>CM068827.1:102436357-102968107 GCA_028554795.2 Sinohyriopsis cumingii | reverse complement strand
CAACACTATTTAAACACACTGTACAAGGAATTTTTCTGCTCATTTACATTTTCTTGCCAACAGGTTTTTTTTATCTACTCAAAAAGAGACATCTAAAGGATTCAGTCTGGGAAAACTGAGGGTCCCAGGATAGTTGCTGAAGGTCCATGGGATGTACTGCCATGAAACAATGCAGTCTCCCTTCTATGTATACATATACAAGGTTGGCCAAATCCACTTACCGACACCTGGAAAAAAGCTCAAATTCTGACCAGGCATGTTGTCAAGTTACTTGTCCACAGACCTGGATCAAAAGCTTGAGAGAGAGTGATACATAGGTTATGTTTAGTTCACAATGTTCATTGTTCTGCAAGTTCTTTTGGCGAACTCACCACAGTATGCATCACTGCACCATTATTGGGTGTTAATATGTATGACATCATTCCGTTACATAAATGCCTGCAATTTAATTCATCCATCAATCTTTTATTTCATAACACGTGTACAATGTCGAAGTCTATCACTTTCATCTAGCATTTTATGTCAATATCGGTATTGCATTTTCTCACAGACAAAATACTGTAATTGCTTATTATTGCAAGCAAGTTTAGAAAAAAATAGTTCCATTTTAGTCTATCAGTTACATTTTAATCATAATGTTTGTAAACATACAGCATTTCACTGTCTTTCAAGTCCTAATATGCAATGGGCAAGTTGGCTCCGCCTTAACTATTATGGTGCCTCTTGGCCATCTGGTTAGAAGCTACTGAGTCTTCAACTCAATAAAGTGTAAACTGCATTAGACCAATGTTTCTCTAGTTCAAGCACAGCAAATGGTGTAGAGGTAATACATATGATGGGTCCTTCAGTTTCGTCTACCTGATATAGGTGGCCTCCAATGGCTCCCCTACTAAGTGAAAGGATGTTTGGTTTGTTGTAAATATGGAAATGTTATCAAGCCTTGAATACATGGCAAAGATTGGGAGTATCAGATTGATTACTCCACATTACCATTTTAGGGTGCTAAAAAACTCTACTGGAGGGATTTACAAGGAAGCAATATAATAATGCCAGGCAACAAAAGTGCTTGGCTGACCTTCTGGTCCAATGAAATGGAATGTGTCAAGCTTGCTGATTCTCAAAACATTGGTTTGTCAATGAATGTTTAGATACATATATCTGATTTCAAGGTGAATCATCCTAACAGTGAATTAAACAGTTGGTGAAATTATGTTACAGGTGTGTTTGGAAATAAAAGGCACTCGTCTCTAATGAACAGCCATGTGAATTTATCTAAAGGCAAGATCAATGTAAGAAATATCTACCACTTGTAAGTTGTGTTTATAATTTATATTTTTTTTTTACTGGAGACTGATATATAATGGAAAATAATTACACAGATAAAAATCTGTGTTTTTCAAGTATACAGGTGTATAAATAGATAAATCATTACAAATACACTAACATTTATAAGTCATGTTTAAATTATTGTAGATGAACAGTTTAAATGTTTGCTACCTGCCTGTCTTTTCCCTACTAACTAACTATACAAATCATCATATACTGTATTGTTTTTGATAACTTGAATTATTGGCAATAAAGACTGAAAAAAGTCAAAAAGAAAACAAAATAAGCAGTTTATTTATAAACAAAATTATAAAACAGTTTGAAGAAACATCACATATTTAATTTTAGCTTATTTTTAACTTTTGTTTTGATATTGTCTTATCATATTTTGGCAGGAAATCTAATCACCCAAAAAGAAGTTCAAATTGCCAGCTGACTCTTTGTAAATCTGTCCAATCCTAATTTCTTTTGGAGGGAGGTAATGGAGTGGAGGCTCAACATCATCAGTGGCATACAAATGAAATGACAACGTGGAAGAAAAAATCTGGATGATTTCATATCAAAAGCAAAATCATGCATCTAGTCAGCACCAAGTGATTAGCACAGTATCTTCTCACATCCAACTGTCATCCAAAAACATTGCATTCAGAACATCCAGTTTAGCCTGGCTCCAAAGATGCACATAATTTGCTCCAACAACAAAACATTTCAGGAAAGGGAGAGAATTGTTGAACATTTGATGACTGAAGGTTATAACAAAGACCAGATAGTGAAGCAACACCGGTCTAATCAAAACAAAATACAATGACCTCTTAAAATATTGAGAAAAGAAATATATTTATCGGATGCCATCCTGATCCACACAACCCAAATGCAGGACAAATCATCCAGAAACACTAGCCCATCATGGAATCATGTGATATACTAAAGTTAATTCTCCCAAACAAACCAGTAGTAAGTACCTTACTGCATACCAAAAAAACGCTGAGACATTCTACTAATAATAGTACCAATCACAAGCCCAGACCATGCTGGCACATCTCCAGGGTCCTGTGCTGATAAAAGATATAAAAGCTGTCAACGTATGAACTATGATAGAGACCAACATATTTTCCAGCACAATGATGAGCAAAATATTTTACATTGTCCAAATAAAACATGGCAAGCAAAGAATGTAATACATCTCATCATATATTAGATTTGCAGCCTTCAGTATGTTGTTGAAATCAAAAAACATACACAAAAGGACAAATCTTCAAAGATCTGATTCGATGATTAAAAAAAAAGCTGCAAAGTCCAGTTGCATAACACTTCTCTGACCCTAGCCATACCTTCATTAATATATCATACTGACTGCAACTGCCCAAAAATGCAACGGGAGTTCTAAATCCAGGAAAGTAAATGAATATTAAAGTATAAGTTGACAGAAAAAGATCCAAAACCAAGTAGCTTAAACCAAGAATGCTCAAAACAGGCATTACTTATTTTGAGGCCACATTTTTCAAAAAAAAAAATAATTAAATCATTTACTTCCTTGCTTATTATTGCTTGAACCATCAGTAGGAAATTTTATGCAATCTGCTACATTGATTTCTCTAAATTTTACATCCAATGTTTTGTCTATCCTTCAACATGAAACGCCTCCCTTGATATTTGTTTTTTTGGGTCGCCATTGGAGGCATTTTACACTGTAGGACTACTGTTTTGTCATAAAATTGGATCAGTATGATCTAAGCTATTTGTGTGTGTGTGTGATTTGGCTTTTCAACATAGCTCTAACAATTTTTCAGTCGTATTGCTACGATGTCTGCAGTGTGACAGTTAATACTGGTGCTTGACGCGTGTTTAATGTTGAAAAAAACCCACGAAATAATCTGAAGGAAAAAATCATACTGAGTGACAAACTTACCTCAAATTACCCCCAGGACCCGTTCTGACATAGTACCTCGTCTATCATACTATATGATCTTTTACATACTGTTCTGGGGTAATTTTGTCACTCAGTGTGAAACTGTTTCCTTCAAATTATTGTTTTTATTCAACATCATGCTCGCGTCTAGCACCCGTGACAGTTTATAGTGTTGTATAACACTAGGGCATCATGCCACAGACATGTAACATCATGTCCCATCCAGTCACGTCATCCTGACACCTGGCCGGCCAGTCTTAGCAGTAGCACTAACCTCATAATGCTTAGCACCTAACGAGGTCACTAGTAAATTATTTGAATTCTGTTAGACTGTTGTTGTATATTAATAGCATTATTATCTAAAACTGAATTTGCATATTAAACTGTCACATTATTGGTGGCTAATACAAAGTTAATTTCCTATGGTGATTTATCTTTTATTTTTACCAGTGCAGTAAAACTAGATCCTTTTGAATCACTGAATGTCATAGTACTCCACGGTATTGTACTTCCCATCTTTTGCTTAAATCTCGCATTTTCAATGGGTAGTCTAATGACAAATGTTGCCTTTCTCACTGTATATCAAGTAAAATTTAGTCATGAAATTTTAGCTTAAAGCACTATAGAACATTTTGCATCCTTTATTTGACAGTTCTATTACGAAATTATGTGCCAAACGAAAATATTCAGATAGAAATAATTCATGTATAACCGGTGTCAAAAGATATATCTCCACCGGCAACGACGACCTAGATATTACCCGGGGTTAATCACTTAAAAGGTATCACCCGACAGTGAAAGTGATATTTAAGTTGCAACTCTACTACACGAACAAATGTTAACATTTATGTAATGAAAAGCAAATTTGTAAGCACTGTTCCTGATACTAAATAAATGATCAAAGTTTAGCATTCTTTTAAATTTCAAATAATCGATAAAGTGAAATAAAACAAACGGGAGGGTGTGCGAATAGTATATAAAGAAAACCATTCTTGAGAAGAATTTGTTTAGTAACTATAACTTTGCATCATAAATAACAAATGCCTCACCGAAATTCGAATTTTGAATTTAAAAATAAACAAAATAATACAAAACCATTATATTAATTTGATAGCAAAATCAGACTTTGTTTTTGTTTATCTTAGTAGTGGTTTCTGCGGGGTTTTATATTATTTTTACTTGTTCTTATTTTTGTTTGACTCTTTAAATAGAATTAATGTTAAACGGGGATAATTTTTCCAATTTTTAAATGAATGCCGCAAAACACACACACACACACACACACACACACACACACACCCCTCTGTGTTGGACTGACAGTGATGGTCCTTGTCGATGGATATGATCATCAGGAGAAGAAAAGAAGAAAAAAATCTCGTTATCCGGAACAATTTCATTGTCAACAATAAAAAGTGCTGTGGAATGAAGTTTACCTTCATCACCGGTTTAACTCTCTCTCTTCGACTTCCGGTCCAAAATGGTGAGCTTGAAAATTTATTACACTATCTGAAATCTTTCAACATCTGAATTCGAAAATGAAATTAAGCTCATTCGAAATATTACTATTCAAACTGAAAGACTTTTTGCTTTAAAAATCGAATGATTTCTTTATCCCAGTAGAAGTATGATCGAGAAATTGATCGTGAATAGACATATGTAACCCGGTCTTGCAGGTGCCTTTTACAATAATACTTTCAACAGTGTAACTTATAGTTTGAAGTTGGTTTGCCTTTGACCACAGTATCGATACTGGAAGCACATACTCCTGAGAGTTGAAGAAATAGTTGAAAAATGTACATTTTAAGTCGTAATAGCTATAGCAAATATACAACTTCATAGAGGCTGGTATCATTGCTTAAAATTTACAAGAACTATACCACCATGTCGGCCAATTCTGCACGTCGGGCGTATCGACGAAACGATACGTCATTTCTGTACACGTTGGATCATGTGTTATTTTGGGTGAAAAATCCATTTTGTATCATGAAGGGACGATCGTGCTTTAAAGAAAAGTGTTATTCATAAAGTGTACAAAAATATCTCACATTTCGACTCGAAATGCATATGAAAATGTGATTTCTAAATGTCGGCACTCCATGACCTTCTTGAACCTGCAACAGAAAATTCCATTTGCTATGTATCTTTTAGACTCATACAGATAAATACATTATTTAAAAGATGGAAATGTTTACCTTCAAAAAATTCTACATCCTAATCCAAGTTTCCAGTTTTTGCAAGTTGTCCCAAACATACAAAATTGTCTGCTATCCACCATGTCAACTGTTTCTGAATTCTTTAGTAATTTTCCCCCATAGACAAAACATTGTAAACACATTACATCCTATTCATTGTTTCTGTTCCACATAATAGCTTCTTTTTTCTAAAATGTTGAACTTGACTAATTTTGTTAAAAAATCTGTTTAGTTTGCCTAATATCTCTTGCCATTTATTTGCATTGTTACATTGAGTTTTGTAAAACTAGCTATAAACCTGACCTAGTTACTCAACTGAATTGCTGACAGAAACAAAGTAATGTATTTCATTTCTATAGCCCGATGGATAAACAGTACATTTTTTAAAGCTGTGCGCATAATAGGCCAAGATATCACAAGTCATGAAAACACGGGGATGGTATCCCATGCGTCCAAAATTAATAATATTTTGAACAGGATATTATGGTGACAATTACCTCATTTCAAATGGTGAGCATTTCAGTATATTATTTTCGTCAATTTGTTGAATTTGGTATACGTTTTGCTTCAGTATTGGTGATAAAAAAAAACTTAGGTGTGCAGAAATGCCTGACAACATTGTATACATTAAGCCATCAGCTTTGATGTAGACCTAAAAGATAGACTCTTACACTAGGCAGAGTGTAGCATAAAATGTCTGTCAATTCTTAAATAGGATGGATGAGAAATGAGAGAAGTGTAGCATTTGTGTATAGTATATTAATTCTACATACAGGACCTCAACTCTGATATTTATGTTTTGGGCATCTGGGTCTTACTGCCTAACAGTACTGTGTAGCGTGTTTTGATGTCAATTTACATCATAACGAAAGTTTTCAGGAATATCTCACACCACTGGCAACCAATAACAACATTTTTCGACAAAGTAAACTCATAATGTTTTAGAGTTTACTTACTTTGATGTCTTTCTCTAATAAATTCAAATTCTCACAAAAGAAATGGACCTGTTTTCAAGTATCTTTGACCTACTTTTAACTTGGCTGGAAAGCAATGAAAGCCGGGAATGCCCAAATCAGGTTTAATCGAAATATTAATTTAATGAAACAAATAAAAATATATTATGCCTATTTGAACTGTAAGGAACATTTCGTTTCGCAAGAAACACATCCCCCACATGAACCTACTTGAACATACTTCAGCATACCCTGACTACTGTCACATTTAAACAAATTCAGATGTATGTCAGCGGAACATGAAAATGCATCCATTTGCCAGTGTCCAGTTTTGATTCCACCAGGATAAAAACTACACAGTATATTAATTACATATCAGTTTGTGGAAGAGTGTCGATATGGGCTGCCAAGTGTGTGAGATATTCCTGAAATTTGGACTATTCATTCCGATGTCAACCAAAATTGGAACACGCTATACAAGGCCATTATTTGGGTAGTAAGACATAGCACTAAAACAAAAATAACGTGATACATCTTACAATGTATCACTAATAGTATATGTATTATCAGTGTATCCCCCAGGGTGTAAAATTCGGGTTATAAAAAAAAAACTTTTTGGCATAACTGGGGATCAAATAAAAAATGTGGGGGTCAAAAATGTACCAACAAATTTTCATCTGACCCATACTTTTTCAGCTTGAAATAGGATATTGCAACTTGCACAGCACACATTCTCTCTCTCTCAAAACATACATATAAACCAATATGCTCAATTAACAAACAAATGCATTGTCCATTCAAAGAATAATTTTATTAGTTCATTTTTCTTTTATTTTAAAGTTGTACTTTTAACAGTCTCCTTATAATCTTCTTGAAGCAATATTATAGACCAACACATTACATTTAATCCAATACAAAAAGCTAAATCTTTTTAACCAAATGGCTGTTAATTTACTGCCTGTCATAAAATGTGTACTATCATCAGTTTCATTGTACTTCATCCAAAAACACGTTTATCCAAAAATCAAGGAGGCTGATGATTCATCTTCTTTCTAATAAGTTACACTTGAACTTTAAGATCTTTCTTTTATTGCAGCAAAGTTAAAAACCAACAAAATCTGCAATGACTCCCGACTTTGTAATCTGAATAATGCATTTGTCCCTGGAAGTTTACTGATTTCATTGTTGTGAACGAATGTCTTGGGTTATAATGTGTTCTCCATATATCTTGTGGCGAACGAGGGCAGATTTTTTAAAATTCTTAAACCCAGTCATGAAAGGATTATTCACTTTTGCAGTCTTCGCAATCTTGCAATCAGAAGTCACACCAGTAATCCTAATGGATGTGCCATATTCCAGTCAAGGGAATTATTTCCTCCATTTTTCATTAAAGTTAGATCCACAGTTACACTTTTGTGTTCTGCTTCTTTCACTTTCTCTGCTAATGATTCTTAGTGCATGCCGTTTTAATCTGGAGATCACTTTCTAGTGCAACAAGGATTGAGGTTAAACATCTAGACGACATCTTACTGAGCTCGATGGAAAGCACATAAGAGCTCGCAAGATATGGGGAAGCTACTCCATCATAACATTGCCAATGCTAGTCTGGTTCCCTGTTTTGTATGCTCCCTGCATTGCACTCTGCTGTATGAAAGGTGTGCAACGCAGGGAGCAAACAAAGCAGGGAACCAGTCTATGCCTATGCTTGAAGTATACACGATGCCATCCCTCATCCAAAGCATTGAACATTAAATAAATCCTAAAAGATTTATACAAATCGTTTGCGTAAAAATAACGCACAGCAACCAAATGTGTGTGTCAATTTTCTCCAGGGTGCGTCCCTGATGCACCAATATGCATAAAGGGAAACACTGATTATATACCGGAAAGTTGTAAACGATATGAGCTCCTGTGCAGTCGTTTGCGTCGATTTCTCTAGTCCTACAATGTAAGTCCTCGACCCAGATATTTATGTTTTGGGTGAGGAGGCCTTACTGCCTAAATAATAGTGCTGTGTAGCATATTTTGATGTTGACTGACATCATAACTAAAGTAAAATTTTCTAGAATAACTTGCACTTGGCAGCCAGTAACCACTTTTCTTCAAATTAAAGTCATAATGTTTTAGTCAAACTTTACTTGCTCTGATGTCGTTTTTCTAATCAACCTTTCACAAGAAAATGGAGCTGTTCAAGTTTCATTGGCCTACATTTCATTGTTTGGAAAGTGATGGAAGCCAGGAATGCCGAAATTGGGTGAAGTTGAAGTATATTTCTTTAATGAAATGAATAAAAATATATTAATATTGAAGAAAATGTTTAGATAGTTTCTATTCAAAATTCTTATTATCCTTTTAATCGATTTTGGTATTCCCGAATTCCATCTCATTCCAGCCAACTGAAATGTAAGCCAATGGAACTTGAAAACATGTCCATTTTCTTGTGTGGGAATCTGAATTAATTAGGAGAAAGACATCAGAGTAGGTAAAGTTTGACTGAAACATTACATTAATTTGTAGAAAAGCACTCATATGGGCTGCCAAGTGTTTGAGATATTCCTGAGAATTTGGATTATCATTCTGTTATCAACATTGCAACACGCTACACAGTGCCATTATTTGGGCAGTAAGACCTTGACACTCAAAACAAATATCCGGGTTGATGGCTTACATTGTAGGATAAGGATTCCTCATGATCTTCCCTCTGCTATTGTGGATATATACAGCAATATGATGGGTGGGTGGGTAAGAAACCGTGTCGCTTTCATCACATATTTCTGGTCAGTAACTTCTGAAGGACTTGCATTAAGATCAGGTTTGATTTCTATAATATTCTGGCAAAATTGCAGAGGTATGACCTCTTTTTGATTTTGATGGATCAAAGCTACATTCAGTATGAAGTTTTATATTAACAAGATGTGTATCCTATTTTATTGTTAGCAATTTCTGGCAAAATTGATTGGTATTGTGTTCCCTGCTTGACTTGGAACTTTGACATTGTGTCCTATTGTCAGTGGTATCTGTGTCATATTTCTAGGGATAGGCTGGTTCAGAAGGGCTGTACTTTCTATTCTGGCTTTCCTGTAATTTGAGCAACAGACCATATACCTGACAGTTTTACTTATATTACATGTTAAAATTGTATATTTGCTCATATGTACATTATTTTATAAATTCATTGCTCATTTTTTAATGGGATTCATTTGTAGAATATATGTTTGAATGGACAGTCTGTCTTTGGTAAAATCACAAAGCGATGTACCCTATTGTTGTTTTATTCTGGTACATACAAGTATTTTTATTCAATTATGTTTACCTATTTTTCCCTTGTGTTTACCTATTTGTTGTATTTTTCAGGCTCGTGTCAGAACAAAGACGGTTAAAAAGGCCGCCAGAGTCATCATCGAGAAGTACTACACAAAACTCACAAGTGATTTTCACACAAACAAGAGAGTATGTGGTGAAATTGCTATCATCCCCAGCAAGAAGCTGAGGAACAAGATTGCTGGGTAAGGTATTTTCCAACCTTCAGTAGACACCCTCTTAATAAATTTGTGTACAGAATTGGACTGATAAACAACTTAATTTCTTATGGAGCACGTTTGTTGATTTTCCAAAAGTTAAATTGCCCTATTCTTACTTATAATGGGTTTTCAATCAGTAATTTTATATTTTGTGGTTAGTATATACTCTTTCACTGTAAAAATCTCTATTGAGTAAGGAGACCTGTAAAAGTACTTTCTTCCTTTCTCTGATCAACCTTAAAAATACTTTTAGCCACCTGGAAATCTAGGTCCCACAAGCATTGTTTATCATCATTTGTTGATGTGAGTATTACAGGAGACTGATACGTACTTGCCATTTAGAAAATAATTAAATGGAAAAAATAAGTGTTCTCAAAAGTTGACCAGTCGAAGATTATATTCATGCATGTCACAAAATTAAAAGTGAAATTGGACAATGTGGAAGCAGATGTGCGTATACTACCAATGAAAGAATGAAGTAATCAGTATTGAAATGTTTCAGTGATGGGGCTAAGTTTTATTTTGTTTTCTTCCTGGGTGAATGCTTGAATCTGTACAGTTAAGTTTTAAGTGGAAAGAAAAGGAAATATTTTATAGTTTATTAGCAGACATGATTTTTCTGTTTTAAAGCAGAATTCTGCTTTTCTCCTGACTTGAATCAGATTTTTCTTGATGTAGTCTGGTTTTTTTATATCATCTTCGATCCTTTTTTTAAAAAAAACAGTCTGTCCAGTCCCATTCCGTAATGACCCTTGTAAAGTATTCGTTCCATATATTAGTTAGCACAGAAGTCTCTTAAAGACTATTCTGATTGGTCAAAAGTTTAAATTCATCCAATGAATCTTCATGCATTGGAAACTGATGGCAATGGAAAGAAGAAGCATGCTTGCAAAACATGGCATTCTAAGTGGCTGAGAGAGACCATGGCATGAAAAGTTTAGATAAAGGTTTAAAAAAACATATGGGAATGGCTGGAGCGAAAAGTTGACAGGAATTTAGTTATAAGAAAACTGATTGATAGAGGACTGGCATGTGGTGACCTCGGTAAGAAAGCTCTGAATTACGGTAATCACGGTTGGAAGAGTTTGGAACAGCATCTACAAAAGAAGCTGCATATGGAAAAATTGAAGCTCAGAAGGCATCTGGATAAAGTGCAATTAATTACTATAAGAAGAAAGATTTTTTGCATGAGAGAACAGATGTAGCTGTCTGTCAGAATGTGTGCACTGCGTGTCGGCAATACAAGCACCAGCTTGAAAGAAAAAAGGCTCTCGCTGAGAAGGAAATGAAACGATTGCACATTGAGCCAAAAAAGTCTGTGGTGACAAAAAAAAGGCTAAAGAAATCTTTGACAAAGCTGCAAAAAAAAAGCTCAACTGGCATATCAACAGGTTGTGTCTGGTAGAGAAAAGACAAGTGTATGTACGAGATTATTTGTATCTAGTGATGTACTTGGGTGTTTATTTTACAGCTTTGTTATGAAAAGAGAGAAGTATAATATGTTTTCTGCAAAAATAGACATTATTGTGACTGTATTACGATATGAACATTGACATGCACATGAAATAACTTTAGGCATCAATAGTATTGGAGAACAAATTCATGAGACAATAAATATTGTGAAATTATTCAGGCCAAGTTGAATATTTTTAAGTTTTCTGGTTTTTCAAATGATGATAATAACAGTGTTTCCTTTTATGCACATTTGTGCATCAGGGACGCACGCTGGAGAAAATTGACATACACATTTTGTTGCCGTGTGTTTTTTTTTACGCAAGGGATTCAGATAGTGCAATCAGGATTTATTTAATATCCAATGCGTTGGACGAAGGGTGGCATCGTGTATACTTCGAGCATAGGCATTGACTGTTTCCCCGCTTTGTTTACTCCCTATGTTGGGCTCCTATTCATATAGCAGAGTGGAACGCAGGGAACATACAAAATAAGGAACCAGACTAGCATAGGCAATGTTATGATGGAGTAGCTTCCTCTAATCTTGCACGATTTCCATTGAGCTCAGCAAGATGTCATCTTGATGTTTAACCTCGTTGCTTGTTGCACTAGAAAGTGATCTCCAGATTAAAACGTCGTGCACTAAAAATCATTAGCGAAAAAAGTGAAAGAAGCAGAACACAAAGTGTAACTGTGGATCTAACTTTAATGAAAAATGGAGAAAATAATTCCCTTGACTGGAATATGGCACATCCATTAGGATTACCGGTGTGACTTCTGATAGCGTGATTGCGAAGACTGCAAAAGTGAATAATCCTTTCATGACTGGGTTTAAGAATTTTAAAAAATCTGCCCTCGTTCGCCACAAGATATCTGGAGAACACATTATAACCCAAGACATTCGTTCACAACAAAGAAATCAGTAAACTTGCTGAGACCAATGCGTTTATTTGGATTACACAATCAGGGGGTCATTGCAGATTTTGTTTGTTTTTAACTTTGCTGCAATAAAAGAAAGACCTAAAAGTTAAAGTGTAACTTATTAGAAACAAGATGAATCATTAGCCTCCTTGATTTTGGATAAATTTGTTCCAGGATGAAGTACAATGAAACCGATGATAGTACACATTTTATGACAGGCAGTAAATTGACTGCCATTTGGTTAAAAAGATTTATTAGGCTCTTTGTATTGGCTTGTATATAATATGTTGGTCTATAATGTTGCTTCAAAAAGATTATAAGGAGACTGTTAACAGTATGATTTTAAAAGAAAAATGAACTAATAAAATTATTCTTCGAATGGACAATACATTTGTTTGTTAACTGTGCATGTTGGTTTATTTGTATGTTTAGAGAGAGAGAGTATGTTGTGCAAGTTGCAATATCCTATTTCAAGCTGAAAAAGTACGAGTTGGATGAAAATTTGTCAGTATATTTTTGACCCCCACATTTTTTATTTGACCCCCAGTTCTGACACCAAGGGGGTTTTTTTAACCTCAGTTTTACACCCCTGGGGGATACACTGAATAAGTTGCACCAGGAGCAGTTTTTTTATGATTGTAAAATGCATTTTTGGTTGGAGGGCCTTTGGTTCCCAGCACCACCAGATCAGGGGCAATGCCCCTCGAGATCCCATTGGGGAAGTACTCCAAAACCCCCTTACAAATTTTTCGGCTTTTTTTATGGAAGACAAAAATCGTGTCTGGTATTAGGTCATGATTACAGACAAGTTGTTACTGTTCTGGTTGTTCCATTTCTGATTACTTTCTGCTTTTTCCAAAACATCTCTAAAACCTATCAATTTCCAAAACCTTTACTTACCAATCAATTTATCTGTTTGCATACATGTATGTCTGATCTTCTGACAATGTCTGCTTTTTCTTTCCAACTGTTCCTTTTTTGCATATATACATATCTATCTACCTGTACTGTTTGCATCTTTTTTTTATAACTTAATTTTCAACCAAAGATAAAAAGAAAGCAAAAGTTTTATCTTTGTAAATAAATATGTGATTTCCTTAAAACCTTTTTTTTTAATCATACATGATTTTAAGTTGAATTTTCTCATAGTATATACTCATATCATGACATTTGGAGTTAATTGGTTATACATATGTCTAAAATTTGTAGTAGAAAAAAGAAGAATGAGAATGTTTACTTATCACATTTTTTAAGGCCCATTCAATGCAGACATTTTCTCCCCAGGTTTGTGACCCATTTGATGAAGCGTATCCAGAGGGGCCCCGTGAGAGGTATCTCCATCAAGCTGCAGGAGGAGGAGAGGGAGAGGAGAGACAACTACGTACCTGAGGTATGCAAAACGTGTGCTAATTAGATTTAAAACTTGAGGAATAAAAGATTACTATTGAATAAATAACATTTAGTTTTCCAGCTAAAGAGTTGGATAACAATAAAATTCTTGCTAACTTTGCATCAGTGTATAGAAGACCAGACATCTTTTATTGTTGTTTTGTATTTAATGCCATATCTTAGCACAGGATGGGTTATACATGGCAGCCAGTATTACTGGTGGTGGAAGAAACCAGGAAAGCCCGGTAAGAACCACTGACCCATGGGAAGCTACTGGCATGCTTTCTCACGTACCCAAATTGGCCAAGCCCAAAACTTGGTATAGGTGAGTGTTTTAGACTGCCACCCGTGGCCCCTGTGACATATCCAGCTTTTAATTAATTGTACAAAATATAACTTCCAAGAAAAAGACTTCGAACTGGAGTACTTTGCTTTTGCTGAATATAAGAGCATGTGATTATTTCATACATTGGAACACAAGTATGTAACAGTTTTTGGCCCATCCAGACTTTCAAATTGCAAAAGGTTCACAATAAGGGTATGTAAATATTAAATAATCTAGTCAGATTTCTATGTTGAAATTATTTATTTTTAGATCTTTTTGGATTATATCTTCACAACTAGCTATAACTAGCTGATTACTTATCTTGTCCTCTACCATCTACTTTGAAAACATTACGCCTCCAGACACCTATTAGTTTATTAACTGGCGACTTACCTAACCTTAAACAGCACAATCCTTCTTATTGCAATCTCAGTTTTGATTTTTTTTTTTTTATGCATGCTTGGGGCTGCCGCGGTTGGCTGCTATGGTATGTCCCTCAGAAAGGCACTGAATTCCCATTTCCTAAGTATGCTGTAGCCAAAAATTGTATTACATGGGCTGTTAAAAACCAACAACAAAAGCCTAAATAAAAATGGTGACAATCTACTGTTGAGTATATCAGCCATGGCTGCCATCTTGAAAATGATTCCACTACACCTCCTAAGTGGAAAGTCATATCAACATACGGTTTTGCCAAAAGAACTCTTATGATGTTTAGTTGGACCTAAATGAAAATAATGCCCAGTAGATGTCCAATATGGCTGTCACAATGAACAAACTAAAAATTGTAATAAAATTCTCCAGAATGGATACTCTTTCTGGAGTGGCATTTTCACCAAAAAGTTTTCCAACATCTAGTTTTTTTTTTTGAATGAAAATGGTGCCAATCTTGCATCCAATATGGCTGCCACAACAGCTAATTCTTGTTGCTCAAGAATATCATAAATGGTTTCAGCACTCGGCAGTTGAAAAGAATAAATGGTCTTATCTGGAATTCCTGAATGTTTTGCTATGGCAGATCAGGGTCTTTATTGAATGCACCTGGGCATGACATGGGTATATATGGTAACTCACATAAAGTTTAAGACAAAGATTAAGATGATCTGTTTCATGATTCAGTCAGATTTCCAGTCCTGTGTAATCTCTGTAATTCTTAGTCCACTTATTTTTAGTATTTTCTCAAATAAAGCATTGCATTTCATGATAGGGAAGTTATCATTAGTATCTATATGTTCTGAATGATGTCATTCACTTTCACAAATTTGAAAGCTGTTTTAATGGGTGAAACACAAGGTCGACCAACAATGAATGCATATTTTCCAGTTTATACATAGCGCGGTTTGCGTAATCTTGAAAAATCCTTGCACTTAAGGTGTTGCCTTGGAAAATATCCTTGAATTTAGCAGAAAACTTATTGAATTTAAATAGGAGCAAATACAGAACAGTCGGGGGCCTAGTTTCCAATTGGTCTACAGCACTCACTGTTACATAGCGCTGCCATATCACATCTGCATGGGTTTGAGTCTTGGGCTCAGCCACTTTGTGTATGTGAGAAAGGTTGCCAATA
Source organism: Sinohyriopsis cumingii (assembly GCA_028554795.2). Lineage (NCBI taxonomy): Eukaryota > Metazoa > Mollusca > Bivalvia > Unionida > Unionidae > Sinohyriopsis > Sinohyriopsis cumingii. The sequence goes on along the minus strand of CM068827.1, from coordinate 102,952,552 downwards.
ACTTCCCATAGGTCAGTTCTTTCCAGGGTGTTTCTGGGTTCTTCCTCCATCAGTTATACTGGCTGCCATGTAAAGCCTATCTTGTGCTTAAAAATGATGCTAGTCCCCATGACAGCAACAAGTCAGATTATATAAAAAATACACACATTTTAAACTTCAGAAATATTTAATTAATAAAATGATGGACTACAGTAGTAGTGCTGGATGGAGTAGCATCCCTTTGCTGTAGTTGTAACTGATTATAGTAAGACCTATTTATGTAAACCGAGTAACATATGAAGAACATTTTATTTCCACAAGAAAAAAATAATCCTTGAAAGTCATTGAAAAAATATTCTGTGGTAACATTTTGTTTGTAATCTGTCAGACAGTTGGTAGGAACAGTTGGGTCAGAATGATTATTGCCAACTTCTGAAACAGTTCTATCTTGGCAGAATGTTAACTCGAGCAGCTTATCACATCACAATTTTGCAATTTGACATTTTCACTTGAGGACAATTCAACAATTTTACTATCAGATGCCCTATACGGATTAACATGATAGAATAAAATGAGTGCATTTGTTGACACACAAGAAACAAAATGGGACAAAATGTATTGAAACATGATATATAATGCTTTTAAAAAAAGAACAAACATGGGGGTTGAACAATAGTTGATACTTGTACACTTGGAGTTTGACAGGAGTGAACACTAAGCAAAATAATGAATTTGATTGATCCATGAAGACAAGTTATTACTGTGCAGCTCAAAAGTTCATATTTTCTACAGATCTCTGTCTTGGATCAAATGGACGTGATTGAAGTGGATCCAGATACTAAGGAAATGTTGAAGATGATGGTAAGTTGGCCATTCTTTGAAAGGAATTCTGTTTTTAGAAGCTTGAAAATTTTGCATTATAGTAATATATCCTTGAGTATTCAATTGCAGCAATTTCAGTTTTACTTGTGGCATGTGGCAGAAGAGTGATACAAGTCTGGGTAGTGTCAGTTAGGTGACTGAGGTAGGAGCAGTAGATAGGACTGGAAGAACAAAAAGAAGATCAAGAACTTTTACTTTTAAGTATATTTGGCATCTGTTTTTTTTTTTTGTTTTTTTTTTCATGACCTATATGATCCAGGCAATTACATGTTAAAATTTACATACATAAGGGATTGGTCCCACATCTATGAGCTGAACTGACTTAGAGTATATGGTGTTGATTGCTATAAAATTTGAAAGGACATGCAAACAGACATGATATTTCTCTGTTTAAAAGTAGAAATCTGCGTTTCTTCTGACTTGAATCAGATTTTTCTTGATAAAGTCCATTTTTTTATATCATCTCCTATCCGGTTTTTAAAAAACAGTCTGTCCAGTCCCATTCCGTAACTACCTTTGTAAAATATTTTTTCCATATATTAGCTAGCACACGACTCTCTTAAAGAGTATTCTGGTTAGTCAAAGGTTTAAATTCATTGAATCCTAGTGTAATGGAAACTGATGGCAATGGAAAGAATAAGCATGCTTGCAAAACATGGTGTCCCGAGTTGTTGAGAGAGACTGACACACAGAGTTTACATAAAGACTTAAAAAAATGTATGAAAATGCAAATGGCTGGATTGAAAAGTTGACGGAAATTTTGTTGGTTAGTTTATAAGAAAACTGAACGCTAAAGAACTGGCATTTTGTGACCTCTGCAATAAAGATCTGAATTAAGGTAATTGCAGTTGGAAGAGTTTGGAACATAGCCTACAAAAGAAGCTGCATACGGAAAAATTGAAGCCCAGAAGGCATCTGGAAAAAGTGCAATTAATTACTATAAGAAGAAAGATTTCTTGCCTGAGAGAAGAGATGTATTTGTCTCAGAATATGTACACTGCATGTTGCCAATACAAGTACCAGCTTGAAAGAAAAAAGGCTCTCACTGAGAAGGAAAAGAAACGATTGCACATTGAGCAAAAAATTGGTGACAAAAAGGAAGGCTAAAGAAATCGTTGCCAAAGCTGCAAAAAAGAGCTTGACTGGCATGTCAACAGGTTGTGTCCATTGGAGAAAAAGACAAGTGAATGTATGAGATTATTTGTATCTAGTTGATATACTTGGGTGTGTATTTTACAGATTTGTTATGAAAAGAGAGAAGTATGTATGTTTGCTGCAAAAATTGACAAATTATTGTGACTTAATTACAATGTGAACACTGACATGCACATGAAATAACTTAGCATCAATAGTATTGGAGAACAAATTCACGTGACAGTAAATATTGAGAAAATATTGAAGTCAGGTTGAACATTTTTGGTAAGTTTATTAGTTATTCAAATGATTATTTTGGTTTATTTTATGATCATATGTTGCACCAGGATCAATTTTTTATGAGTGTAAAATGCATTTTTGGCTGGGGGCCTTCGGCTCCCTACACCACCGAATATGGGGCACTGCCCCTCAACACCCCATTGGGGGAGGACCCCCAAACCCCCTTTTAAAAAATTTCAGCTTTTTTTTTATGGAAGACCAAAATCATGTCTGATGCATAATAAACAATCCCATTGATGTGGTTAGTGTTTATGTGTTTGATTCAGACCTGGTGTGTCCAATTCTGTGAGTTTTGAGAAATTATATGTATGTATGTATGTATGTTGGCCTAGTCCATTTTTTCATCATAGTTGTTTGGATTCAGTCCTAGGTAGTCGTCATAGTTTGGATTTATGCCTAACTAATACTTTAGGATTCAGACTAAGCAGATTCTGGTATTTTTATTCAGTCCTGGCTTGGTTTGGTAGTTTCATTTCAAACCTGGCTAGTTCTAATAGCCTGTAATCAGACCTGGCCTTTCCTAGCAGTTTGGATTCAGTCCTGACTAGTCCTATTATTTATAGTTCAGACCTTGCTAGCCCTAGTAGTTTGGATTTAGTCTTGACTGATCGTTATAGTTTAGTTCAAGTCTTGTTAGTCTTAGCAGTTTGTAGTGGGTATCAACATGTCCCAGCAGTTTGGATTCAGACCATTCTAGTCTGAAGTAATTTGGTAACCAGTTGTATTTTGCCTGGCAATGCAGTCATTAGGATATGGAAAGGTTATTCACTCCCAATGTTTATTTTTACAGGACTTTGCCAACATCCAGAACCTGCAAGTAACACAGCCAATCAACACTGCTGGTGCCAGTTTCAAGGGTGCCCGCTAAAGTACAATATTGATTCTTTGTAGCAAAGAATAAAGCTGAATATGTGATAACTTATGTTTTTGTTTTTTATTAGCATTTTCCTGCATACATGTAATGTGCAGACTTTGTTAAGATGTAATGATATATGTAGTTGCCCTAGTCCTTTACAGATCCACTGCCTGATTCTGATGCTGCCAGAATATATAATTAAAAAAATGTTTTCATTTTTTAGTTTGTCTCAAGTTGAAGTGATTGGCAATAATTTTGTACATAACATGTATCTTATTTGTACATGGGGGGAGGGGGGCTGAACACAGGCTCATAATCCAAGGGTCATGGTTTTGATCTCCACCCTGGCCAGTGTTAAAAGTGCTGTTTAAACATACAACTGCACCCTTATCACAAAAGGGGGCCATTTTGCAATTTAAATTTATTTCTCAAGTTTAGTTATGCTGGAATCCTCCAACTAGATGATTGTTGTATGCATCTCTATTAGATCAAAACCATTTTAACAAAAGAAGGTCTCTGAGCTGCATTTCACATTTTACCTGCATAAGTTAAATTGTTGCATTTACTTCATGACTGTGGTTTGTTTGTTTTTTGTTTTTTTTTAATGTGAATAAAGGCATTATTTCTCTTAGATCTACCAGTTAAGCAGAAGCATTTTAACTTTGTGCAATGAGACAATCATGCAAAGAAATTTTGATAACTGTTAACATCACTGATGTGGACAAACAGCTGTTCTGATGTAGGTATTTTCTTTGGAAACATTTATTTTATATAAAAGATTTCAAGTGCATTTGATACAGTCTACAATGATTTTGTTTTCATTGCAACTATATTGCAACACAATAGTTACTTTGCCAAAAACCAGAAACTAAAATGGCCTTAAATCTTGACCCAACCCACAGATTTGGGACATCAAAAAAGATTATAAATTTTTGTTTCTAAAGACTTGGGTTAAATGTGGTAATTTAGAAAAGACCTGTCAAGATTTTCCTTGTGCTTGGTAAACTAATCTTTCAAAATAATTGATTGCTTTCCCCAATAGCAGTACCATGCCTTATATGAACTGAGATAAAGTTGAAAGTTGTATAAAATGAGATCATGTTTGTCTGTCAAACTTATAAAAACTGTAAATATATTGGACAAATTTTAGTTTGCATGTGAATGGGAAATTCCAAGGGCACTCACATAAGGTTGAATCATTGTTACAATATGAGAGAAAAAAATGCTCAGGAAAATTTTATTTGCAAAAAAGTGCACTTTTTGTTTAAAAACTGACCCAATCAAACTGCATCAGAGCTGCTCAAAGCAAAATGTGAAGGGCCATGTCTTACCCTATAACAAACTCATGTTGGCAACAATTGCAGATTTCATGTGAATAAAGTGATTGTGACTGAATGCTTGGAACAGACTTTAAAAGTGGTTGTCAAAAGTTTCATGGAATGTTATTAAATTTGACATTTAAATTACTGCAAGAAATGAAAACCATCTGCCCCTGAAATGGGGTAAAAAATATTTGTAAACTTGATTATGTTGATCCAGTGCAACTTGGAAAAACTTGACAGCTTTTGATTTGTAATTTGTCGAGTTATGACCCAGGTCAGAGGATAAATAAAGGAGATTAACAGCGGAAAAACCCAGGCAAAAAAACTAATAATATTTTTTTTAAATAACAATATGGCAAAACAAGTTAAAAAATACTGACACTTCAAGTGGTTACATATCTAATAAAGTTGAAGAGTTTTCAGAGAAAATAGTAAAGTAATTAATTGACTAGCCATGATCAAATTGATGCATTAGACGGGTTTAACTATACATCAATTTATTATACTTTCATTCAGAATTTTCACACAAAGACCGCAAATGTATTTGTTACTCTAAAATTGACCTTCAATACTTGCTGAACAGACACAATATAATAATGATTTCTGGTACAACCAAATTATTATTTTCAATCTTATTTTAAAAATTATAAACAGTGCAATTATTTGGTTTCGAATCTGACAATAAAATGAAAACTGACAATTTGTTTTCATGTATTGTGAACTTGATCAGTTGTAAATGTCAATAGTATTTTCTTTTGTTTTTCCTCAGAAATTATTACATTTACTTGCTATGGTGATTGTAATCCTGTGGGTAAATAAAATAAATGCATCAAAGTAGTTCATTAGATGCCTGCAATTCTACAAATTTACACTTGAATGCAAGATAGAAGGCTGTACAAAGGGACAAAACATTTTTTACACTCGGTTCTCTATCTCATCGATGATTACATTTCTGATTTTAAAAAATTGTTTACAGATAAAAATGCATGAAAAATATGAGATAACTTGTTGTTTGCAGTTATGAGAAAGACTCATTTTGATAATTACAAATTATGCATTTTGTATTTAAAAAAACTTTACGCATAAGTGGTAAATGCACACAGACAGAACTTACATTTTTTTTAATGCTTCTTTGTATAAGACATAAGTAAAATTGTATGACCCAGGCCATGTAATTGTTTATATTTTAAAAAATCAATTGTTCAGTAATAATTCTCTAACAATAATATATGTAATTTGTGCTTTAAATTATTTTAATGTAGCCTTTTGCGAATTCTTCTCATATACTTACAAGAAGCAAAAAAAACGATGCCTTCCCCTGCCCACCCAAAAAAACCGATTGTTTACTGCAACTTGACTATTGTAACATAATCTAATGCACACACATTAAAAAATAATGGCACATAAAACATAGTTGTACAAAACGTGCATAGTTCTTTTGGCAAACAGGATTAGCAAAATATTAAAAACATTAGATGGCAATACATATGACAAAGCAAAGAGCTTCTCAATATAAATCCATTAAAAAATACTTGTTTTGATTTTGATTCTGGTGTTTGAAATAATGTTGGCGTTTGTGCTGTTTTTGTCCTTGTTTTTGTGCTGTCACAGGTTTCTGAAATTATTTTGCGCATTATTTCACACTGAATTTTATTTGCTTTTGTCTGATTAATTTCTTAAACTCACTTAATTCTGGATCAAGAGATCTATGATCATCAGTTACTTCACAATAATTTACAAAATTCTTTAGCCATTTGTGTGGAGACAACCCAACAAACAGCGTTGGTTGACCATGATCACAGCTGTATTTTTCAATAACGGCCAGTCGAGAAACATTTTTAATGTATCTTTAGATACTGTGCATACTTCATCCCAAATGATGATCCTTGGAATGTATTTCTAGCCCATTTAGTCAGGATCCCATGCGTCCCTCTTCCATCGGAAGAAACTATGATAAGTACATGAACGCACTCCTTGTTGTTTCATTTCTCTTGAGAGTCCATGTGTAGGTGTTAAAACAACCATATCATTTGAATTCTGTCTAAATAATTCTATCACTTAAGCTGTTTTACCAGAACCACAAGGTCCATTTAGATAAAGTCTTGTGTCAGGATAATGGATCATACACAGATGGTGCATTCGGCATTTATCCTGATAATATTGATATACGATAAATATCTTTGATTTCAATGTCTGCGGATTCAGAATAATTGTGTAACATTTCTTGTTTTATTCTCCATTCGCCCCATGATGCATCATGAGCGAATTGAGTTGGTAGTTCTGAATATTTTCTTTCAACATAAAACGAATCCGTTGCAAATCTGCATTGGTAGGAAATCTGTTTACCATCGATATTAAATTTATCAAAAATACGCGAGCATTGAAGATCTTGAGTAAACTGAGGCGACTCACCATCAATATAACCAACAACTGTACCTAATCGTGTTCCGTTAGACAAGTAAGTGGTTTCTCGACTTAACAGATGTATTTCTCTTCATTGCATCAGTAATTATAAAATCATATTCAACATCATCTATGATTATTCATGCATAATGTCGTTTTTGATCATATGCTCCACCTTGAGTAAATTTACCAATTATTCTTCTACCAAGATCTTTTGCGATTTTATTTTCATAATCAGAATAATTTTGTGGTGGTAACCAAACTTCTTTCTGAGAACGGTATGATATAATTGCCTCACTTACAATCAACGATATTAGTATTTTACAATCAAGCATATATCGTAACAACACTATTGGTGTCCACATTTTTTCTTAAAAGTGTCTACCAAACCAAATATAACAAATCGGATGAAGACCTTCAGCAAACTCGAATGACTGAACATGAGCAAATCCAGTTAGATCAAAATTGGGTAGGGGTCCATTTATCAATACTCTAGTCATCTCTTGTGTGGATGTCTAAGTCTTTTAAAATATCCAGAACACTCTCCGTAACCAAGAAAACTTCCCAGTTAACATGTGACCATAACAACCGAGATAACATTGTTGTGGTCATACTCAGTATTCCACAATCCACCATGTCCGTATTCACAGCAGCTTAGCTGCACGGCTTCAAGAAATTCAAATCGTGTTGGCTTCCATGAATTTTTTTCTCTTGCAAAGTGAACAGCAACTGACAGAACAGTGAAACACTTATTTAGTAATTGTTCAGTATTCTGCGATGAAAATTTCTGCGCAAGATTTTTCATTTCTTCATGGAGAGATTCTTTCAGATATATTTCACCGTTAGGTCATACAAATTGATAATATTTTTCATCATCAGACCTTTGAAATAGCCATACTGATACAGGATCGTTTTTACTTATTTAGTGAATAAAATCAAATGCGTTTCCCCCAGAGTCTTGAGGGTAAAATCTTACGGTTTGATCTCATGGAAATATTGTCACTGCGCTGGTCTATGCATGCACATTATGATCAATGATATTTATTTGAGCTCCCCCCTTTTAAAATGTTTAGAATCGTGTAAAATCTCTCCTGTTGTTGCTGCTACTTTTATTGGGAATTTTAGTGTTTTTTCTAACTTAGCAACATCATTTATTTTATCTCCGGTATCCTTGACCGATTCAGCCCATTTGTTTATTTTTTCACATCGCTGATCTGTTAACCCATTTCCACTTATCGCGTTTGTAAAATGTTTGATTACTCGTTTGGCTACACAATTTAGTCTTGATAATCTCATTGGCGCAAGATCATCGATGTTGGGTTTAACATTTAGTGAAGAAATTCCATAAATAACTGCTTTTATAGGATACGCTCGTACGTAATATGGTTTATAAATACCAGTCAACATTCCTGGTTTGGAATTTTTACTTAGCATAGCGGTTTTCCCATTAACAAGGACAGGGTCACGTTTGTCACAGATAATCCACTCAGCGGAATCACTGGGGTTGTCTGTTTCTGATAATACAACAAATTTTATTCTGAAAAATATTTTTGATTGTCGAGATAATCAATAATCATTTTCGCCCACTCATTGTTCATTGTAGCATCAGTGACTATCACATAATTCTGAATGCTGACCACATGTGAGATACACTATTGTTGCAAAATTCTCTATTAGCATCTCGAATATTATTAGATTATTTGTCAGATCAGCCAGAGCTTGCCTTCGCAAGTCAGGAGTTTTTCTGTCAAGATCGAATCTGGCCTCAGGAAACAAAGTTTTCCAAGGTTGGATTGTAGATAATCTCTCAAACTCTTCCATATTATATTTCATACGAGTATTTAAATTAAAAATATTATATATACAATCACTAAAGCAAAGAATCAATGCAAGTGGTCGATGATAGGGTTTTCACCTCCTTGTAACAAATCTTGTGTAAATGAATTCTGCTGACAACATTTGCAAAGCATGCGTCGTGGAAGTCTTGGTCCAAAACCATGCTTATGGTGTGGTGTTGGAGTTGGAGGGAAAATACAGTTGTGTGTGCGTTGTGGTGGTAAAAAAATAAGAGAACTAAAACGATATTATGATAAAAAGAATAACAACCCTGATGTTGTCAAGGACAATGCCCTTAATAAAAATCTACATGATAAGGTTATAAGAAACCCTGAAGATTGTATAGCTAGATTTGTAAAGACAAATTATAATTTAGACAAATAATATTATATATAAAATGGAGCAAAAAGAATTTGTCAGACATCCTATCATCAAGAATTATGAAGCTTCTCATGATGGTGTAGTCAGAAATTCGGCTATAAAACAAGTTGGTGTTTGGGAGAAAAGGTATTACAATCATAGGTTTGTATACGAGACTTTTCACGGGTTGATCAAAGACGGTCTTGTGATTGACCATATTGACTCAGATCCCAAAAATAACTTTGGATAACTTCGAGCTATTACACAGAGTGAAAATTGTGCATGTGGGAATACTAGAAAGTATTAAAAAAAATTCCTAGGTCGTTAAATCCATAAATGCTGAGACCGGTGAAGAAATAATATTTCAGTCTATGAAGTATTTTGACACCTGCATGGCTTCAGTACAAAAAGTCGCGAATAAAATGTACAAATCAGCATATTCTAAAAGGTACAAACAGAAAATTGTTTGAGTATCTCCCGTTTGTGTTAGATGCAGACAACGTCCTTGATAAAAAAATAAAGGGAGATAACTCCGCAGTGGATATTAACGCAGTTGATAGAGTTATCGTTGTCCTTGACTCTCTCGAAATAGATTTCACAATAATATTGACTAGTAAATATATTTTTAAAAATGTGATTAATTCTCTCCCTCCGAAGTGTAACCTGGACTAGCTAGAATGTCATGTGGCAATCTAGAAGTTAACATGAGAGTGTAAATATTTTTCTTTTAAACGTATATTTAGTATATAATGAACCATGAAAATATCAATGATGTTAATTCTGCCATTAAAAAATTAAAACATGACGGCATAAATATATCTGATGAACTAAATCCTGAAAAAAAAAATGTTTCCGATTTTGAAACATTACAAGAACGTAAATTCGAAGGTGGAATCACACTACCATCAGAAGAAAAAACTGTAAAGCGAATTCAATGGGCTATGTTTCATTCGTTGGCTACAGTAAACGAAACTGAAGATGGGGAATTAGTCTCTCTCTCTCTCTCTCTCTCTCACAATAGAAAAAATTAGATTAGAACTGTCTCGTGAATACGAAGCAAAAAAGACAATCAACACTCGCATAATACAATTAAGAAAGATTATATCATAAACTGTCAGTGATTATAGTAATGAAAGTGAAAGTTATGGTCATTTCGTGAAAATGAAAGTAAAAGTATGTCAGATTTTAGTCGATTTGTCAGTATAAAAATATCCCCTGAATCAAGGCAGGGGTTATTATACTTTTTTTTTTCTCTTGTTTTATCAAGTATGTTTTGTCTTTTGATAAAGTCAAGGACTCTACGATTAAAATTTTTTAAGACCTCACATATAAATTTAAGCTCAAAACCTGTCCAAGAAGGTCAAGCAAGTGGCCGGTCTGGTCAGTTAGTCCGAAATGTATTCTTGATAATAGCGGATTATGACATCGTAAGTGAACCGGATTGATCGGTTCTTGCACAATCAGATATCCGGGAGGAACTTGCGGTGTAAAATTATAAAGAATATATCCCGCTTCACCTGATTTGATACGTCAGTGTTTGTCTGATAGCTACCATCAAATACGTAACATGTAAGATAGATCTTGATTGTTGAGGTTATATTTACAATTCCCGGCGAAATATGACGGCCTTCACCGTGCTGAGCATTGTCATATCGAAGAATACATGGTGGTGGCGTTATTTTTCACCACGGTTCAAGTATTTTAGAAGAAAAAACTCATTGTTGAGAACGTTGATTGATTTTATTTTAGTTGGATAGTTTCAAATGCTGGAAATATGAGATCTTGTAATTGTTCTTCTTCGATCACATAGTGTTTTAGAAACAATTGTTTGAGGGTCGTTGTGCGGGGTTTTCAATGGTAATCGACAAATTCACTGCCGAGGCGATTTATATTCCAAATGACAGAATTATCATATATTCAAAATCTGACATAACCTGATTTAGATGTTGTATGGTTGCAATGATTTCTTGTTTTAAGTCATCGTTGTAGTGTTGTGTAGCGCTGGAAAATAAATTTTGTAATTGATTTAATGATTGTCTAAACTCGACGTTGATAGGTTCGGAAAGGATCTGATAAATTGTTCATTGACAATCGGATTTAATTTATCATCATGGGTGTATAAATCGCCTATTACTGTAAGAAACTTAGCTCTATAATACTGCTGCTGTTCCTGGTGTTAACGCTGATAATACTACGCCGGCACCAGCAGTGAGCGCGGATACTGTATATACAACAACATCAATGAGAACCGCACGTCTTCGATATTTTTTTACTTTCGTTGTATTCGCGTCAACGATGGTTTATAGCGCTGTTTGCCATTCACGTACATGATCCTATCTAAATTTTTGAACGATTAATTCTGTTACGGCTATTATTATATTTTACACAGCAACCACTTGAGGCGTTTCAGCAACAAATTCCAGACACCACCAGTAAGATGCTGCGGTTAATTTCTTATCAGCTGATTCTAGTATAAATGTTTCTTCGTTCCCGCTATTTAACACAATAGACACAACCCCGGAAAACTTATCGGTTGAATGCCGCCAGGGGTATGTAGTGTATATACTAAATTTTGCAGCGCTGAACACAGACAACCTGTACACACCAGTGACTTCCGCGATATGTTTGATAGCATTATTTTGATGTGACCATGTTGAGAACCCTGGTGATATCGTGTATACGTTATTGACAATCTGCTTGTGGGGAATTTTAATCAGATCAGTTTTTTAACGATATCAGGAATTCCACTTATGACATCTTCTAGTGTTTTCTTAATTGTATCAATATTTGTTTTAATATCAGAGAGTTTTACGTCAACAGTCAACGGGGTGCCAAATAAATCGTCTGCGATTTCATTAAGTTTTCGAAAGTTTCTACTTGTGTTCATAAACATATTTATGTGAACGTCATACTCGGCCCGCAGCGTGGATAATTTACCATCTACGTTGTCCACGTATTTTATTTTGTTGTGGCATCTTCGTCGGATGTTGGATCTCTTAGCACGACTATTTCATGATGAGTTCACCTGTCACTGTGTCGCATGTATTCTTCAAACGCTTCTTGCAATTTCATTTCTGATAACCGCGATTGATATACTTGAGTCTCTGATCTTACCGTCGCTGGTAAACACATGGATGTTATCCGTGGTAGCACCTAGAACTCTACGAACTATGTCATTCCACTTGACATTACTCGTTTTAAAACGCCGTATTTATCCTGAAAAAAAAAACAACTTTATCTAGGACAACTCCAGAGAAGTTCATGATAGCAGCGAGTTCATCCTTTTGTACGGCGTAACATAGTTGATAAATTCCTGCGGTGGAGCCAACCCATACGAATCGAAATAAAGAATTTCACGGGGATCAATCGCGTATGATACCCAGTGAGTTCCTACACCGGTACTATTATCGAGATTAATAATACCTGTCTCGGTACTGTTTGGTTGTTGCGGTAACTGATCGCGCATAAAAACACCTCTAAAGTTTTTGATATTTAGTTGCTTATCACCATCGAGTAAATCAAAATTTGACAACTGTGAAATCAACGAAGTGTTCATGGAAGTCTCAGACCTTTTCCGTTTCGAGGATGAGTTCCCGGAAGTCTTAGACCTTTTCATGTTGATTTTTGTAATGCCATTCCAGCAGCGGTTCCAACTGCACCTAACGCGACCGCTTTTGCGATGGCTGGAGCTTTAGCAGCTACGATGTCGTAGCCTCAACTTGATTTGTTGTGGTTGAGGCTACGAACTGATCCCATATCATGTAATGGAGCAAAAACAAATCATCACTGAAGTCAGAAAAACAAACAGTGTACAAATCAACTACATAAGTATAATCATGTTGTGAAAGAAGTTTAGCTTATTTTTAATTTATTAAGCCCTTACACGATAAAATAAATTGGCATGGTTACTCTAACCTTATCCTGTCCGCCATGACAGACTCTCGCCGTGACCTCTTTTCTACGTAAGGCTTGCCATACCATAATTTTGATATTCTACGCTATATTATTATCAATCAAGTGTGAATAATCGCTTCTTGGTGAAATTTCAAAGTTGCCGATAAACTGTATTTACTTTTAATGCGCAGAATTTTTGACCCAAACGGCGCCAAATTTTTACTACGATTTGTTTACATTTCCAAATAAGGCGTCAATGTCCTTATATGGCACACAAACAAATGAGGCTAAGAACGGAAGTAATCATTATCTGAAATAACATGGCGGACGATCTAAACGAAAATATCGGCTGAAAAAGGTAAACGAGATTTTACAACTATTTCTGCAAAGATTTTCGATACTTCCGGTATTAAATAAGAGGACTACTCAATTTATTGGATTATATGCAAGGAATATGTTTAAGGTGTTATTATTAGGTTAAAAGAGCGCCGGATGTGAATCACACCCGGCTGGCTCCATTAACACGTATATGCTCATGTTAGTATTCTGTCCACGAGGTACGAGTAAGGGTACTAATATTAGTACTAGAGCTGTAGCAGCTATCAATGCCGCGAAAAGTGGAAATATACCGCCGGTTTTAGCGGCATCGCTGATGGCTCCAGCGGAGAGTACAAGTCGTATTCCTGTTCGGGATTGTTTGGCTTTATCAAGATGGTTTCGTTGACGCGATGTCAACGACAACTTGTTTTCACCGCCTGTGATCTGTGCTTTAGCGTTATTGTGGTTCCTGTTTTTTTCACTGATGCGGATTGTAGATTTTTAATCTGACCAGGAGTCAGACTGACACTAACATGATGGTATGATGACATTTATGATAATACTCGTATCTTTAGATCATCGCACGATTACGTATTCAGAACACTATGTGTTCCAAACATTACATGTTTTCTACTGGTGCGTCAACGATTCTCATTCGACCACCAACGCTTTCAAACAACACTGCTTTGTTGCTAAGTATGACCGCGATCGCTATGTAATTAACACCACCTGGATTCACGTTAACTGTGAAGTGTATATCAACGACAGATTGCCTAAATAATTCTAAATGTTCCAGTGAAAAGTAATAGATTGGATACAGTGTTGTAAAATCCAGCTGAGATATCTGCAACCCAGTGTCTCCATTTTTATCACGTCCCATGTACGACAACAATCGATGATACGCGCGCGCAACACGATTGTGTTCAAAATTTAAGATTGTATCTTCAGATGGTTCTTGGTGTCCATTTATTCGTAAAGAAACTTCACTGACTCCAAGGTTGTCAAATATAATGTGACTATGTTCCTGATTACCCAACTGATTAACATGTTGGAGCGCAATGAATATATGTCTTGGTGCAGAAACACCCTGCCGAGTCGCTATTTGTCATGTAAATAACCCGGCAACATTACTCTGAATGCTATCTGTGGACATTGTAGACCATGACAATAACGACTTATCACCTGTATTCATAAAAGAAGGTAATCGCTCTTCTTCAGCAATCGATGGAGTCATTACTGGCAACCATAGTGAAAGTTTAAACAGTATTACTTTACCAGCAGCAGCTGCGGCTGATCGCTAAATAGCATGATCATCACTACCCTTTCTTACAAACGCAAATGTGTGTTTCGCTCCAAAGATAACCTTTCTGACTTTTCTGCAAAATCCAAAAATATGTGACACTGGAATCGCGCATGAAAATCTTCTACGGTCACCTTTTAACATTAATTTACGTGTAGCAAGTCCATAATTGTAATTGTTGTTGGTGTTTTGTAGCATCAAAAAAGCAGCGCCAGGTCTAGCTATTGCTGTAGCCGGTTGTGGATCAGACGCAGTATCGCGTGGTACTTCTTCTTGAAGAAATTGCCTGTGATCAGGATGATCAGCGTTATCTTGGGTAAACATCACTGACGGGCAAATTGATCTTGTATAATCGTCGGAGTATCTTGCTAACCCTACTATTGTTGTGGCAACGTCAACGTCCATCTGAACTGTCTCGATGTTTTTTCCATCAATCATATATGTGGCGCCGTCAAATAACGCCATAATACTATTATTAGCAAAACCAACTATAGCCTCAGCCCCGTATGCTGCATTGAGAAGAACATCTGTTACAAGCTCACCTTCTACTTCAATAAATGCTTCAGCAGGTGAGAAATATCTACTTGTATCCTAAACTTGTAATTCGAATCGTGCGTGTTTATTTGGTTGTCTTGTGTCGTAAAAATAAAATTGATAATCGCGTACGGATTCATCTTTGTGAACTGGTTCATCCATACCGAATGCTGTGTCGGATATACGTTTGAACATTTTATTATATTGCCCATTTTCCAAATGGTTATCGCCTTGACCTTCCAAGGACACGAAAACCACTTCCTGAAATAAAACTCGTGTTTATTTTTTCCTCTTTAGGTAACATTTCTCCTTGATTTATCAGCGCTGCTAGCTTTTGATTTTCGGCTTGATTTATTATTTTACTGACATCCGTGGGCATAACTTCAGTGCTTGGCAATTTCACTGGTTGTGGTGAACCGCGTGGCGGTTTGCGTATTAATCGTGCTATTCTGTCTTTGATTGCCGAGAACGCTTTACCAATTGCACCAGAAGCTTTTTCTCGAATAATGTCGATAGCTTTCATTGATAGTTGTTTTGCGATTGGTGCTGCTTTGGGAGCCATCCTTGTAAATAATCCCTGATTGACATTACCAAGTCCATCTCCGTAAAACTCTTTGTAAACAGGTAATCGTGAGTATACTACTCTGACTATTACGGGTCTACGCTGAGAACTGTGTATGATCATCTTATTTATTATTCATTTATCTAATCACTGTAGTCATCAACGATTTCATCAATGAGAGATCGATAAACGCTAATATCTATGATACCGCCTAGAAATAATCGTTGACAAATATCAGCTGCTTCATTGATTATTTCTGGAGAACTATTTCCAGCATGTTTTCCTCCCATGAGAACTTCAAGTCGTTGTACGTCAGAAAGAACATTGTTGGGACATGGAGTAAGCCCACTTCCTCTTGACACAGTCAAGGTAGTAATACCACTTTCCAGTAGCATCGGTGTCAGTTGCATCGTGAAATTCTTCTTCTGGAGGTTCTCCATATAGTTTACGAAATTCTTCATCCGTTTCTTCATCTTCTTGCAGAGGTGGAGGACGTTGATAAGAAGGCTCTTACTGTTATCGTTTTTGTTTTTGCGGTTCATGCTTTTTCTGTTTCTGTTGTTTTCGTTCTTGTTTTCGCTGTTCTTGTGGGGTTTTTTTGTTTTTGTTTTTTTGTTTGTTTTTCTGTTTGTTTTTTTTTTGTTTCTGCTGAAGTTTATCATGAAGCATCACTCCATCTAAAACTTTGCTATGAACAAAATCTTGCTTGTCCATCTGATAAATGTTCTGATTTATTTTAAACACCCAATCAATCCATGTATCACGACTAAAACATTTAACGTTTTCAGGTTTTAAAAATTTATCTCGCGAAGAATAACTTGAAGCAGCAAATGAACCATACTCCACTAAATCCTTATTGGTTTTTATTAGCTTATTTTTTTATTATTTGTGTACCGCCTTAAGTAAATTTCTCCGTAAAACTAATTCCCTTTTCTCTTTTTTTTTTTTAATTTTTTTTTTTTTTTTGGGGGGGGGTGTCTACACCAACGGCACCTTCAAGTGCTTCTTCAAGTTGAGGAGGTTGAGCTGCAGCTATATCAGCTAAAATTTTCGCAAAATCTTTTTTGTTTGTTTAGCTCTTTTTGCTGTTTTTCAGTAGCCGTTGCAACTCTTTCAGTAACCGCTATAACAGGTCTAAATAACTGTTCTGCACTTTCTGCAAATTCAACTTGGGATTCTTGACGAACTTGTAGTTGTTCTTTAACAGAATCTCTTACGGGGAGATATTTTTTAATTGCTTCAAATCGTTCTCGAGCTAATCTAGCTGTGTGAGACTCCAACGCTGGTGACATTATTTGATATAATTTTATTCAATTAACAGCAGCAACGAGGGTGCGACCTTTCCTCCGTTAAGGTAACCCGTATAGACCTTTTTGCCCGGCCCATCCAATGGAGCCTTCCTTTTCGAAAGCTTCATTTTTAAAAATGGAACCTTCCTCCTCTAAGGTAAGCCATATAGACTTCGTTGCTCGGATTTTTTGAGGTGGGTTCACCCTCTCTGCTGCTAGGTTTCACAGAAGTACAGTACCTCGGGCACATTCTATCAGCAGAAGGTCTCAAACCCGACCCTGCCAAAGTAGCAGCGGTCAGAGAACTGGAACCCCCAAGTAACCGCGCCGAGTTAGAAACCATTCTTGGCGTGGTGAACTACTTGTCCAAATTTTCCCCATATTTGGCAGAGGTCACCAGTCCGTTAAGACAACTGTAAACAGTTGAAGCGAAAGACGTATAGTTTTCATGGGACTCTCCGCTAATAGACGCATTTGAAAAGGTCAAAGACATAATTACTATAAGCCCGGGACCTGTTCTGTCCTATTTTGACCATGAGAAACCACTGACTTTGCTTAGATAGAGAAAGAAACGTTCGCTATACTGTTCGAATGCAAACGGTTCTGTCAATATGTATACGCGAGAAAGGTACATGTTCAAACTGACCACCTTCCATTTTTTTCTATAATGAAAAAGCTCCCTCTATGCAGCCCCACCGTTACAACGCATGCTTTCGCAACTGCAGCGTTATGACCTAGAGGTAAAATATTACCAAGGTAAGAACATACCCGTAGCTGACACACTCTCCCGTAAGTTCTTATCGGATACACACCCCACCTTATCTGAAGGTAAAGATATGTATGTGCATATGGTGTTATCAGCATTACCTATATCTGATTGTAAAAAGGAAGAAATTCAGCCTCTCACTGAACAAGACCCCCAGCTTGTCATACTGAAACATGTCATAATTGAAGGTTGGCCTGAAAAGAGGTCAAGCTGTCAATCAGAGATAATTGACTATTGGAATTATAGAGATACACTTTCAGTTGTTGATGTGTTAATCTTGAAAGGTAAAAAAAAAAATAGTCATACCACAAGTCCTTAGGCTGAAAATACTAGAAACTGTACATTCAGGACATTTAGGTATTGAGAAGTGCCTGAGAAGAGCCAGAGATGTCTTGTTTTGGACAAGAATCTCAGTTGACATTTCCGATTTGCAATAACACAACAGAATTCTCGTTAAAATGTGCGGCAACATGATATAAAAATGATTGATCGATATAATTTATGTTTTGTTGACTGGTTTGTCCAATATACTGGATGGCACATTTTTCTGCATATGATCAAATAAATAACATTTAATGTTGCACAATTAGTATCACAACGCATATTAAAAGTTTCTTTCGTATTATTACTATTGAAAGAAGTATTTTCATTAATAAAAGAACAGTGCGAACATCTAGGTCTATCACATTTAGTTGATGATTCTTTTTTATGTGATGTTTTTTTTCTAATTTAAAATTAATTAGGAAATCTTTTAAGAGTTTTAGTCCTTTTATAAGCAAGTGTCGGTTTGCTTTCGTGTAGCGATTTAACACTTGCTTTTCATGATAATATTGATAATATTAATAAATCCCAATATGTATTGATAATCTTACCTATATTAGGCAAACTTGGATTATATTCAGTAAGATATCTTCATTTCTATTTTTAATATTATATTGTAGAAATTAAATTTGTGTAAGAGAAGATAATTTTAGGGAAGCAGTATTAATGATGTCAATAGGGTAATTTCTATTTAAAAAATGCGGACCTAACTGTCAAAGATAATTTAAAAACAGCGTCATCCGAAATAATTATTCTGTATCTTTTTGCTTGACTACACGGTATCCCGTTTTTACATGATATAGGATGGCATGAAGAATATTCAACATATTGATGAATATTCGTGTTTTTAACATGAACCATGTCATTATTTTCATTTTTCACGACCTCTACCTCTAAAAATGATACTTTAGTTTTAGACACATTGAATGTAAAATTTATTTTTGGATGTAATTTGTTTAAACTGTCTATAAAAATAATAATGGTCTTGTAAAGAATAACTCCAAATCATAAAGATATCGTCTAAAAATCTTAACCATACATCTGGTTTTAAGAGGCATTTATTTAGAAAGTCATTTTCTAATTTTCCCATGCGTAAGAAGGTGCCATAGGACTACCCATTGATGTACCCATTTTTTTTGGAGATAGTTTGTATTACCAAATTGAAAAAAAGTTACTTTCGAGCACAAGTTTTATCAAATCGCAAACATGTTCTTTTGACCGCCCCGGTGGCCTAGTGGTTAGAACGTCCGCCTCGGATGCGGGAGAGCGTAGGTTCGATCATACCGAAGACTTACAAAAATGGTACTAACAGCTGCCTCGCTTGGCGCTCAGCATTAAGAGGTTAGTGCTAGGACTGATCGGCCTGGTGACAGGACAATGTGACTGGGTGGGACATGATGCTACATGTCTGCGGCATGATGCCCGAGTGCTAGATATCACTATACACTGCCACACTGCAGACATCGTAGTGATATGACTGAATTTTTTTTTTAAAGCTACGTTAAAAATCCTAAACACACACACACACACACACACACACACATTCTTTTGATAGTTTACATGTATATTCGTTTTCTTCAATATAATTTTTAATTACTTCGATGCCATCTTTGTGTGGTATATTCGTGTTGAGTGAAACCACATCAAGTGTAACTAGGAATGAATTTTCAGTTGGCTTCGATACAGATTTCAATTTGGTAATGAAATCAAACGTATCTTTGTCATATGAAGGTACTGATTTCATTAGTGGTTGTAAAATATGACCAATACATTGCGATATATTATTTGTAATTGAGTTACATGCAGAAATAATGGGTCTACCTGGATATCCTAAAGGCAGTGACTTATCAACCGTGTTATGTATTTTGGGTAAAATATAAAACCGAGGTGTGCATATTTTATTTGGGAAGATATCTAGTTCATCATATATGGAGCAATTGTGTATAGATATTTGATTAATACATTTGCTTATTTTTTCTTTAATTTCTTCAGAAGGATTAGAGGAAAGTTTTGTATAATATACTTCATCATTTAATTGTCTTTCTACTTCTTTAATATAATCCTCCTTATTCATTATTGCTATGGTGCTAGACTTATCAGCTTTTTTAATAATAATACTTTCGCCTTGTGATAAGGTACGTAAAGAATTTAGTTCTTCTTTAGATATGTTTGTAAAATGTTTTCTTTTAGGACTGCTATTTAAAATTTCTTGTTTAGTTGCTTCAATATAAAAATCGAGATAAATATCCCGTCCACTAGAAGGTGTGAATGATTCTTTTTTTTATTGAAAAAGGGCTTATTTTGTAGACGAAAACTACTTTCATATTGTGAATATGTACATGATTATGAGAAAAATTCTTTTAACTTGATCCATCTTGTGTATTTGAAAAATACTTCTGCTAAATTAATATCATCATGCACTTTGATTATCGGACAATATGATAACCCCTTACCTAGAAGAATGTAATCACTATTAGAATTCGTTTGGAAAGGTTTAACACAGTTTCTTTTCCTCTTTCGATTTCTTTTGGTTTTCTGTTCTGGACGCACGGCGGCCTAGGCCGATAAATCAGCTCTTCACCCGTGATGATATCAACAGAGTTGTGGGGTTGATTTATCGGACTAACGGCGGCCGTGCGAATACTGTAGTCTATTCAAAAGTAGCCACATGGAGCAGTGCGAATACAAGTCCAAAATAATTACCGTAGACTAAGCGAAATTACGCCCATAGCTGTCTCACGTATCGCCCATCGTGGTTATTTTTATGCTTTGTTCCTGGTTATTTTTGTTTTGTCATCCGCTGTATTGTGCCAGGCTAGACGTTAGTTGGAGCAAAAGGCCGTCGCCAAAAGCTACGCCAGCTCAGACAATTCTTGTTGTTGTTGTTGGGTTTAACGCCATTTTTCAGCACACGATAGGCATTAACATGGCGGCCAGTATTAATGGTTGAGGAAAAAACCGGGAAAACCCCCCAAAAGAACCACCGACCCACGAGAAGCTGCTTGGCAGGCTTTCTCACATACCCACATTGGCTGAATCTGATACTCGAACCCACGCAGACAGAGGTGAGATGGCAGTGATCCGTAACGGAGAGCGCTTTATAGGACTCACGGTACTAATTCCACTCCAATGGTAAACATATGGAAACACTATCATATTCAAAATTCAATAACTTAAAATTTATGGGTGCTGATAATGACACCTATAATTTTTCGTGCACATCTAACCTTGGTGCAAGCTTATGTGTGGAGAACACCATATGACCCGCGGCAATTTGTTTACATACATGTGCATGAAACACGTGTTATTGATTCTGCACCAAATGAATCAGGTGCTACTTTCAGTATTGAGTACTCCTGAGTCAAGCCTGTAAAAATGTTAAAGTTGCATCAGTAGAAATTTGTCAATATTTTTTTTACATTACATATAGGATAAGCTCTCAAAAGATATTTTTCCTAAAATTTTAATTTTCATTATTAACCAATTATGGACCAACAAACCTGTAAATACTCTATTATTTCTTACCCATTTCTAGACTGGTTCACAGTTCTTCCGTATAATTAGTACCGTGTGTCCTTTAGACCACTCGGCCACTCGGGGCCCCTCAGCTCAGACAATAAAGTCTACAAGAGTAGAAGACCAGTCTAGTGCATTTAACACAGGTCTACGACAGGGGGCAGGGGACAGTTTTTATGCACAAATTTAATGCCGCAATCAGTGACCTAGTATTAAAAAAAAATCTTAAAAAATCAAATACACAAGTTTTGGATACCTATATTAAAACAAAGCATAAGAATATTATCCACTTGACCAAAGAAGTCAATGGCAGTTCATAGCAGAAGAAGTTTATGCACCCCAACCTCAAATAATTTCTTCCTGCAATTTTCCTGTCCGAAGGTCATTTTGACACCACGTGATGCTCACAGTGCAAACACAGGCCCTTTTCCTAGATGACAGTTCTGCAAAACAGTGTGTACTAAACAGGCTAATGCAACTTAACTGAAAATAGTTGTCTTCTAATCCGTTTTATAGATATTCTACTTGCCCCAAACCCACGTGTTTATTGCTATGGGAGGATAGCTTTTCTTCCTTGCCGACTTTTTCAACATACTGGACTCACGGTACTAATTCAGTTCCCATAGTAAACCTATGCAGACACCTTGATATTAAAAATTCAATAACTTAATTTTTTTAGTACTTATGATCAAACTTATTTATTAGCATAGATAAAACCTGGATGTCATCTTCTGTGTGGAGGAAAGGATACGAACCGCGGCATTTTCTGGACCTATGTGTGTTTAAAAGATGTGCTTTTAATTCCGCACCAAAGAGTCCGGTGCTAATTTTAGTAATGAGTGTTCCAAACTCAAGACTGTTAAAGGACTGAAATTCCATCAATAAAACAATGTCTGTATTTTTCTTCACTTACAACTAGGATAACCCTCAAAAGATTATTTTTCCTACAACATAACTTAACATTATTAACCAATCCTGGTCATCCAAACCCATATATACTCTATTTTATGTTCACACATTTCCAGGCTGGTTCCCATTTTTCCATACCATTAGTACCAGTTCCTACTGCAGAGTAACCATGGAAGTTGTACATGCCTGACATAAATTTTAAGAAAAACACAAGCCCAAAATACCTAGTTCACAAACATATCCATATCTTGAAATAGTAAACAATAATAGTTGAAAAAGTCACACCATATCCTTAAGAAATTTGCCTGGGGCCAATTTACGAAACTGGACCCTGCCGCCTACATGTGATGTGAAATTTCGAGGTAAGAATACTGTAGAGTTCGGACGACTATACTCAAATGTGCTTTATCAATGGATTAAGAGTTTTGTTTTGAACACAGTGGCAATTAAATTTGTCTTTTCTTGAAAGTACCGACAAATCTTAAGGGAATTCAGGTGGAAAAGTCTAGATTCACTGATTTTCTTTTAGTTACTGTTTAAATTAATTCACCACGGGAGTCTTGCCAGTAAAGCACGACGAAATCTCCGACAACATAAAATCACCTTGTCGGTACTGTACTTGTGTTAATTTATATTACCGATAAGGTGATTTCATGTTAGAGATTTCTTCGTACTTTATTGATAAAACGTGTGTATTCACTATCATGGTTTTACATGATCAGCCCGACTTATAGACAATTCGGCCCAAGACAATTCGGCCCAACTTGGACCGAAAATAAGACAATTCGGCCCAACTTAAAAGACAGTTCGGCCCAACTCGAATGATAATTCGGCCCAACTTTGCGATTTTTCTTCAAACAGCAAGTAGATACTATGTAAGATATATATATATATATATATATATATATATATATATATATATATATATATATATATATATATATATATATATGTATGTGCGTGTGTGTGTGTGTGAGAGAGAGAGAGAGAGAGAGAACACAAACTAACATATATTGCGCTTTCTAATTAAAATACTTAAAGACATTTATTTGTTATGCTTAAAAATATATGCATCTGCACAACGACAGTCTCAATTAAAGTCGTCTGGTCAAATTATCTATATTGATTTATCAAATAATAATACTTAACAGATAATATTCTACAGAATACACTTACATTTTTCTAAAAGTATGGACACCGTGCATGAGATATTATACTAATATATTTGATTTTAGGATTCAGATTGTAACACGTTATATTTTTGGAGTGACAAAAAAGGCATACACATTGTAAATTTTCGTGCTTATATTTTGATGCGGAAACTGTTATGATTAGAATGGTATTAATTTGACAACTTAAAATGATTTTGGTGTTTTGAATATTCATTATTATCAATTTAAATGAAATTTAAAATACGATAAATTTTGGTAAAGATGCATCTTACGTTGTGCACATTTATCTGTCTTTTTCGTAACTCATAATAGCAAAACGCAATAATGTTCTGAATTAAATTTATGTGAAATTATCGCAAAATACCTAATTATGCAATTTTCAACCATTTTCCCGGTGTCATTTTATTTGTAAATCATAACAAATACGTTCAAATACAAGAAGATCTCTTGTAACGTATGTATTTTGCTTGAGAATTAAGGTTTTGAGACCAAGTGGGCAAGTGCCTAACAAAATCGACCTTCTTCCACAGGAGATATGATGCATCTCATTATTGTCTACATAACTCCCAAAGCATCACGTCCATCTCTACTTCTTTTTATCAGACGTCCTTTCTCCACAGTAATATTTGTCTTTGGTACGGTTTTCCTAAAGATATCAGAAAGCTCCTAACCATTATAACTTCTGAAAACATTTATCTAGTTCACCAAATGTTTCAAATTTTATTCTCAACCTATTCTATTTTACAAACTAATTAAAATGAGAATGAATAATTAAGTTACCTAATGCAAGGATTTTGAACTATACGGTAAAAACATATTATATAAGAATTGTCAAAATATATGTTAAAAATAAATACTTGTTAAAACTATTGTCAGTTGTATTATAAAATTGGGCCGAATTGTCTTTCGAGTTAGGCCGAATTGTCTTTTAAGTTGGGCCGAATTGTCTTATTTTCGATCCAAGTTGGGGCGAATTGTCTTTGGGCCAAATTGTCCAATAGCCGATCAGCCCGTAATCACAAATCTTCCCCACTGTAGTGTAGACGTAGTCCTACATGTAAGACCTGACGCTGATATTTATGTTTTCGGCGTCACAGAACCAATGAGACCCCCAGCACACGAACACTGCTTATTGATCATTCGGTGCTTTCAGTTTTAAATTATAATAAAAGGAAACATTAAAGCGTATAGTCTTGAGAAGTGAGACGCTGACCCTGATATGCATGATGGTGGGGACGTCAACCCACCCACCCCGTATATCAGGATCAGCATCTTAGATTGTAGGACGATAAAACGTACATATGTTAACATTTTGTGTATGCAACTGACTTGAATATGGGTGCATCGAAACACCAGAATGCGTTCAAAACACCGAAATGCACTTGAGTTATATTTTATCATAGTGTATCAATGGTTGTGTGTGTATAATTTATAACTTTGATAATTTACTAATAGTTATAATATTAATTAACATGTGCTTTCATTACTGCCAACAAGTGATGCAACAGTAAATTTTACAGGCTATAATTGGAAAGCAAATGATTAAGAAGCTGGAAATCATCCATCCATGTTCAACTAATCTTATGGTCCTCATATTAATTATAATAAAAGAAGTGAAAAGATAACAAAAATGGTGGTGTTATCTCAGTTGATAGATTTTGAGAATGATGACAAAAGTGTCTTCCACATGTGAAAAGAAAAGACTTTTGACTATTTAATTAATCTGCTGTAATTAAACACCATATTATCACCATCTGTTTAATATATTTTTTTTATCAGTACATCCTTAATTAATTTAACTGTCTTTTGTAAATTTAAGAGCTGAAAATCAACCTTTACAAATCAGCCAGCATTCAGTTGTCATGGAATTGTGTAAATCCCTTTGTTATTTATTAAATACATGTACTCGGGTTTCCCTTTTTTGTGTACAATGATGCCTGAGAGTGCTTTATGTATATTGTACAATATTTTGAAACAGTGAGTTCGGTTCATCCTATACCACATGTGTGAAGTGCTTTCATCAAGCACACCGATGATGTAGGGCTACATCATCTGTGTATAAATACCTCACTGTAGGATAAAAACATTACAGAAATGCCTTGTCAGTGAGCAGTCTACTTAAGGACTTGCAGATCTTGAGCTGTAGAGGTATGAGAGTTATTTATTAATTTCTTATGTATGTTATAGGCTATAACTATTGTACTGCCATGTTTATTTTTGTATATTTTCTATGTAGCTCCGGCTTGCATAGTATAATGCAAATATTTACTATTCTTATATGTGACTTAACAGTTGATCTATACATATTAGCAATAAAGTTGCATTTTATTAAGAAGCATTTAGTACCATATGATTCTTATCGGACACAGGTAGGTTCACTTCTGATCATGCTTTTTGCTTTGTAAAGTTGTGCCTATAATATAATTTGTATAGCTTACCATATATAATGTCATTACGTGTTATCGTATATGCCTGTGTCATTCTTAGTACATCATGTTAGATTTATTTTCAGTGATCAGAGTTGAGGAGGTAGCAGCTGTAGAGCTAACCATAAGGCTGACCATAGCAGCTGTAAAGTTGACAATAGTGATCAGAGTTGACAGGGTAGCAGCTGTAGAGTTAACCATAAGGCTGACCATAGCAGCTGTAGAGCTGACAATAGTGATTAGAGGTGATAGGGTAGCAGCTGTAGAGCTAACAATAAAGCTAACCATAGCAGTTTTGTGTAACTCCATACATGTATTCTTTTAGCTGTGGGCTAATTTTGGGGTTTGTTATACAAGGTCATTTACTTGTATTCACATTTATGTTGCATTATTAGGTTTGTGTGAATTGTGTTAATTTGTCCAGTAATTGGAGCTTATACAAGCATGTATTAATCGTAATTCTTTTTTTCATTTGAGTCATTCATAAATAAACATTGTATTTTTGTCACCATCAAAAGTGTTCTGTTATAAATCCGAACCCAACCTGGTTATCTTGTGACATTCTTGCACTGAAGTGAAGATTAGATAATCAGTAGCCATTGACTATGATTGATTATCATACTTTAATTTTTATTTTAGTTACAATGTTATAATAACTTAATGGAAAATCTTATGAATCATTTCTCGTAATTTTGGCAAAATATTACCCATGGTAACATTATTCCATTTTGTATACCAAATTAATTCTAACATTATGAATACAAACATGAATATGAAAAATGAAGAAAGAAAAAGAAACAAAACTCGTTTACCATAGACAGCTAATTTCATTACTACTTTTTTCTTCACTTTTATGATATTAGTTACTGTTGGCAAAAATAGATTTTGTTTGAAACCAAATAACAAGAATCTGTTTCAGTTTTGAGAATAAACCAAGTATTTATGACTTGATCACATTTCAGTTTTTTATTACTTGAAATAAAGAAGCAGTGGTATTAACTTATTTTGAGGAATCTGTTGTTATATTGTAAGCATGAAGACCATATTTGTAATCCAAATGACGTTTCAAATTAGTTTTAAAGTTAACTTTGTTTACAAAAATGACTAAATACAGGAATAATAAAATAAAATTATTTGAATCCTCTTACCTTGATGAAGCCACTCCTTCATTATACTCATCATAATCAGATGCACAGGGTTCAGTGATTTCAAAAACCAGGATTTGAGCTTTTGCTGAGACATATCAATACACTCTGTGGTACCATTTACAACAATCTGACCACTTAATGATATTGTTTTGACATAACAATTTACAGGTGCCACAAGGAAATTAAACCATCTATACCAATTCACTAAAGACCACAGATCTGCCAACCCTTACAGTTTAACTGAAAATTATTATGGAAAATGACCCTTAAAATATGGGCTTAGAGAATAAAATTACAAATTACAGAGATATGATTGTTTGTGGTAAAATCCAGATGCTAGTTTGTCTTTGTTTGATCAGTGGAACTGGTCAGGGAACCAGACTAACTTTACCAATGTACCTCAGAAAATTTAGACTATGCATATTTTATGATGCACAACATCTGCTTGATCAAGCTGTTGCCATTTTTTTTTTTAAATGATGACCAATTTTCCGAAATATCTGGACAAAAAGGACATTAAGTGTCTAAAAATGTTTTAATAGTAAATTACTAAGGAAAAATAAAAGAGAATATTAAGATTTTTAAGGGGGGAAAAAATCAGGAAAGGCATCAATTATGTTTAGTGGGCATATGGTGATTTGGGAAAGATGATTGCCGTTGCCATGGCCCATGTGAATTTTTTTTTTAAAGGATTACATCGAGTTGAGAGATATCAAGAAGCCATTGAACTCTTAGGGTTTGAAACTACTGGAGGTAATTATGGTTGAAGTAAACTTTGCAAACTTTTTATTTGAACACGATGTTTGCCATTACTGCATCAGTCTTGGATCACACTTCTGGGATTTTAAATGTATGTTTTCCAGCTTGACAACAGCAGAACGTGATATTTTTTTACACCTTGCTGAAAACTGGTCAAATGTATGGAAAAAATTGACTGCCTTACTGAGAAGGTCTTATTAGGGTTGGCGAGTCTGAAGAAGATAGCTTACTGAACAAAGCATTGGAGAGTTTTAGCATTTTTATTTTTATTGAATTGATTTGTAAAGATGCATCAAACAAGACAGTGAAGTAAAGGTAATGAAAAGGTGGCATGAAAAACAATATATACACTTCAAAATGTACCGACCTTTAATGACTCATCTTATTAAGGTGAGTAAAGACATTTGTAATTTATTTATTTTGATTGTCACTTTGTACAGTGATGTTTTTAAATAAAAGCACCAAGTTATCTTGCAGAAAACTTGAAAGAATAATGGCTCTTTTTAATATAATTTAATTACATTCTTTGCTTTTCTGGACAAAGAGGATCAATTAAGAATGGATTAATTAAACTTAGTCGTTATACCCAAGTACCCTAAAAATATCGTACTATAAATTATTCTTTTGTTTCGTATTAAATTTTGTTATCAGTAATGATAGTACATGGTTACTCTGTTATAATATAAGTATTATTAGATTATCAGTGTTTTGAATTATTCATCCACAACTAATGAAACACTAGGCTATATACATTATAACTGTTCCGGTGTTTCAGTGCATTTCAGTGTTTCGATGCACTGCATGAACACTGCATAGAATTTAGAATAGTCATGTACTTGTGGAAACTGATTCCATCTGACGAGTGCTTGGCAATCATCCAGATCTTACTGATCCACTAAGTAGGTGCCCTCAGCGACAAGCTCCTGCATCAGATATTCTAATATGATGCACCTTTTCTCTGTGTAATGAATCTCCATGATGAGTCTCATTTTCTGCTGCTCCCCTTTTTATGTTTCTGGTCTGCCATGGCACAACAGGCTAATGGCTAGACTTAGGTAAGCAGGAATGAAGTCACTCTGACTATTTAACAGTTAATTCGTTTGACTTTAATGAAACTGATTATATATATTATACTAATTAGTATATATAATGTACTAAGCGCATCTAGTACTGAGCTAATTTGACTTAGATGCACAACTTAATTTCAGGAATATTTTTTGGGTACCTTGGGGGAAACAAATGCTATGGTCAGCAACAAAAAACAGGGATGGTTGGTCAGCCAGAAATATGTGGGCTTTTTTTCCTAATGAAATATGTCTGAGTTTGAATTGAGCAATAGTGTCGAATCATCAGTATAGCATAATATGATAATATTAATAAAACCAAATTTTAATTTTTTTGTGCTTCTGCTTATGTTGAAGAAAAATTAAGGTAGATGTGATGTGATGTGATTTTTGGATTTTTAATGTAGATTTAACAATTTTTCAGTCATATCGCTACAGTGGCAGTTTATAGTTTATAGTGATGTCTAGCACTGGGGCATCATGCCGCAGACATGTAACATGATGTCCTACCCAGTCACATTATCCTGACACCAGGCCAACCAGTCCTAACACTAACCTCTTAATGCTGCGTGCAAAGCGAGGCAGCTATTAGTACCATTTTTGTAAGTCCTTGGTATGATATGACTCGCCCGGGGATCAAACCCATGACCTCCCGCGTCTGAGGCGGACGCTCTAACCACTAGGCCACTGGAGCGGTAAACTTAGGGTAGATAGATAGCACAAACTTGTTTTCTTTTTGTTGATCTGTATGGATTTAAATGAAGCTT
Organism: Sinohyriopsis cumingii; assembly: GCA_028554795.2. Taxonomy (NCBI): domain Eukaryota; kingdom Metazoa; phylum Mollusca; class Bivalvia; order Unionida; family Unionidae; genus Sinohyriopsis; species Sinohyriopsis cumingii. The sequence continues at coordinate 102,922,735 of CM068827.1, read as the reverse complement.
AAACTAGAAAATAAATATTTGTAGCCTAAATTTATGTTGGATCATAGTTACTTCCCATTATTCCTTTTTTTTCTCTACAAGTTTTGTTTACCTTTTTCCAAAATTGTATAATGTTTGCCCAAGTAGAATGTATGGTCAGCAGGTAAAAAATAAGGTAACCAGAACTATACATTATTATTTATTTTGCCTAATAGTAACAGTGATAATAGTAAGTGCTGCTTCAGTACAGGTTATAATAGACATGGAACTACAGCGTAAGTACACTTTTTAAAAGCATGCAGCAGAAAAGTATCTTGACCCATAAAATGAGTCAGCAGAATCAATTATCATGTTTGGGGGAAACTGACATGCGATGAAAATTATACTAATGCAAACAAAAGGTAAAAAAATGACAAAAGTGAGAGCACAAGTGAAGATAAGAAAAAAAACCTCAGATTCAGAATGTATATTTAATGATGACTCCATCTTGGTGAAGGATGCTGATAAAAATGGAAGCAGAACTAAATATGAGAACTTGAAGACCTGAGTGAGATAAACAGTCCTCATGGTTGAAAAAAATGAAATGATATGGTACATTGAAAGCAATTTGTAAATGGTTTAAGACTGCTGGAAAGTAAAATCCTTTCACTTGAAATGGAAATACTAACTTGCAGCTATTAGCCTTGAGCCAACTTGAATTTAACCAGGATCATTGAATTTTCGCTGGGTTTTGCGGTGCTGTTCAAAATGACAGACAATACCATAATGTTGTTGAGAAAACACTTGAAATTAGTATGAAAATTGGTGGAGAAAATACAGATTTTGTCCAAATTCGATGTTACCATGACAGTACTGGCCATGGCAGAGAACAGCTGTATGTGCCACTTTTTAAAATTATTCTGACAATACTGACCATGGCAGAGAACAGCTGTATGTGCCACTTTTTAAAATTATTCTGACAGTACTGACCATGGCAGAGAGCAGCTGTATGTGCCACTTTTTAAAATTATTCTGACAATGCTGACCATGGCAGAGAGCAGCTGTATGTGCCACTTTTTAAAATTATTCTGACAGTACTGACCATGGCAGAGAGCAGCTGTATGTGCCACTTTTTAAAATTATTCTGACAGTACTGGCTATGGCAGAGAGCAGCTGTATGTGCCACTTTTTAAAATTATTCTGACAATGCTGGCCATGGCAGAGAGCAGCTGTATGTGCCACTTTTTAAAATTATTCTGACAATACTGACCATGGCAGAGAGCAGCTGTATGTGCCACTTTTTAAAATTATTCTGACAATGCTGGCCATGGCAGAGAGCAGCTGTATGTGCCACTTTTTAAAATTATTCTGACAGTACTGGCCATGGCATAGAGCAGCTGTATGTGCCACTTTTTAAAATTATTCTGACAATACTGGCCATGGCAGAGAGCAGCTGTATGTGCCACTTTTTAGAATTGTTCTGACAATACTGGCCATGGCAGAGAACAGCTGTATGTGCCACTTTTTAGAATTGTTCTGACAATACTGGCCATGGCAGAGAACAGCTGTATGTGCCACTTTTTAGAATTGTTCTGACAATACTGGCCATGGCAGAGAACAGCTGTATGTGCCACTTTTTAAAATTATTCTGACAATACTAGCCATGGCATAGAGCAGCTGTATGTGCCACTTTTTAGAATTATTCTGACAATACTGACCATGGCAGAGAGCAGCAAGATCAGTAATTGTTTATCCACATGCGACCATTAGCAGTTTGCTTAAGAGTTTAAAAGCCACTAGACAGAAGGTTGGTCATTTTAGAAAGGGATTGCAGATCAACTTTATCGGAAAACAGGCTGCAGATGATTGACAAAGAAATTAAAATCTGCATGTACATGTCTATACACAAAACATGCTTTGTTAGTTTTATGTGCAGTTGTACATCTTTCTTGGGGGCCCCAAGTGGCCGAGTGGTCTAAAGCGCTCTTCGTTACGGATCACTGCCATCTCACCTCTGTCTGCGTGGGTTTGAGTCTCGGATTCGGCTAATGTGGATATGTGAGAAAGCTTGCCAGTAGCTTCTCGTGGGTCGGTGGTTCTTTCCTGGGTTTTCCCGGGTTCTTCCTCCACCATTAATACTGGCTGCCATGTATAGCCTATCGTGTGCTGAAAAATGGCGTTAAACCCTACAACAACAACAACAACAACATCATTCTTGTTAGTGATAGATGAGAATAAATTATGTTGAGTTGACAGTGGAAGAAAATAGTATTGTGTATTAACGGCAGATAATGACATCATTTGTACAGAAGTTAAGATCATATGTTTTACTTATCTTGAAGGAGAAAACTTTTGCATCACTTTTCCACTGCCTGTGGTAGGGTTAACATTAACATTATGACTTGGGCATCACTTTTCTACTGTCAGTTATGGGTTTAACATTAAGATTTTAAGACTTGGGCATCACATTTCCACTGCCAGTTATGGATTTAACATTAGCATTTATGACTTAGGCATCACTATTCTAATGCCAGTGGTAGGGTTAACATCAAAATTTTAAGACGGGGGCCATTTCTGCTGCCAGTTGTGGGGTTAACATTAAGATTTTAAGACTTGGGCATCACATTTGTGCTGCCAGTGGGGTTAACTCTAAGATTTTAAGACTTGGGCATCACTTTTTTGCTGCCAGTGGGGTTAACATTAATATTTTATGTTAGAGTTTCATGATAGACATATTTCTTCAACATAAGTTGTTGTATTTAACTGAAACTGAAACGAAATTAACTGTACATATAAAGTGCCTATCCAGATATGCTAAGGTTTCCTGTCTTGCCTGCAACATAAGTATTTTAGATGTCAGTGTTAAAATTATGTGTTAAAGTTTAAAAAATTACAATCTTTTTCATCAGTTTTTAATTCAGATTGTACCTGCTTATGCAGAAAGTTGCATTATATAACAATGTCATTCATACATGGAACTCTGGGGTTTAATGTGACTGGTTTACATCTTGCTTTAAGGCTTGGTGTGACTGGTTTACATCATGCTTCTTTGTATTTAAAATATTAACAAGTGCATTTCTGCAATGCTTCTGTTTCTGAATGACATTTTTTTCACCCATAAGGCACTTCTTGCTGCACTGTATCAGTGTAGGAAGGCCTGAAAAGGTCTGTCTTTAAAATATCCTATACACAATATAAAAATTTATACTTATTCCATTTTTATTATTTTGTTTTTGTTTTCTTTCATTTAGATCTATCCACTATGAGGCCAATTGGGTACATCCAGTCACCATTTTATTTTAAGAATGGGACACCACGACAGCCAACAGTATGCCCTCAGGCTCATGGCACCCTTACCATAGAGAAGTCAATATTCAACAATCCTGATCATTCACTGCAAGGACTGGACAAGTTCTCACATATCTGGTGCATTATTTTGACAAGTTGATGATTTAACAGTCCAAATGCCCATTTGACTGAATCTTAAATTTGGACAAGTTAAATTGCATCAGTTTAGTGGGCAAGTGGGTTGGAGGACTGCTATCAATTAAATAAATGGAATTTATTAAGTTTTGGGGATTTTTATATAATTAAAAAGAAAGATATTGCTGTAAATAACATCAGTTTTTCTAATTAGTGCAACAGTGGTATTTCTTCAAGTTGCAATAAAACAGAAAATTTGATTGTCATTTCTTTGAAAAAGTGACTACGCTCTTGAGGAAGTTAATTTCACCCCATCCCCACCCACACTTGCTCCAGTAACTGGAAAAAAATAATTTTAGAATTTCATGTTCCACCCTGAACTGGCCTTTATAGAAATAAAAGTATAAGGGGAGGATTGGAAGTATCTTTCTCAAAGACCCAATCACCCATGCAGTTTTAATTGGACTGGTTGGTTATTATGGGTTTAATGTCATTATCACCATACCACCAACTCGTGGCAAGCTTTCTCATATACCCTATTTGGCAAAGGCTGAGACTCGAACCAACAACGACAAAAGGTGAGATGACAGTGATCTGTAAAGGTCAGAACCTTATACCACTCGGACACATGGGACCATAATTGATCTGGCAAAAAAAGACCTCAGTGTACTCAGGTTTGATTTTGTTTTAAAAACTATTTTCTGACCACTCCCCCATTTTGGGGAAACAGGCCATATGATTTTATGTGGGAATAAAGGTCAGTGACATTAAAGATAGTTATAGTATAGCAAATATAATTTGGATGGGTCATACAGTGATAGCTACCTTACAAATTCTTATTTATGCACCTTTTTCAGTCATTTAAAAACTTATGAGTACTACTGTTAAGAAAAGTTTACAATGTTTCAATTTTGGGGGCAGCAGCCTTTAGAGGTTTTGGTTTGTAGAGTTCAACAGGTACCATTTCTCTGCTGCAAAAAATGATAACTGTATGGCTATTAACACACTGCTTGCTCTTAACAGCATCAAATATGCATTACTCACCATAATATTTGTTGTTTTCACTTTTCCATCAGCCTACTGCTGTTGTTCAGCATTAACGAAACAATGGCATCAGTGTTTCCTGTAACTACACTATCATGACAATACCCACTTCACTAGTTAATAAAATAGGCAATGATATGTCCCAGCTTTATTTAAAAGATAATTAACAACTTAAATGTCCTGGATGATTACTTTTAATTGCTTGAGGGTGATTACTTTTGTGTACCAAGCACTCGAATTGTCATGGGTGTTTTTTTAAAAAATAGTTCTAGAGTTATTACTACCATGTACAAAGTACTGTGACAGATTCCTGTTCTGCCTTTGGACAAATGAACTCATCAGACGCAAAGCAGACTGGTACCTACTTTGGACAAATGAACTGACCAGACGTAAAGCAGACTGGTACCTAATAAGGTATCAGTCATTTTTCTTGCATTCATATTTTCATTTCTTTTAAATGTAAGACAGTGCAAATAAATTTGTCAAATGTTTATGCATTTGTAAACTTTTGGGATTTTTCAGGATGGTTCAATAAAAGAAAAACATCTTTGGCATTTTTATTTTTGTCACTGTAAATAAATGATCTGACTGCATTTTCATGGTGCAATTTTATTGTCATTTTTATTGTATGGGGGATGTTTTTGGCCTGTGGTTGTGGGGCACATATCTAATTCATACTTTATTTTTTGGTTTTGGTTGGGTTCAGAATTTTTAAACTTGGAGAGTACCTGTATTAAAGAGACTTTTCCCAAGTTCTAATGGAAAAGCACCAAATCTGGAGGGCCCCGAGTGGTCGAGAGGTCTGAAGTGCTTACCGTTATGGATCACTGCCGTCTCACCTCTGTCTGCATGGGTTCAAGTCTTGGGCTCGGCCATTGTGGGTACATGCGAATGCCAGTAGCTTCTCTTCGGTTGGTCATTCTTTCCAGGGTTTTTTAGGTTTTTTCCTCCAACATTGATATTGGCCACCATGAATAGCCTATCTTGTGCTAAAAAATGGCATTAAACCCTACAACAACAACAACAACCAAATCTGAAGCAACTCCTAAATTAGAATAAATCTTGTACCATATGTACTTGCTTATAATTCGAGTCCAACTGCAGACAACATACACCCTGATCTACCATGATGGTATAAGTTGCTGGTAGATCAGGGTCTGTGTTGTTGGTTCTACTGATTACTCCTAACAAACTGAACAGACCCTGATTTGCCAGTGCATTATACAACATTAGTTTGCTGTTAAACCTGGCTTAAAAGCAAGTGTCATATTTGCTGGCCTATAAGTCAAAACATTTTGACCAGAAAATCTTAGCTTCGTCTTATACTCCGATTGACATATATGGATTATGTCAGCCAGATCGCTTTATCGTATTTTTTTAATGGAAAATAATTCTCCAAGAGTATAAAAAATAATGTGTACAAAATATTTTATTTTGGGGAAGAGATTGTATATGAAAAACTAAAGGATCCCACATTTAGTATTTTAAACAATTACATGATCGTCAGAATTAAAAATTAACATAGATCAGATGTAATTGCACTAAAGCAGCATGCACCAGTATGTATGTTGTTTCTAATATATGTTTTTTAAATTTGATTAGATATATATGTGCATTAGAATTTACAAGTTAGAAGATGAATAACCATGACAAAGATATATTCCATCATAATTTTCTTCTTGCACCTAATGATGAAATAAAACATGCCCCATAGAGAGAGAGATTCACAGCCAAACAAATGTCTTCATGATTGTAAATCTGTATTGTTCACTTGCCTGATGATTGATCTTACTTGTGTACAAGTGCAGTACCATATTCCATTGTCAATTAATACCACTAGGTAAGCAGTTCCTTCTAGTTTTTGTTGCCACTTCCATTATTAAAAGAATCGCATGGCTTTATTGTTGTATTTACATGCTAATTAATTATGCTACTGCTGTATTCAGTCATTCCAAACTTACACTTGTTGGAGATCAAGATTTGGCAGACCAGATCAAATTAGCAAGGCTGCCAACAGGAAATGAGGCTTCCCATTGGTATTATGAATACCGTACCATATAATGAAAGGAAATGTCAGGTAGTTACTTGTGTAAATTTCTCAGCCAGTGACATTTTTAAACTTGCCAACAGAATTGACAGCAATTTAAAGTACATCCAGCATGACCAAAGATCAGAAACAATTGCTGCCTAAGTACAGGAAGAGTACATACACTTTAAACAATTCTTATTTGTTGGAAATGGAGAGGTCATTATACTTGCAAAGAAAATTATACAACATGCAAAATGATCATTCTTGGGATTTAACCTAATGGAGACTATATGGATATAACTATTGTGAATATTTAAACCCTGAAGGAGTATGGTATGTATTTTCATAGTTTATATTTACTTTTTCATTTATTAATGTTTTCTCTCTTTGACAAAAGCTTCCTCAACACGGGTAGCAATAAAGTTTTAAAAAAATGCATGAAGAGCTGAACTATTCTCTCTATCTCTCTCTCTCTCATATATTGGACCATATTTTATCTTGATCACGAGGTGCAAGAAGAAAAATGCAATGGAATACATATGCATCCTTCTCTCTCTATCTCTCTCCCCCCCCCAAAAAAAACAACAGAAAAAGCATTTTAGTATTAATGATGCAATTTCCCTATTGCTGGAAATCTGAAATAGCATTTAATATTTATGAAACCGGAAGTTATAATTTAATTCCACACAGCAGTGTGAGTTTTATCCTATCTGTAACTCAGTATATTTTCGGGTCAGCGTCATTATATGTAGCTAAAAGTACATAATACATTTAAAATATTTCGTGTGAAACAATTTAGGTACTTTTAGTTACATTTAATGATCCTGACTGGAAAGGTTACTAAGTTACAGATAGGATAAAATTTGCGATGCTGTGAGGAACAAAGTGAAAAACACAATCTGAGGTATTGATCTGGCCTCGTCTTATACTCAGCATTGATTTATATATGGATGAAGGAAGTAAAATTTGTCAAATTTGCTGATTCAGCTTATACTCCACATTGACTTATAGGCTGGCAAATACGGTATGTATGGTGTGTCTGCCTGGGCATCCTACCTTACTGCCTCAAGATTAGACTAACTCTGTACTTCATGTGTAGTTATATGGTTATCCACACAACTTTTAAGTAGATTGCTGATTACTCTAAACCTTTTGAGATATCTTTCTTAATCTGATGATTTAAAATGCTACTGTGTGTATTGGATTAACAAGAGTAGATAAAAAGTCATGGTGACCTAATCTTCACCAGTCAGTTACATAAAATAGGAAGACTAAGGTAGGGTGACTGCATTTGACAGTTTGTGTATGTTTCAGTGAACTTCTGTTACTTTTTAGATACTGTAAAGAAATTTTTTTTTTTTATTCATTATTAAACTGCAGCAAAGGCTTATTTCAGAACTTGAATGGTGACAATTGTGTCAAAATACTAATTGTATTGTACTATATATACTCACTTATAAGTTGAGTTCAACTGCAAACATCAACCTTGATCTGCAGTTGCAAAATACACCAACAAATTAGTCTGTGTTGTTTTTTTTAGCTGATTACTCCTAACCAACTGCATAGACCTTGATCTGCTGACACATGTGATGGCAGTTCTAGGTCTATGCAGTTTGCAGTTGGACTTGACATATAAGCAAGCATATACATTATCTGCATATCATACACTAATGGTGTACAAGGACATAGACTAGGAAAGAGAGATAACTCTTACTGTTGTGCCTACTATGCCTTGGATATATTTTCTTTTTTTCTGCTGCCAGTCTGTAGATAATTGTAAAGTTGTTTTATCCCCTCATCAACCAAGTTGGGTTTGAATCCTCTCCAGGCTAGCCTGGGTTGGATGTCATGGCATATCTATTTACAAGGTTCTTAACTTCCATTTCCTCTCTATCAATCCTCCATACCACTTTTTATGTACTTTCCTCTCCAAATGGGCTAATTTGGCAAGAAGAGTTGTGTTTACAAGTAAAAACCTTGTCTTTTCATTTTTCAGGATAATATTTGACTTCCACAAGAACAATAACCAGCATACAAAGGCTAAAGTGAGACCCCCTCGGCTGAATGGCCAGAAAGTGGGGGTATTTTCTACAAGGTCTCCATATAGACCTAATGCCATTGGCCTGACATTGGCTAGAATTGACAAAATCTTGGGTAGGTTATAACCAGTAAATATTTTCCGCTGATCACTTATTTTGCGCTGATCACTTTGTTCAACAATTACAACCTGATCTCACTAATACAGCACAAACTGATGCCACAAGGAAAAGATAAATGTTAGAGAGAGGGTTTAATTTCAGATGACTTTTCACATAATAATAAAGTTAGTGTCTGATAAATTGTCCCCTGTAGACCATCAAGAACCAATAAATACAAAAATCAATTTTTATAACAATGTTAAACGTAAAATTTGATATTTCACAAAGATAGACAACACCAGAACAAAGGAAAAGCAACATATCCTACCTTAATATTATATCAGATCCGGAGGCACTGACAGTTTATGCTGAGATGATATTATAATCTGAGACGAGCTCTTTTTTTATGTTATATCTTTTTATTTTGGGTTCTTTTATGTTGTATCTTGTTATGTGTTAATAGACAACAAGATCTAATAATAACTATTAGTGTTGTGCTTGCATCAGCAATGTTAGCATTTTCTGTGAAGGTTTCTCAAGGTTACATAAACTTTTAAGATGTTGAACAAGTTATTCTTTTACAAAATTACAGTACACTTTACAGCCAAGACATATTGTCCAATCAACCTTTCTTTTTGTTTCAGGCAGTACACTTCATGTATCTGGTATAGACCTTTTGGATGGGACGCCAGTTTTGGATATCAAACCCTACATTCCTGAGTATGACTGTCCAATGCTTTGGCCATCACAAGACAGTCAGGTTTCTGTGGAAAATCCAGAATCTTATGACTGTGCTAAAAGTGTTAATGATGTTGTGCTTCCACCTGGTCATTGCAATGATAATTACCCAGCATATTCTCATGAATGTGGTGATATGCATTTTTCACATCAGACAAAAGACATTGCTGAAAAAAGAGTTTTTAGTAAGAGACTGACTGGACAAGAAGGTGTTTGTCCAAATGAAAACATGGCTGTGGTTAGGAGGGAAAATGAACTAAAACATCAAGATTGTAAAACGATTTGTAATTCAACTCCTGCATGTATTAGTTCATATTTGAAACATAAGTATGATGTGTTGCAGCCATGTAGTGGGGACATGGAAATGATGACTGATGAACCGCCATCCTGTACTTATGAACAACAGAATATTAGTGAAAATTGTAGGCCCTGTAACATGGATACAAACAATTGTTTTGATAATATTGGGCCTTGTAAAGAAGATAATGAAAATTGTAATCGTGAACCTTGCTGCCATCATGAGGAAGTAGAAAGCAGTACCGGTGAATCAGCACCCACTGGTGATGACAGTGAAGGTACCAGTAGTCAGGTCAAAGAAAATGAAAAGATAGGTGGACTAGTAGATGGATTCTTACTAAAAGTTTGTAATAATAATAGCCAAGACTCTGGTGCAGTATCTGTTACTAAAGAAACAGAGAAAACTAGATATCCATGTTCGCATGAATCCATAGGAAAAGAGCTATTGAAGAGTAGTTTATCAACGGCTTTACAGATGATGCATTCTGAACTCACACATCAAGTTTCATCAGGTTGGATTAGTAATCCACCAATTTCAAAACTAAATGTTCGCTTCACACCCTATTCAGAGTCTCAGCTTTCACTTTTTAGTCCCATGGCAAAAAAACCAGAATACAGATTACATCATTTAAAGAACACGAAAGAAGCAAAGTCAGCTATTTTGAACATTTTAGGTGAGGACCCGAGATCTGTCTATAGAAGGCAAAACTGCTGTGATCAGCTGTATTATTTTGCCGTGGATGTGATTCATGTTACTTGTTGGTTTGATGAAGATGCGGCAGAAGTTGTGAGAATAAAGCCTGTATCACATGTTCCACAGTGTAATTTGAGTCAAACTAAAGATTAATAAAAGGAATTAAAAATTCATGCAAATGATTTGATAAATTACCTTGAAAGTATTTGGGGTCATATCTAGATCTCTTCATCAAGAAATGCTAAGTTGTAATTCTGTGCTTCAAAAAACTTCTTTGTCGGTTGTTAAAGAAAGAAATGAGTTACGTGAATTATTATTGATATATTCAGATTACATCATGTGGTCCTAAAACAGTATTTCTTCCATCAGTCGCTTAAGTATACAGTTTTGTTTAAATCAGGATTAATTCTTAGACCTGTCACTTATCCCAGTTTGCTTGGGTTTGTATCAGATTTTTGTTTAAAAATCAGAAAAGCCCAATTTCCCGATTTTTTTCACAAAATCCCAATTTTATACAGTGAAAAATTATTTTAAATACCTTTTAATTCTCAGTGGCTGTGCAAATAGAGCAAAAGTGATGCAGAAATTCCACAAAGAATACATTATAGTTATACCATGCAAAAAATCATTTTTCCATTTTCATCTTTTATGCTGATATTTAATATGTTTATTGAACTAACACTAATTATAAGCATAAAAGATGAAAATGGAAAAATGATTTTCATGGGTATGACTGTAGCATGCATTTTTATGTTAAGAAAATAGCATAAGACAGTGGAGATGTCAATTTCTTTGTAAAGTTTTTGTAAATATATGGTTGCAAACACTGATCCTGATTTTTTCACCAAATCCTGATTTTATTTTACTTTGGCATACTGATTTTTATTCCACTCAAAGTGGCAGGTCAGAATTTTTAAAAAGTTCACATATTTGCACATGCTGTATTTATTTGAAAATGCATGATCTACCAGAGGTATGATTCAGTGAACAGTTTTATTCCAAAAAAAATATTTATCACATCAAATTCGGTTACATACAATGCAGAATATATCAATACCAATACTAGTTAAAAAATCATGTGGTTGAAAATTCAACACTTTGTGGATGTAAAACACAAGTTATTGAAAGAAAATTTACATAGTAAGCTTCTAAGACCTAATGTTGAATTTTTTATACAGTAAAACATCCATTATCAGCATGCACTGGGAAACACATTTTGTACAGATGGTTTGTTGTCTATACAGGAGACAGTTTTCATATAGAATAAGGCATGTATCAGGGGAAACTTCACTGTTCTACATCATCAAAAGATCTGGTGAAGTGGCTGAATATGTTTTTGCTTAAATATTAAAATGTTGAGTTGAATATTAGCCTGTGTTATCTTTAATCATAAAATGATAATTCACTCAGGGTGTTGCCAAACTTATTGGGCATAATATATATTTGCTTGTATCAAAAACTTCTATAATAGACAAGCTACTCTGTTGTTTAAGGGGGCGCTCACCAGTTATTATGTACTTTTGAGTGAGTGACGTATGTTAAGGTGAAGTTGTTTGCATTTAAAACATGCACAATGGAGAGAATGTTGGCATACCTCTATGCTACATTAATGTTGTTGTTGTTGTTGTTGTTTTAGGGTTTAACGCCATTTTTCAGCACAAGACAGGCTATACATGGCGGCCAGTATTAATGGTGGAGGAAGAACCCGGGAAACCCCCGGAAAGAACCACCAACCCACGAGAAGCTACCGGCAAGCTTTCTCACATATCCACATTGGCCGAGCCCGAGACTCGAACCTCTACATTAATGTAATATGGGTGATATTTCTTTGGATATTGTACTTTTGGAAATTGAACATGATCTAAGCACACTGCTAACTAAAATGACTGCTCCCTTGTGCTAAAAAAATCAGCCTGAATTAGCCTAAAGTACACTATCTGTAGCAGCTATAATAATAGGCAAAATGAATTTTGCCAGACTAGACAATACCAGCTATTGAAAGTGCAATGAATGAATTAACAACTATATAAAATGTAAAAAAAAAAGTTATCGGCTCTTTTTTATACAATGAAGTTCAGGCATTGAAAATGACCAAGTGGACCTAGCACTTTTTTGAAAGGTGCACATCTGGAATAAGGCCAAGCTGTATACTCTATAACCCACATTACACCCATCAATCATACACCAAAATAAAGGGAATTAAAGGTTCTTTGAACTGTACCTAAGATATACATGATCTTTTTTAAATAACCAGTATAACCAGTGAGGAAAGCTGGGGAAATTCTTTGTCTTTAAAATTCCAACCCAATGCAAAATACGAAACTCTAGAGCGCCACCTTAAAATGGATAAGGTAGTCCTCATCTTTGTCCATCTGTTTCATATTTGTAAAGAAAATTATAACCATACTTATTTAACACTGATTGTACAGCAGGTTTTTACACTTTCATGAGGTACTCTTGATAGTTCATATGTTGATCTGAGATTGTATCGGGGGTGGAGTAAGTCTGATTACAATTAAATCTCCAACATAATGGAAAAAATCTGAGAGGCATCGATAACAAAAATTATGTTCTGCTGATGTTTGGAATTCCTGTCTCATGTTTTTAGTGACTTATAAAATAATGCATTGTATTTCTAGCTGGGGAGATTGATGGGTAGTAACTATGTTGCAAATGATATTTTTGAATTTCATAATATTAAAGCTGTAATTTGATTGGTGAATCAAAAGGTCAACAAAACATGGCCTCATATCAGTGTTCATCAGATCTGCTTATAATAAGTACATCATGATTTTTTTATTGGGGTGGGGAACAGTGTAAATCTTGGGACATCACTGACTTTTTTAATATACATGTTTTTGAACTGAGTTTCAACACTCAGTGCTTCAGGGCTGCCAAGCAAGCATATTACTGCTGAGACTTGGTTTTCTTTGACTTTTCCTGCGACATGTTGGATGTGTTTCCTCTGACCTTTACCACCCTGAGTTAGGTGTGATTCCTCTGACCTTTCCCACCCTCACTTGTGTTTCCTCTGACCTTTCCCACCCTCACTTGTGTTTCCTCTGACCTTTCCTACCATGTGTTAGATGTGTTTACTCTTATCATTCCTACCCATTGTTACTTGTTTCCTTTGACATATCCAGTCTCAGGTTAGATGTATTTTCTCTGACCTTTCCTACCCAGTGTTACTTGTTTCCTTTGACATATCAATCTCAGGTTAGATGTGTTTTCTCTGACCTTTCCTACCCAGTTTTACTTGTTTCCTTTGACATATTCAATCTCAGGTTAGATGTGTTTTCTCTAACCTTTCCAACTCTGTATTAGATGGGTTTCTTTTGACATTTGCCACTCTGTGTAAGATGGGTTTCCTTTGACCTTTCCCACCCTGTGTTAGATGTTCCTCTGACTTTTCCAACAGTGTTGGATAGATTTCCTTTGACCTTTCTCACCCTGTGTTAGATGTTTCCTCTGACGTTTGCAATCCCAGGTTAAATGGGTTTTTTCTGACCTTTTGAACCCTGTCTTAGATGGATTTCCTTTAGTCTTTCCAACCCTGTGTTAGATGGATTTCCTTTGATCCTCCCCATCCTGTGTTAAATGGGTTTCCTTTGACCCTCCCCACCCTATGTTAAATGTTTGGACAGTACCCTGACATAACTGTCAAAGATCATATTTAAAATATGTGTCCAACCACTGCAAGTCTACAATGTTGTCTTTGACCCAGAGGAATATTTATGATCTAAATACAGATCAGATGTGTTCTAGACATGGCTTTTGTTTTGCAAATACAGTTTTGTTTGTAATCTGACAAAATAATTTTGATGGAAAGTGTTCAGAATGACTGAAGCCAGCTTCTAAATTTTTTAAGAAAATGATAACATGTTTAGATAATTTTACACTGTTGCATGAAAAAGTTGGTAACAATATCAGTATCAGTGATGATGAATAACAGAAAGTATGCAGAATAAAGAATCTAAGGATAAAGATAACGAATAAAAGATTGGTATATTGAAAGGAAATGTAGCTTTATTGAAGTTATTTTGTTAAGTAATGCTTGGCAATGTAGCAATTACCAGGTGTGAAATTAATTACTGCGAGTATACAATTTTATTTTAAAAATAATGTTACAATCAAGCACCTATAATAGTATGCAGTCTTACAATTGTGTATAATCCTTTAAAATGCAAAATTACTTTTTCATATTGCGTACCATACATGCTCGCATATAAGTCGAGTCCAACAGAAAACTGCACAGACCTGGATCTTCTGTTGCATAATGCACCTCCAGATCTGGGTCTATGCAGGTTTATTTAGAAGCAATTAATAAAACAAAGAACAACAGCCCTGACCTGCCAGCGCATTATACAATAGCAGATCTTGGTACGTGTTGTTTGCAGTCGGACTAGACTTATAAGCAAGCATATACAGTACTTTAGGTAGCAAATTTGATTCATGATTAAAATTTATTGTCTGGATAATTTATTTTAATCATTCAGTTTTACCTTTGATCAAGGAAGCAATACTGGTGATTGTAATAAAAGGAAATGATAGAAATGTTTGCTGACAATAAGCTAAAGCACTTCTATGGCTACTTAATAAATATAAAATAAATTAAAAATCACAATATATTTGGTAATATAGTAAATAAATATTTATGTGTGTGCATATATATATATATATATATATATATATATATATATATATATATATATATATATATATATATATATGATTTCATTAATAATAAAATTGAACATATCTGAGAGACACAACATACAGCACACTTGCCAAATGTAATATTTTGCAATGCAATTCAGCCATGCTTAATGTCTTAATATTTTACATTTTCTTCTCAGTTGTTGCCCCTACCTTCATTTGGTAATACCATTTCTGGATAATTTACTGCCTTGTATTTAACCTTTTCAAATGAATGAGTGTGCTGCTTTTATTGTCCCAGAATTAAAGTTGAGGATTAGAAAAATATTTGTTTCCTTAATGAGTAAGATGTATATTTAACATTACAACAGTATTTATACAATCAACTTTTTATAAATACTTTTTATACAGTATAAAATACAAAAATTAACATGAAATGATAGTTCATGTGGTAATAGTTGCAATATAATTTTTTATTTTTTTTCAAAGTGATAAAGGAATAATTGTTCATAATCATCTAATTGTGCCTGTGTAGTAATATAAGGAAAAATAAAACTAAATAAATAAATAAAAACCTAACAGAATTGCATTTTTTAATACATTTTTAGAAAAATAGACTCTGTCAAAAAGGACCTGTCATGAGGGTTCATCTTTCATTAATGTGCAAGTTCACTTGATTAAATATACCTAAGACCCTTTTTGTGCATGTCAATGATTAATCATTAAATATACCTAAGACCCTTTTTGTGCATGTCAATCATTAATCATTAAATATACCTAAGACCCTTTTTTGTGCATGTCAATCATTAATCATTAAATATATCTAAGACCCTTTTGTACATGTCAATGATTAATCATTAAATATACCTAAGAACCTTTTTGTGCATGTCAGTGATTAATCATATGGCAACATTGAAACTCCTTCAAAATCCATTACAAATATAAGTGAAAATTGCATGTGGTTCATTCAAAGTCTGCAGGTCTTGTAAGTTTGCACTGATTTTTTTCTTCTTCAAAATCATACCATTTCATACCCATCAGTAATACACAGCCAACATTAATAGTCATCTCACTTTGAAGTTTAGTAATTTTACTTGTTAGTATATATAAAGTCCATAATTTATAATTTTGGCTATAACTGAAAGTGAATGAAATGTAATGTCAGCAGCTTATTAAGGTCTTTTGTGAATAAATAATTGAAAACATTTTAAAACATTTCAACCAACCTGCATTGCATAGTATTTTGAAGACATTCTTGTAATTGTATCAGTCTTCATGCAGAGTGCCAAAACTAGGTACATGGAATTGCATTGTGCATAGCATTTCAATCAAGAGCAGGAGTGATTACTGCTGAATTACTGATACATGTACTTGTGTTAATAGATTTTTTCCTAGATATTCTTTTTTGTATTTAGAAAAGCTATTTAACCCTAAATAAAACTTTTGACAATTTCAGAATTTTATTAATTTATATTTTCTGTCATTTGTTTGCAATAGCTTCTTTTCTACTTAGATTTCAAGCTAGTTTGTGTCCCCATACTCTAGCATTGAAGATGTTTTGATACCACTGATCCGTCTGTATGTCCATCCCATTGTCCGTAACTATGTCCTCCTAACCCAATGGTTCCCAACCTTTTCTGGCCATGACCCTACAAATAATTATTTTCTGAGCCTCATGTTCCTGTTTGCACGTTTTTATAAGCTTTGCCAACCTAAAAAAATGCTGGCAACCCGCAGAACATCTTCACAACTCTGATCTGGGTTGTTACCTAGGGGTTGGGAACCACTGTCATAAGTCACTATTTGTAAGATGGGTATTGTTCTGGGGTTGGGAACCACTGTCCTAAGCCACCATTTGTAAGATGAGTATTATTCTGGGGTTGGGAACCACTGTCCTAAGCCACTATTTGTAAGATGGGTATTATTCTTGGGTTGGGAACCACTGTCCTAAGCCATGATTTGTAAGATGGGTATTATTCTGTGGTTGGGAACCACTGTCCTAAGCCATGATTTGTAAGATGGGTATTATTCTGGGGATGGGAACCACTGTCCTAAGCCACTATTTGTAAAATGGGTATTACTCTAGGGTTGGGAACCACTGTCCTAAGCCACCATTTGTAAGATGAATATTAATCTGGGGATGGAAACCACTGTCCTAAGCCATGATTCGTAAGATGGGTATTATTCTGGGGTTGGGAATCACTGTCCTAAGCCACCATTTGTAAGATGGGTATTATTCTGGGGTTGGGAACCACTGTCCTAAGCCACCATTTGTAAGATGGGTATTATTCTTGGGTTGGGAACCAATGTCCTACGCCACCACTGTAAGATGAGTATTAATCTGGGGTTGGGAATCACTGTCCTAAGCCACCATTTGTAAGATGGGTATTAATCTGGGGTTGGGAACCACTGTCCTAAGCCACCATTTGTAAGATAGGTATTATTCTTGGGTTGGGAACCACTGTCCTAAGCCACCATTTGTAAGATGGGTATTAATCTGGGGTTGGGAACCACTGTCCTAAGCCATGATTTGTAAGATGGGTATTATTCTTGGGTTGGGAACCACTGTCCTAAGCCACTATTTGTAAAATGGGTATTATTCTTCAGTTGGGAATCACTGTCCTAAGCCATGATTTGTAAGATGAGTATTAATCTGGGGTTGGGAACCACTGTCCTAAGCCATGATTTGTAAGATGGGTATTATTCTGCAGTTGGGAATCACTGTCCTAAGCCATGATTTGTAAGATGAGTATTAATCTGGGGTTGGGAACCACTGTCCTAAGCCATGATTTGTAAGATGGGTATTAATCTGGGGCTGGGAACCACTGTCCTAAGCCATGATTTGTAAGATGGGTATTATTCTAGGGTTGGGAACCACTGTCCTAAGCCACCATTTGTAAGATGGGTATTTTTTGTGCCTCCCTTTCCTAAGAGGGTCAAAGGTCAGATACATACATTTTTTAATCAGAATAAGTTTTGAATATATTTGAACCAAAATTTATACACACATTCTTAACAGGAAGATACATACAATAATTTTATGTAAGAGATTTTATAGCCTCTAAGTCAATGGACTGGGAAGTGATGGTATGTGGAAAGTAGGTATTTTGACAAAAGTAATTGAAGTTGCCCTAGTATCTTATTATAATTGTGACCATTATCATGTTCAATTTACATTTAACAGAGTTTTGGTGTATTTTTTACATTTTTTTTTCTATACTGCAGTGCTTATTTTTCCTTAAATCAGTTTCAATTGTCTTCTTGTATCAGGAGAATTTCACATGAAAAGAAGGATAAACTCTTAATAGTTCATAAAAATTGAGCCCATGACACTTTTTCTTCTGTTATTCTACAAGCAATGCAAAATAATTTTAAAAAAATTGTGCCTACACTAGCATTCAGAATTTAAGGAGTTACATGTGATTACCAGTACCTACAATACACCACAAGAAAATTGATCTTCCCTCATGTTCCGTCACTTTGCTGAATTTTGAGCATTTATGATACTGTAATTAGAGGTGGAAGGACCCTGCCAGTTTGCTTTATTGGACTTTCAGTTAACGGAGTAATAGTATTCATGACAGGTTGGTACAGTCTGTGTCCACGGCTGTCATTTTCAACAAAGATGTATCGTGAGTTTGTCTTGTCCAGGAGGGCTGCCTCACACTGCTCTACACGTTTTGGTGTGTAATCTGTGCGGTACATGGTCATGTCATCAAACTGTGCGTCACTTCTGAAGACTGTCCCATCTGGTCGGTAGCTGTGGGACTTTGAAAGTTCATGAGGTACATAGTGCATTTTGTAGCTAGATAGCCCCTCAAATGGAGCCATATTAGGGACATATTCAGCCTTTATTAAAGGCTTATTTCTGTCTCCAAGACCCCATTTTCTGTAGTCTGTCAGGTAACTTGTGATGCCATCAAATGGAGCACTTCTGGTCATAGAAGACGTACCTGGTCTCCTTACAACAATTCTTTCGATCGGCTTTTCAGTGTATGTACTCTTGTGAGTTGTCATCGTATCCATTGGGCCTTCTGGTTTCACATACTGAGACAAAACTCGGGCATATGGTTTCTCTATTGGCCATTTGCGATAATCGATCCTGTGGGTTGTGTCATCATCAAAAGGTTCATGTGATTGGAAGGCTTGAGAATCTGGCTTAAAGCTCTTAGTTTTGTCTCCCTGCTGACCCCTATAGTCCCTTTTGAAAGTTGTCTCGTTCTCCATTGGTGCATTTGATGGCTTGTACTGCTCTTTCTCATGGAGATATTTCTCCTGTAATGGATGCTTTATGTAGTCCTCTCTGTACCTAGTCTTGTCGTCAAAAGGGACGTCTGACTTCAATGTATTATCCAAAGGCTTGAAACTCTCACGGGCTGCCATTGGATGATTGGTATAATCATGCTTCATCGTTGTCTCATCCATGAATGGGGCTTCAGGAGGATGCCATGCAGCTTTCTCTCCATAGGGCCCAGGGCGACCACCAAGATCCCATTTTCTGTAGTCAGCTGTAAGAAAATTTAGTTTTGGCATAAATATTTCTAATTCACATGTAGAGTTTTCTCCCTTGAAAGATCTCTTCTTCATATGAGTAAAAAATCATTATAACAAGAAAGTGCTATAAAATATATTGTGATCTACTTTTCTCACTCTTATTATATATACATAATTTTTAGCAATATTTTGCAGCACGAATCTAGGTTGGTTAAAACTGCATAATAGGACACAAAACTACTTCAACAGCAGAAAGGAATTAATATGCAGTTATTTACCCTTCTTGTGTGCTGGACAACTTCATATTTTACAGGATTCATGAAGTGTAAAAATTGATTAAACTTTATACGACTGGCCTTTGCATCACAACAGATGTTCATGCATTTTTTAATCAATTTCAAGCTTCATGATTCCATGAATCCTGTAAAATATGAAGCTCAGTTCTTACTGGAACAGTGGAGTTAACATTGATGTACATGCATATATAATTACATCTACTTTGCACAAAGCAAGATCTTGGCTTGACTTGGTTTTTATTGTTATATGGCACACCAACACAAGTTAGGTTATTTGGTGCCGATGCAATTGGAGTAAAGTGCCCTGCCCAAGAACAGAACACAGTAGCCAACACAGGTTGATCTTATGGTAGGATTCAAACCCAGATCCTTTTGGTGAGGAGTTCAACATGCTAACCACTGTGCCAATGCGGGTCTCCAAACAGAGTGAAAGACAAAATTAAAGATGTTGGTTTGAGTCTCAGGCTCTGCCACTGTGGGTATGTGTAGCCAGTAGCTTCTCGTGGATTGGACATTCTTACTGGAGTTTTCCAGAGTTTTTTATAATGGCCACCATGTATAGCTCATCATGTGCTGAGAAATGGCAATAAACCCACAACAACAACAATAATACATAGTCTATATCTTTCTTTTGATACCTTTGTATGTGGGTTCCCCTTCAAACTTCCCAGGTGCCAAAGGCATGCCATCATGCCTTATTGCCCTTACTGGAGATGTGTGCTTAGCTGAAAATATAAGAGAAAAATATCTATTCAATGTATTAAATTTTATGGCATACTCTTCACCAACATTTGACTGGTATTTATGGTTTGTACATTTTCAAAACTTGTTACATCTCAAAAGAAAGTGATAGGTAATAAGTAACCATCTGCAAACTGTTGCCGTTTTCAAAGAGCTATGAAAAACAAGGTAAAAACACATGCTTATTCTATGTCTCAAAAGCATATCTTTTATGTCCCCTGCCCAACAAAATAAGCTCATGTCCCACTTTCCTGTCCATTTTGTAAATTCAAACTTCAATGCATATGAACTCGTCAACAAATTCTTTTGTCTTTCAAGACAAAAAAGGTGAAGGATGTATGTGATTCCATTTTCTTGTTATTTTTCAACTGAATGCAGAAAGTAAAGAAAAATTCAAAATTTTCTTTTGATTCTATGACTTTCTATCTCTATCAGTGGAGCTTTTAGGTTTTGGTTTTAAATAACTAAGTCTTTCAGTTTTTTGGATCAAGTAAAATTTTATGTGATTAAAAGAGATTTAGTAAACTTTAAAACTGACATAAAATGAATCAAGCGCAAACAAAAGTATTTTCATTTTGAAAAGGTTTGAAAAAGTTTACTCTGGTTGAATGATGGATGCTGAAAGTTTGCTCCTTTGTGATAACTATTGCACTTTTTGTAATTTCTGCTATACACAATAACAGAAAACAGTACCATTTACTGTAATGGAGACATCTTGATATCCAGTAATATTAGTAGCTAACTTTTCAGAGAACTTTAGTTAATATGAATCAACTTACGTGTATATTCCTGTTTGTATGATGTAACATGTTCCATCTCTCCTGGGGGTTTTATATACTGTTCTGCGGCATGAACATGGGGCTTCTCTACTGGCCATTTGCGATAATCAATCCTGTGGGTTGTGTCATCGTCAAAAGGTTCCTGTGATTGGAAGGCTTGAGAATTTGGCTTGAAGCTCTTTGTTTTGTCTCCCTGCTGACCCTTATAATCATTCTTAAAAGTTGTTTGACTCTCCATTGGCACAGATGATGGCTTGAACTTCTCTTTTTCATGGTAATATTTCTCCTGTAATGGGTGCTTTATATAGTCTTCTCTGTATCTAGTTTTGTCATCCAAAGGAACATCAGACTGCCATGCAGTCTGCGCTGGCTTACAACTGTATCGTTCTTGTGCTGGATGCTTTGTATAATCATGCTTCATTGTTGTCTCACTCTCCAAGGGGGCTTCTGGTGGATGCCATGCAGCTTTCTCTCCATAGGGACCAGGACGACTCCCAAGGTCCCATTTTCTGTAGTCGGCTGAAATGGTTTGGTATGGTTTAGTTAGGTTTTTTATGGTGCAGCGACATAAGTAGATTATTTAGTGTTGATTGGAACTGGAGTAAAGTGCCATGCTATACTATGTAATGTAAAATGTATGCTAGTTATATATATATACATGTTAACATCCATATAAAGAACGCCTATTTCTATTACCTGTGTTTGGCCAGCATCCCTGATAGGACATTGTACACATGCATCCATTGGCCAGCATCCCTGATAGGACATTGTACACATTCATTCTTTGGCCAGCATCCCTGATAGGACATTGTACACATGCATCCTTTGGCCAGCATCCCTGATAGGACATTGTACACATGCATCCATTGGCCAGCATCCCTGATAGGACATTGTACACATGCATCCTTTGGCCAGCATCCCTGATAGGACATTGTACACATGCATCCTTTGGCCAGCATCCCTGATAGGACATTGTACACATGCATCCTTTGGCCAGCATCCCTTATCAGGGACATTGTACACATGCATCCTTTGGCCAGCATCCCTGATAGGACATTGTACACATGCATCCTTTGGCCAGCATCCCTGATAGGACATTGTACACATGCATCCTTTGTCAGCATCCCTGATAGGACATTGTACACATGCATCCTTTGGTCAGCATCCCTGATAGGACATTGTACACATGCATCCTTTGGTCAGCATCCCTGATAGGACATTGTACACATGCATCCTTTGGCCAGCATCCCTGATAGGACATTGTACACATGCATCCTTTGGCCAGCATCCCTGATATGACATTGTACACATGCATCCTTTGGCCAACATCCCTGATAGGACATTGTACACGTGCATCCTTTGGCCAGCATCCCTGATAGGACATTGTACACATGCATCCTTTGGCCAGCATCCCTGATAGGACATTGTACACATGCATCCTTTGGCCAGCATCCCTGATAGGACATTGTACACATGCATCCTTTGGCCAGCATCCCTTATCAGGGACATTGTACACATGCATCCTTTGGCCAGCATCCCTGATAGGACATTGTACACATGCATCCTTTGGCCAGCATCCCTGATAGGACATTGTACACATGCATCCTTTGTCAGCATCCCTGATAGGACATTGTACACATGCATCCTTTGGTCAGCATCCCTGATAGGACATTGTACACATGCATCCTTTGGCCAGCATCCCTGATAGGACATTGTACACATGCATCCTTTGGCCAGCATCCCTGATATGACATTGTACACATGCATCCTTTGGTCAGCATCCCTGATAGGACATTGTACACATGCATCCTTTGGCCAGCATCCCTGATAGGACATTGTACACATGCATCCTTTAGCCAGCATCCCTGATAGGACATTGTACACATGCATCCTTTGGCCAGCATCCCTGATAGGACATTGTACACATGTATCCTTTGGTCAGCATCCCTGATAGGACATTGTACACATGCATCCTTTGGCCAGCATCCCTGATAGGACATTGTACACATGCATCCTTTGGCCAGCATCCCTGATAGGACATTGTACACATGCATCCTTTGGTCAGCATCCCTGATAGGACATTGTACACATGCATCCTTTGGCCAGCATCCCTTATCAGGGACATTGTACACATGCATCCTTTGGTCAGCATCCCTGATAGGACATTGTACACATGCATCCTTTGGCCAGCATCCCTTATCAGGGACATTGTACACATGCATCCTTTGGCCAGCATCCCTGATAGGACATTGTACACATGCATCCTTTGGCCAGCATCCCTGATAGGACATTGTACACATGCATCCTTTCAGCTATTTTACATCAGTTGAATGTAAAATTTAGATTGACAAAGATTTATTTTTATGTAAGGCTTGGGATGCCTGTACACAGTACAGCGAATCGGGTCTAAATGAACATTTAGGAATCACATTTTGTCCTCTGGACAGCAGGCGATCATATATATATATACACACGCACACACATACAAACATACATATATACATACATACAATTCAGATATGTAAGTAAACATTAAACAGTTTATAAATGTCCTCCTAGATAAATGGGCATTTTATACACATAGGTAAAATTTCGCTGCAATTGGCATTGTTGCTTCTTTTATAAATTTGATCATTTAATATCAATTTGAAATTTGTATAAATTCCAATGCCAAAAGCATTGATAAAATATTTTTTTTTTAATGAAACTTAAACATTTATATACACTATATAGTGGGTCTCTTCCCTTATGTTAAGGCTTGTACAATTTTTACCTTTGTAAGTTGGCTCTCCTTCAAACTTTCCTCCGTCATTTAGCTGATGTATAGGTTTATAAGCCCTTGCTCGCTCTGCATGCTTCTCTGAAAGAAAAAGTTTGATTTTGAGTTGCTTAGTAGCCCATCATATATATTTAAATCAATTCTAAATCTAACTGGTTGAAGTTTGGTATGGGACTCCCTTTACTTGTTGGACTTTGATAAGTTCATGAGGGCTAATGATACTAACAAATGGCACAAAGGTTATAAGCAGAGATATTTTTAATAAATATACATTAAAATGTTTTTTAAAGTTGGGTTGGGGTCATCATTAAAGGTGGACTTTTAAGATAAATGCAGTACAGTACTGACAACTTACAATGAAAACATCCATACATGGCCTTGCGTCAGAACTTTGTTTTATTTTTAATTATCTATTTGCTATATTTGACATCCTTATTAATGGTTGTGATTAAAACTGCCTTTTACATAACCTAAATAAATTATTCTGAATAATTAATAAGGATTTTAAAATATTTGATTCCTTGAAAATTTAATGTAAAAAAAAATGTACTTAAATAAGAACTAAATAGCTGCAGTTAAGTCAGTTTGGGAATTTTGAGTCCAAATGATCTTTCCAGACTGGCCAAATCACACCCCTTTGCTTTTGTCATCTTTAGCAAAAGCCAAGAAACTGAACTTGAACATTTTATTTTCTGTTTAGATTTGTAATGTTGCTTTCTATCAAATGCAAGTGGTTAGCAAATCTCCAGGAAAAATCAGAAAAATATTAATGATTTTTCTTAAGGAGTACAGCAGAATACTTAAACATTATTGGCTCAAGTAGTTTAGTGATACTTTGATGAGAGAGCAATTCTTTATAAAAAAATGGCAAAGTTTGGTTGCGTTTGATCACTGTGTTTTGCTCCAGAGAATATTGTTTACCTTCCAAGATCATAGTCTAAATGGAATGTCGTGTGATGTCATTAATGTAAGATCCAATCACAAGGACTCACTTGTCATAATCATTTTAAAAAAATGAAGATTGCTTGAAATGTTTGAGCCAATTAGAATACATTTCTACAAATAAATTATGATTTCATTTGGAAAGACCACTTTTAGTCAATATTTGTATATTGTTACATATATAAAGTTTTTAAAGTAAAATTTTTTTAACATTATTGGCTAAAATCTCCAGATTATTGCTTTTATTGAATAAAGATATCCCCCACCACTCCACCACAAATTTTTTTAAATAGTACCTTTAATCTCTCAATAAATGGATCTTGAGAAATTGTATCATGGATATCCAGACTGAAACATTATTATGATCCTATCGCATTGGTAAAAACCAAACCACCTGAATGTGTCCTGTCCAAAGTATAGCAGTACCCCAAGAGTAGAGAAAAAACACCTGCAATGTAGCTAACATGATTAAAATCTGATCCCCACTGTCCTGGCAGCAACTACTTTGGGGATCATGCTCTGGTTGACATACATTATTACCATAATCACTAATTTTATCAGCCAATCAGATGAAACCTTGTACCTTTGCATTTGGGAGACTGAGCAGTATGGCTGAAGAGCATCAATATGTGCCAAATGATACGATTCACTTTCGGATTTCTGAAGAATGCATTTTGATTGGCTTATTCAAAGGTCGTCAAAACATGACCCCTAACAGCTGCTGTCAGATGTTCACATAGTTCAGTGGAGATCTGATTTTAATTAGATTGCAATGTAGCAGTACCCCATATGCAAAGAAAATGCATTAGATAAACAACATTGCAACCAGGTATTGTATCCATTTCAAATCAAAACCTGTGTAACCTTATGACAAACTAATTTGTATCATTTGTCCATTGTAAGAAAGAAATAGGTCTAAATTGTATATTTCTACTGTTTAAGAAGGAGGATGCTAAGTTTGTTGGCAGTGCATTTTTCAAATATGTCCCAAATAATTGACTTGTATATCTCATTTACTTGCATAAAATAATTAGTGATGAATGCATCTAGATGCTTAACTATTAAAATAAAAATTGTTGACCATGGATTCTGCACTTCATGCTGTTTAAGGCATAACTACCTTAAGTACCTTTATATACTTCCTTTATGTTTCTTCAATTTTATGAAGTACACTTTATTAATTATAAGTACTGATGTACCATGACCATCTTTTTTATACTGGGCACGACATATCAAAACATCTGCATCAGTTATCTGGTATTTTCTGGAATTAGTTGCTTTGGAATGAAAGGACTGGAATATATTACTACCTTAAGTACCTTTATACACTTCCTTTATGTTTCTTCAATTTTATGAAGTAAACTTTATTAATTATAAGTACTGATGTACCATGACCATCTTTTTTTATACTGGGCACGACATATCAAAACATCTGCATCGGTTATCTGGTATTTTCTGGAATTTGTTGCTTTGGAATGAAAGGACTGGAATTTTGGGTACAAATGACCTTTCTGGGACCAGCTAAATCACACCCTTTTCCTTTCCCAGCCTATGCAGAAGCCAAAAGGTTGAACTCAATAAACGTTTTACTTTCTAAGTAGGCTGCTTTCTATTGTAGCAAGTGACATTGTTTCACTGGTTAGCAAAATCAGATAAAATACGAAAGATTATCTTCGGGGACTACTATGGGATGCAGTAGCAGCTAGTGTAGTGATATCTTTAAGTACCTTCCCCAAGGACACACCATGCTAGCTGATCTGGGCTGACCTAATGGTGTCAACTGAATGTACAGCCTTCTGTTTATGAGTCCAACACTTTAATCACTGAACCTTTGCAGGAATCAAATGCACACGTCTGGTCAAAGGGCCCAACATCTGAACCACTGAGCCACAACAGGAATCAAATGCACTAATATCTGATCAAAGAGTCCATCACCTGAACCACTGAGCCACAACAGGAATAATAATGCACACATCTGGTCAAACAGTGCATTGTCTGAACCACTGAGCCACTATGGAATCAAGTGCATACACTTCCGGTCAAGAGTCCAAAATTTGAACCACTTAGCTAAATCTGAAAAAAACATGCTTATACTTACAGTGGAAAAATCACCACTAAAATACAGTTTCAATCTTATGACCTTAAGTTTCAGGGGTCAATCCCTTTGACCATGTGACTTGGGTCTTTACAATGAACACATGAAAAATGAATGCTGAAAACTTGGGCTCTAAATGTAGCTTTTGCCAGTGCTGCATAGAATGTGTACATTTTGCACTTGTTTAGATGAAAAGGAATTCTTTACATTGTACAATGTTGGGGACAAAGTACTTTTTAGGAAATTGGGCTGCTGTCAAAATCAAATCTATATCAAAAGGTTGATCATATAAGGTAATTAAGTAAATCAAATAAGCAAACAAATAAACCATGAAATATTATTTTTTATTTAATTTTCCTTGATTATAAGTATTACTACTATATGAAAATACATAGCCATGCTTCACTAGGGACTGACCATTTAATGTTTTAAAAGGGGTTTGGTGCCTGCAAGTTTCTTTTCAACTGGGATATTTTTTTTCTTTTATACAAGATAATGTTTTCAATTAAAATGATGGTTAGAATAATGCCCTTTTTCTACTGATCAGAGCAAGAGGTTTTTTTTTCAAGCATTTTGAAGCTGGAAATCTTCAACAAATCCAATCCACCCTCCCCCCATTAAATGGTCAGTCCATTATCTAAATGGAAGTACATATAACAATAATGATATTCAGATATCAATGAAACAAAAGTCTAACAATATCTCACAAAGTTCTTCAATAATTACAATGTTTTCTTGTTGAAAAAACAAAAATATATTAACAAAAGAAGAAATAAATATCCATTTCTATAAATGCTATAATGATAAATATACATTACATAAATTTATTTATTTTGTTTAATTATGATACCAGCATTTATATTCTTGCGTACAATTTTTCCTTTGGATGTTCTCATTTTTTATAACACATCTTGTTAATTTTATTAATTATATTTATTAAAATATAATTTAAATCACAACATTTTCTCAAATAGATGCTTTCACAAAAATTTGTAATATGAAATTATATAAATAGGAACATGACGGTTTTAATATTGATCTAATAAGTAAATACACAATAAAACATTGGAAATTATTTACTGTGGATTATCCATCATTAGCATCGCAGTTACATCTATATGCCTGAGTAACATTCTCTCCCATGTAACAGTATGTTTCATATTAAAATACTGTTCCAATTAATATCATGGCAGGAATAACTTTGCGCAAAGATCTATGCAAGTATATATACCAAATCAGTATTTACTTTTATTCATATGAACAATTATATCATAATTGAAGCTAAGCATAATTATATTAAAATAACATACACCCTATGGGATTTCTACAAAAAAAGTGTTTCCTTTAAAAAATAGTTCTTTATGTTCTGAATACAAAACTTCAATTTACTTTTCTCTTGTGTAAAAAGAACTAACAAAACAACTGAAATAATATAGGTAATGTTGTAAAAAAATTATATTATCACAGTTTTGCTTCAAATTAATAATTGTAAACAAACATTAAAGCTTATTTCAAGCACTGGTTGCGTGGGCATCAAGATTTGCTATCTTACACTCCATGACCAAAATATTCAAAAGACTAAAAGAGCATTTTAAGTAGTTAATTAAGGCTGAATGGTATTCACATCATTAAATAAAAGGCATTACAATGACAAGAACCTTTTGGCAAATGATCAGCTATACATTTCCTTCACACTTAAAATATTTTGTTCTCTCAGTCGCCTCAATTACTTCCAACAAATTTGACAATTTTTACTGTAGTTTTTCTGAATGAATTCATATCTGAAAGACCAAATAATTACTGCAAAGTGGGTGTTCATAATTTCAGTGCTTTTTGTCTAGATAAAATCTGAAGAAATACTTAAATCTGTAAATGATGCCTTGAGATATCTTGCACACATTTTGGTGCTCTAAATGGAACTCTTGAAACAATTCTCATTGTTTTGAAATATCTTGGCACTTATTAGTGTAAATCTAGGTAGGTAGGACTAAGAACGTATACAATATCCAGGGGCATTAGGACAAGTTCTCAAGTAAGTACGCTCTTTCAGAGATAGGGGAATTTTTTAAATGAGAGAGGTGCCATTGGCAGGTAACTTCTGAATTTGTGAAACCTTTTGACTGGGTGTAACTGATCCACTTGCCCTGGTTCTGACATCTTTTGCTTAAAAAAAAAGGAATGTGTCGTGAAAATTGACAAGTATTTATCCTTACGGTTAGATGGTTTTATCAGTCTCATAACCGTTGATGCCCCACTGAATGGCTCTTGAAAATGCTACTGTGTAAAATGTAACAACTATATGATACACACACGCTTCTACATCTATTCACTGAGTATAATTCTACTTCTGTACAGGATAAATATGATCTTAATCCATCCAAAACATTTTTCAATAGATAGTTCATCGAAGAAATATAATGTCTGTATTGATAAATAACAAAAAATTAAAAAGACAAAAGCCTCATCTACTTCAACATAGTCCAAAGAAAAGCTGTTTCTCAGCATATAAAAAAAAAACTTTTAATTAAATTAATATACACCACCATCAAAGAATTCTCATTTTCTCACCTGCTAGCACAAGCTGTTTGCACGTTCTTTACGATAAATCTATCGGCATTATAACAGAAACAGCAAATAATCAACAGCACTTAAAACAGTTTAAGCACAAAAAGTATGCAACAAAACCTTATATTTTTGTTACAAATACCTGAGGAGGTAGTTTTGAGTTTTCATCATTATATTAAGCTGGACGATATGATGCAGCATGCATCTTTTGTATACATTTTTTTACAACAGATTTTACTCCACATAGTCTTTCAAACTTCTCTGTAGGATTAAAATGAAACCAAAATCTAAGCAAAAAGAATTATAAAAATTAAAGAACAAAGAAGAAAAATTTTCCCTTAAGAACGTGCATAAAAATCAAATAAATATACACGTGTATCATACTATATATATATATTAGCATACTATACAAAGTAGTAAAATAACAGAAACAATTCTTTATGTTGGTTTAAAATGGGGTATTTTCTGGTACTTAATAAGGCACAGGTTTATGCATGGAATGTGTACTGTGGCATGCAAACAGTTTTAAGAGATGCAGAGTCTCTGATGCAGAATCAGTCTTTGTGAAATTGTGAAAAAAAGTGCGATAATTATGAAATAAAAATGTGATAATTGTGAAATAAAAATGTCATAAGAGCGGTATTAGTATATATTTTCTTTTTCATGACAAATGTTAGACATTCAATCTAAATTCATCTCCATAATGTAAATATACTACATATTTTTTTTAAGTCAGAAAATATAACAAGAAGCCCAAGTCCTGAAATTTCTCACATAGCTGACATAATAGCATATAGCCCAATGCAAGAGTTGTTGGCCACTAAATCATAGTCATTTGGATGCTTTCTGTAGAAATTTCTACCAATGCTGTTGATTGCATGTCATGAAAACAGTTGTTGCCAGGTTTTCTGTTTTTAGCATCATTATTTGAAAGCATATCAGCCTATTTTGTCCAATTTTGAAAGATATATATGCCAGGATGCATCAGAGTTCATTTAATTCTATTTGGAAAGGGATTTTTACCAAGTTCTATAAATCTTTTTCTGCTTTAGTGAAGGAAACCAGATTTTATGGCTATATGGCATAATTTGTAAAAGACTGAAAGACCTTCATTGTAGAATGTTTTGTTAAATTATGTTAAGTGGTTTTTTAGAATATATATAATAATTAACAGAAAAAAATGGCAGATCAACATCATTTATAAAAACTTGGAAGGTCATCGTGTCAGGATGATTTCTGTCAAATCAAGTTAAAAATGCTGTTTAGTTTTCTCTTTTCAGTAATAGTGGCCATTATGAAATTGAAAATACTTCATGCTAGGATGCTTTCTGTCAGATTTAGTCAAATTGTGTTGATATTAGTTTTTAAGAAATCCTTTAAAAGTTGGTTTTTATTAATTTTTAGCATTTGATGGCTTATATCCATCATTGTACAAACTTAAAAGACCTTAATTCCAGAATGCTGTCTGCCAAATTCAGCTGAAATTAATTAATGGGTTTTATTTCTTCCGAAAAAGTTGAAAATACTCTGATTGTTGACAGATGCAGAGTAGGTGATTTATGTCAGATGCAGGGCTGTACCAGCTTACTTGACTTTATGAAGATTTATCAGTGCCATGTAAGAACGTTAATTATTATCTTTAAGCTATAGATTTCTGAAACTTAATTGAATTATTCTGATTTGTTTGTCAACTTGGCTAATGTTTTGAATAGTGTCAGGGAATACAGGGGAGCTAATACAATAAATCTGAAGCCATTATGTGACCCATATTATGTCCGAATTTGTGTCATATCAAAATGCATTATAGCTGGGTACCCTGGTATACATACCCTCCTTGACTAAAATCTGTACTTCAAATTACCCCCAAAACCGAACAGAATTATTTCAAATTAGAGCAAATAATGGATACCATACATATTCACTTATAGGTCCAGTACAACTGTAAACAACATGGACCCAGATTTGCCACGTTGTTAGTTTTAGTGATCACTTCTAACTGCAAAGACCCAGATCTTTACTTCTAACTGCAAATACCCAGATCTACCAGTACATTATGTGTCTGGGTATATACAGTTTGCACCTGGATCCAACTTACACATGAGTATATATGGTAATTCATATTTTACTACTGACACTGTAGACTTTTACAAGTCATGTCCCAACTGAACAACACAAATCTTAATCCTCATGAAAAGGAATTAGTTAAAAGCATGATTAAGCCGGCTCAGTGCTATGACAGACTAATTAAATATAGATTAACATACGTGGCTGACTAATTGCTGGTGCAGATTTTGACTTCAACAAAAGCTGGGTACATCACCCAATGCTGACTTGATTACAAACAAGACAAAGGATAAGTTTGTTTAATATTTAACTGAATTTATAACAGCACTGAATGACAGGGTTTGTACAAAATGTAAGCATCCCATACTTATGATATTTTAAAACATTATGCCACTGATAATGGCTGAAGTCTGCCATTTGGCGATCTCAGGGGACTATTTCTGCCTGGTAATTCAGTTATCGTTGTTTGGACAGGGACAAACAACTTGTGACCTCGGTTATCAAGCTCTGTAAACTTGTATCTCATACTGTGTTCAATATTCTCAGCCTCACATCTTTCCATGGGCTTTGGTGTGAAATCGGTTCTGTACATTGTTGCATCTTCAAATCTGGCATCACTCATGAAGGCACGATTATCAGGCTTGAAGCCCAGGTTTCGCTGCATTTCATGTGGAACATAGTGTCCCTTGTATGTGGACTTGCCCTCAAATGGAGCTGCATTTGGTTGATACTCTGCTTTGTTTGGAATCTTGGCTCTGTCACCCATGCCCCATTTCTTGTAGTCTTGTGTGTAGTTTGTGGTTCCATCAAATGGTGCATTTGAGGTTTTTGCAGCTTCAGGCCTCTTTGCAACGACTCTGTCAATTGGCATTTCTCTGTATGTAGTTTGATGCGTTGTGCTTAAATCCATCTCGCCATCTGGTTTCTTGTACTGCTCTGGGGCATGAACAAATGGTCTTTCCATTGGCCATTTCCTGTAGTCTATCCTGTTTGTTGTTCCATCTTCAAGAGGTGCAGATGATTGGAAGGCAGTATTATCTGGCTTAAAGCTGACAGTTTTCTCTCCAAACTGACCCCTATAGTCTCGCTTGAAGGTGGTCTCACTATCAAATGGAGCATCTGTGGGCTTGTACTTCTCTCTCTCATGGATATGTTTTGATGGAAGGGCATGCTTAATATACGCATCTCTGTATCCTGTTCTGTCTTCAAATGGAGTGTCAGACTGTTTGACTCCTTCATTTGGCTTGAAGCTCTGACGCATTGCTTGCTGATGGCGTTTGAAATCATGAGCCATTGTTGTCTGTCCTTCAAAAGGTGCCTGTGGAGGGGCCCATGCACCTTTGGTGCCATAAGCCTCAGGTCGACCACTGAAGTCCCACTTTTTGTAGTCAGCTAAAACAAAAAAAAAACAAAAAACCAATGGTTAAAAATTTGAATTATACTCATTTTCATTCAAAACTCTTGCATTTAAAACCACCTGTAAAGCTTTCCAGTAATTAAACATTAAACAATTTAAATGAGAACATTTATTTTTGGAGGTAAATTGTTTGTAAAAGCCTGTATTTTTCCATTCTTTGAAACACAAGGCACTTTAATTTGCAGGATATCATTGAAAAACTCTGTATAACAATAAATCATGAATAAAAATATAATTGGACCAACCAAACATTCTTCACAAGGACATAACTATCTTTTACTTATATAGTGCATATTGTTCCTTTATGCAGTACTGAAAGACTTTCACAACTAGAAATGTATCCATATGCCGTGGATGCCCAGCCAGCATGATGCAATCAAAGGTCAAAGTCAACAAGGCACTTTGTCTGATCATGGTGAAAGCTGAGCTTCACCTAGATTTTCATAATGTAAAGCCTTCTATCAAATTTGTTCCAAGTCAAATAGGGTCATAACACTAGAAAATTTGCTGGAAAATGGTGAAAACTTATCATTATCTGGGTATTTTTAAAACCAAATTATACTTTAAATCAAAGAAATCCTTCAAAAGTTAATGAGTAGAATAATAAAATTGAGGGAAGTCAAACAAGGGCCATAACAATGAAGTTTTTGTCAGATAATAGTTGTTGTTGTTGCTGTAGGGTTTAACGCCATTTTTCAGCACATGATAGGCTATACATGGTGGCCAGTATTAATGGTGGAGGAAGAACCCAGTAAAACACCGGAAAGAACCACCGACCCACGAGAAGCTACTGGCAAGCTTTCTCACATACCCACATTAGCCAAATCCAAGACTCAAACTCACGCAGACAGAGGTGAGATGGCAGTGATCTGTAATGGAGAGTGCTTCAGACAGCTCAGCCACTCGGGGCCCCCTCAGATAATAGTAAAACTTGACCGTGACCTATATCTTTCTAATGTAAAATCTCAAACCAATTTTGATTTTAATGCATTAGGTCCTTCTAATATTGTTGAGCAAAAATAAAATTGAATAGTAAAGTTCTAAGTTCATTAGGTGCTATAACTGCATAGAATTTTCCCAGAAAACCATGAATATTGAACTTTACCTAAGCCTTCTTCATACCAATTTGTTTTATTTCAATCATAAAGTCCTTCAAAAGTTACTGATTGGAAACAAAACTTGTGACAAGGTGTGTCAGGATGGGCACGAGCAACACTATGCAGAGCGGCATGAAAAATGAAGGAAAATTAGAAACATGCATATTCCAAACATTTCGATGGCTTGAGAAAATAGCAGATAATAACTGAAGTGTTACAAATTTTGAAATTTTTGTAGATGATTATTACCAAACAAATTTTTATTAAGAACAATTTGCTAATCTATTTAGTCATAAATTCAACATGAAGAAGGAAATGAACAAGATACGAATAATCGTCAATGCTGTAAACAAAATTACAGTCTTTATCCAACAGTGTGAATTAAGTTTAATGCTTTACTGGGCAAGAAATGTGTCACCAGATTATAAATGCCCCCTCTGTTGTGATATTATAGAAGAAATTTGAGTCAAACTGCAAGGACATATTTCTAAGCTAAACAAGGACCATAACACAAATTTTATTGGACACATATGCAAAATAAAAGGGGCACTCACCAATTATTATGTACTTTTGAGAGAGTGATGTATGTAAGGTGAAGTTGTTTGCACTGGAAACATGCACAGTATAGAGAATGTTGTTATACCTCTATGCTACTCCAATGTAATGTGGCTGACATTTCTTTGCATATTGTACTTTGTGGAAATTGTACATGATCTAAGCACACTGCTAACTAAAATGACTGCTCCCTTGTGCTAAAAAACTTGGCTTGAATTACTCTTAAAGTACTATATCTTCAATACGTATTAAAATGGGGAACATGAATTTTGCCAGATTATCCAATACCAGCTTCTGAAAGTGCAATGAATGAACTACCAAATATATAAAATGTAAACAAAAGTTATTGGCTCTTTTTTCTACAATTTACCTCAGAGTCTGAAGTTCAGGAAGTGAAAATGACCAAATGGAGCTAGCAGTTTTTTGAAAGGTGCGCATCTGGAGTAAGGCCAAGGTGTATCCTCTATAACCCATATTACACCCATCAATCATGCACCAAAATAAAGGGAATTAAAGGTTCTTTGAACAATACCTAAGATATACAAGGTCTTTTTTTAAATAGCCAGCATAACCAGTGAGGAAACCCAGGGAAATTCTTTTTCTTGAAAATTCTAACCCTATGCAAATATAAAACTGTAGAGTGCCACCAAAAGTTCAAGCCATATTACTAAATTTGTTTTTCAATCCAAGAATGTCTTCAAAACATGTCAAGTACAAAATTTATAAAGTACAGGACTGACCGACAGACTAACAGGTTTTTGTGAAATGATACAACAATTTACATCCTGATCAAAGAAGGAATTTAAAAAATTAATGAACTCAAATACGGCAGATCGATGCCCCTCTATCTACAAGCTATGTTTAATGTATAAAGTACATTCACACAGACTACACAGTTCAAGATCTGACATCAGTCCTAATTACATCATACAATAGATACCTTTATATGTGGGCTCTCCCTCAAAACGACCAGTTGATTGGTGCATAGAATCGTGTTTGATAACCTGGGCAGGAGAAGCATATTTTTCTGAAAGAAAGAATGGACAAGATGCACAATCTACAAATTTAAGGCAAAATAAATAATCAAGACAAAATCTGCCATAAATCACTCATTTTTCCCAAGCTTCAACTACTTTAAATTAGTAAAACAATAAAACTCACATACATATTATTTAGCTGACAGCAATATTTGTTTGCAATACACTTACTAATGTCAGCTGTAAAAATGTAATTTTATCAAAAATATAATGAATTTATTGAGAGAAAAAATTTAAATGCAATGATTCTAAATAAATTTTTGTACAGTAATCTGTTTATCTACAAAATGTTCACAAATTTGTATTTGTCATAAATTAGCTTATTCGATCATCCAAATTCTGATAATATCAAAGGGGTAGGCACCGTAAGATTTCTTTTGGCTCAAAAATTCTCAACTTTTCAAGCAAGTAGTTGATCTGTTAATACCATGGTAAAAAATTCAACAACATTTGAAAAACACAGAATTGGAATTGATGTTTAAAAATTATTTCATGTGATGACATAGGCACATGCTCATAATGTCTAATTTGATCCTGTGAAAATTAAACCATGCAAAACCAAATGTATTTTACTGGGACTGTTCTTTATTTAGACTGAGTTTATATTCTAAAGAAACTGGATACTGTTCAATGTTCTGCTAATTTATTTTTTATATAATCTTTAGCAATAATTAATGCAAAATACTGACCAGAAGTAAAAATTTAAGTAAAATTGTGTGTGTGTGTGTGATTTGGATTTTTATTGTAGCTTTAACAATTTATCAGTCATATCACTATGATGTTTGTGGTGTGGCAGTTTATAGTGATGTCTAAAACTGGGGCATCATGTCACAGACATATAGCATTATGTCCCACCCAGTCACATTATCCTGACACCAGGCCAACCAGTTCTAACACTAATCTCTTAATGCTGAGTGTCTATTGAGGCATCTATTAGTACCAATTTAATAAATCTTTGGTATGACCTGATCAGAATTTGAACCCATGCCTGCCTGCATCCAAGGTGGGCAGTCTAACCACTAGGCCACTGGAGTGGTCAGTAAAAATGTATAAACACTGCCTCAAAACTGGAAAAGCACATGGCATCCTGACTGCATCAAAATCAAACGTCCCTAAGATGACATTCTTCAAAAGTCACATAGAGACAGCCTATGATATCCAAGAGCTGTAGTCATCAGTACAGAGGGAGGAATTGTCTACATAATCTAAATTAACTTCTTATTTCTAATTAAAGAGGAAGTCAGTCTTCATTTAGAATCATACCCTGAAATGCAGGCCAACAGTTACATCTATGTGGTTTGATAAATCAACACTATGCCAAGACACCTTGTAATAATGCAAACTGTTTAACTTGGTCTGCAATGCACATCTAGTAACACAATAACTATTCTAAATAACACAGCATTCATCGCTTTTTCATAAAATGTTAACCAAATTCTTGCATACAAAATGGTTTAAATACAGCCTAAGCAATACCATCAATAACCAAATATAGGCTGCAACATCAACCCTCAGATGCAAAAGAAGCAATGAAGGAAGTGAGTATGAACCGTTCCCCTTCAGACTCTCTAAACTAATTGAACTTAAGCCTTTATTAATTACTAATACCATACCAGGGTCATCAACTTTCAGCAATTTTTTCATAACCATTATTGTGTACTGATAAAAAAACATAAAATGCTCTGAGAAAGATGCTAACTGTTTATATGAAACTGTTGACTCTGAAAACGTCAAAAATCCAGTTCAGTATTATTACAGCAGTCAAATAAAAATATACATATTTACAACTGTGCGTATTGTGACTTGCAAAAATTACATTTCTCACAGTACAACATACCCTCACTATAATGCTTTCATTATAACATGGTATTCCCTTACTATAATATCATCTTAACATCATATTCTCTCACTATAATGCCTTCATTTAACATGATATTCCCTCAATATAATGTCATCTTAACATTATATTCCCTCACTATAATACCTTCATTATAATATGGTATTTCCTCACTATAATATCTTCATTATAATATGGCATTCCCTCACTATAATATCTTCATTATAACATGGTATTCCCTCACTATAATATGCCTTCATTATAATATGGTATTCCCTCACTATAATGTCATCTTAACATTATATTCCCTCAATATAATATCTTCATTATAATATGGTATTCCCTCACTATAATATCTTCATTATGACATGATAATCCTCACTATAATACCTTTTTATAACATGGTATTCCCTCACTATAATATCATCTTAACATTATATTCCCTCACTAAAATACCTTCATTATAAAATGGTAAACTCAATATAAGATCATTATAAAATGATATTCCTCACTATAATACCTTCATTATAACATGTATTCCCTCACTATAATACATTCAATATAACATTGGTAGTATTGTAAGGCAAGTGGTCACGTAAACCATTTCATTAAGTGTTGGTAAAATTACATGTATGATGTATTTCATTATAAAGTAGTCTCATTAAAACTCCCATGAACACCATTATAATGATGAAGTACTTTGCCAATATTTGTGATCTGGAGAAGACATCCTATTATTTCCTAAGAATCACTGTGTTGGGTCTTCAAATTCATGGCTTGTAGCAACCATGAAATGCAATGAAGATGGTACCCAAGAAAAATTGTGGATTCCTACAGGTTGTTTTATTTGGTGAAAAATATACTTGTTTTGCCTCAACTGTAGAACAAGTTCTAATACCCTTGACTCAGCACTGTTGGTGCCAAAAAAATAATGGCAGTTATTACTTGGCACTGCTGATGCAGAAGGTAATGGCAATAATTACTCTGCACCTCAGAAACTAAAGGTAATGGCAGTAACTGATCCTTGCGGCAGAGAAAGTAGAGGTCCCGGGGGATACCACTAACATCGAAGTGGTAAACGAAAACTTTGGCATTTGCCAACCAGAAGAATGAGACCAGAGTTCAAAAAAATTAGTTTGATATGACTGTGCTAATTAGGTCCCCATGATTAAATTTAAGCTTCTAAGTTTATCAGTTAAATTATTGTCCACAAGTCTAGGATTAAAATCTTATAATCTTACATTAATAAATGCAATAATCAAATAACAGCAGCAAAAGTAATCCAACTTAGAGAAAAATTGCCTATTCACACCTTGCTCTCTTACAAATTCTGGTTTAACCCCATATACCTTTAATCAGCACCATACAACCATTACTCTGCTGATGTACCATTAAACCGCAACAATACTTAGTAAATTTGTATTACAGACAACAAACTTTTTAGCAACAGCAATCAGAAATCATAACTAATGTAAATGATGTTGTGAAATACTTAAAATCAACTTCAATCAGGGTCTTATAAATTTGAAACCAGGGGTAAATTGTTCATCTTAAGCGATCTGGGACCCATAACTCCTCTAAATGAGATTAAAACTATCTGCACATGCAGGTGTTTGAGAACGTTGATACTAACATACATTAGGATATGTTCAATGGTCCTTGAGCTATGCCATTTATAAGCTACATCTCATGCAGTACTATGAAGTTAATTGTCAAGGGTCATAACTCTATCCAAAATGAAACTGATGTGACAAAACCCATAAGGTACATCAAGGTTTTGAGACAATGTAAACACCAAAATACATATAAATATGTTAAATTATTCTGAACTATGCTGCTTACAATGATGTGCTCTAACAGATAATTAATGCTGATGGAAGAAGGGCAATAATTCTATCAAAATTTGACCTGAAAAGAAAGATGCAACTTTGAAGAAAAAAAAACACTACATATAATAGACAGTTCACCTATCAAATGGCAACCGATTATATGAAAAGATTGCAGCTATGCTGGTTACAAACAACATCCTCCATTAAGATAGAAAGTTAACTGTCAAGGGCCATAACTCCATGAAGGAAATGGATTTAATGGAAAACTCATACAAGACTCTAGTGTTATGACATCAGAATACATTGAAAGGTTTCTGACCTATACTGGTTAGAAGGAGCTGCTGCAGTGAAATTTAAAATTC
Source organism: Sinohyriopsis cumingii (assembly GCA_028554795.2). Lineage (NCBI taxonomy): Eukaryota > Metazoa > Mollusca > Bivalvia > Unionida > Unionidae > Sinohyriopsis > Sinohyriopsis cumingii. The sequence continues at coordinate 102,882,869 of CM068827.1, read as the reverse complement.
TTAGCAATAAAGCAACAACTCTGTTAAAATTTTACCTACAATGATAAAACATTGAAAGGCACATCTACATGTAATGTACATTACAAATCGCCTACCAAATGGTATCAAGATATGTGTAACAACTGGGGCTGCAATATAAACTCCTCTTCTTCGACAAGTCCAAGATTTTATCGAACAGTACATATTCATAAAGTTTCTTAATTGAGTTCACACTTTTAAAAAACTCTGTCTACAGCGTACAAGTCAATACACTCAACAATGATGTTTTCCACTGTCAGTGGACAGTGGCAAGGTATGCACTCTGGTCCAGGTTCACCTACATGAGGTATGCATGAGTGAGGTACGAGTGTTCTATATGCAACCAGCACAATACCTCATCTCTATGATTTCTTCTATATAAGGGATACCACTCTCTAATGATGGGCTTAATGTTCTGTAGCTTGTTTGTGGAGATTTCATTCTGTACAAATATTTTCCAAGTATATAGGAGATGCTAATTATTTAAGTCAGTATATGGAATCTTCTATTCCTAAGTGGGTGACTGCATGGTAGCTTTGGCTGCTTTATTTTCCCTTCCATTTCCCTTAATTCCAGCATCCAATCAGTGAGGAATACTTTTTTTTAGATGAATAAATGTCAAAATTCTTTGAAACACATTGGAATACAAATTATATGGTTTTTCTCTGTGAAATTAAATGGATACTACATCGCACATTTAATCATTAGTGGTAAGTGATTGAAGAACTTTGTACTGATAGATCACTGAGCATAATAATACAGGTAAAAACCGTTATATGGTGATTCATTATAATGTGATTCCGTTTATAACACTATGGCAGCATGGCTCCCATTTTTTAATTTAAGGCGACCTCTCTTTTTAGCATCCTAAATACATGCTCTTGGACAAACTGATTATTCGTATCTCTGGCAGATTTTTAATCCCAGCACTGCATTTTTTAATGTTGCCTTAACTTCACTGTGCACAGTTTTTGCCATATTGGCATGTATACAATTCAAAACTGAAGTATATTTGATGTCTGGTGAAACCCGGCAAACAAAACAAACGATATATGATCAAGAGGTTAGTTACAACTGATGACATTGAAATTTCAATGCACATTTGCTATGGGGAACACGATCCCATTTATATTGCGATGTTATTCCTTGGACCCTGATCATCATGTTATAATAGGTTTTACCTGTAATTAGTAAGGCCAAATAAAAAGGTATGTGTGGTTCTGGTTATCTGACTGACCCTATTTTTCCTGCCCTAAAGAAACTTTAAAACAAATATTCTGAAGTAAAACAAGAAAAACAACTTACGAAAAAGAAAATAATTCTCATAAAAACCAAAAACATGTCATGTGAGTAAATTCAGGATACAAATGACTCTTGAGTTTCTAGATTACGATTCAATTAAGAACAAATACAAATAATTGTACTGACCTACCTACACTAATTTGTGGTTTTAGGTAACCTGATCCACACATTTTTTTATTTGGGCTAATCTATTTTAGACTTAAGAAGTCCTCATGCATTTCCTGTGAAGATAATAAAATATTTACAAAAGTACTTCATAGGCTATCTTGTGCACTCACAGATCATAATACATCATCTATATTAAGATGTGTTAACAAAATAACTTCCATGATTATATATGCAGTATATGAAAAAGATTCTAACATACAAATTTAATATATCCAGAAAAGGTCTGATAGAATGCAATTGTTTAGGAATTTATTTTATAGTTTGTCTTACAATCATCTTACAAATTCTGAAATTTTCAAACAAATTTCATATAATAACAATACCATAAGAATTTGTCTACCCATAAATTTCATATGATAATAATACCATAAGAATTTGTCTACCCATAAATTTCATACGATAAGAATACCATCAGAATTTGTCTACACATAAATTTCATATGGTAATAATACCATGAAAATTTGTCCACCCATAATCTGTATATGGTATGTATACCTTCAGAATTTGTCTACTCATAAACTGCATCTCATAAGTATACCATCATAATTTTTCTACTGATGCTCTTACATAATTATATTCAGAAATTTTAAGCAATTTTTCAGGCAATATCTACAAAACAACATTATCAACAACTATTAAGACACAATTCCCTCTATCGTACGAACTGTGAAAATTACAGAATTGGAGTCAATCATATAAAACTAGGGTTGCCAAAGAAACTTCACACATATTATGAAATTAATATAATAATGTATAGAGAGGGTCATATGTACAATTGAATAGCTAAGACATCAAAGAACTTGTGTGCAAAGAAAAAATATGGTCACGAGCTCACATTAATAGAATTGAGCTTTTAAATGTCTACATTTTGAAATTCTGATATTAAGTATACATAAAAGTAAACAATAAAATGTTATTCTGCCACAAAAAACAGCAGACTAAAACTGCTTGCCACAATTTAACATTATACACTGGGGGCCCAAAGTGGCTGAGTGGTCTAAAGCGCTCTCCGTTATGGATCACTGCCATCTCACCTCTGCCTGCGTGGGTTCGAGTCTCGGATTTGGCTAATGTGGATATGTGAGAAAGCTTGCCAGTAGCTTCTCGTGGGTCGGTGGTTCTTTCCGGGGTTTTCCCGGGTTCTTCCTCCATCATTAATACTGGCCGCCATGTATAGCCTATCGTGTGCTGAAAAATGGCGTTAAACCCTCCAACAACAACAACATTATCCACTGAAAGCATTTTCTAATTTCCCTTAAAAAAAAATAGCCATCAGAAGAATAGATGATCCTCCAGACTTTCTGTAGTTACAAATATAAAACTGATATAGTTTTCCCTGAAATGACCAATGACCTTGACCTGTCATGATTTAACCCAATATCATTATGCATAAACCAAGTAATAATCTAACCTCATCACTTTGACCCTCCAGGAAGAAGAAACCTTCCCATGTTGTTCAGCTCTAAGTGTGTGTGTGTGTGTGACCAAAATTATAATTTCAGTGATAATAACCTTGACCTTAGACCAATCAGCTCCCAGAATTGATCAGGGGCTGCAGCTGCCCAAGTGTAGTATTCCTATGAAGTTTGTTGAAAATTGGGTCCTTGTGCATTATTATGCATAAAACAAGAATGTAGTTTCACATTCAGTAACCTTGACCTTTGCTCACTTGATCATGGACTCAGTAAAGAGCTGTCCTTCCTCAACTGATATGAAACTATGAGGTTGATTTAAAAAAAACTGTATGCAAGAAACTTAAGGCAAGTAGAATTATCACTTGTCCCAAAATGACAATTTTATCTCAAGTGATCATGAACTTTGACATCTAGGTCACAGAATCAAAATAGACCTGCCTCTGCCCAACTTTAGACTACATATAAATTGATAAAAACTGGTTTCAGGAACTTAACTTACCAAGTTGAAATCAAAACAATGAAATTGCTGACTCCAGTAACTTTGACATTTCAACTCTGCTGGTGGCCTAGTGGTTAAAGCATCTGCCTCAGATGTGGGAGGTTGTGGGTTCGATCCCCGGCTGAGTCATACCAAAGACTTATAAAACTGGTACTAACACCTGCCTCACTTGTCGCTCAGCATTAAGAGGTTACTGTTAGGACTGGTCGGCCTGGTGTCAGGATAATGTGACTGGGTGGGACATGATGCTAAATGTCTGCTGCATGATGCCCCAATGCTAGACATCACTATAAACTAACATACTGCAGACATCATAACGAAAAAGCTACGTTAAAACTCCAAATCACACACACACACACGTTTCAACTCTGACTCTGAATCAGTAAGGAGATTCCCTTGCATGTGTGTATGCTACCAATGAAGTTTCATGAAAATGAGGCTAAGTAAATCTGACTTATCACATAGAGAACAAAACCATGTTTTCAACTCCAATGACCATGACCTTGCACAATGCAGCCCCAAAACTGATAGACTTCTGCATCTATCAGTAGATAAGCCACATATGAGGTCTGAAATATGACCACAGTCTGATAAAGGACCACGGCAAACAAAAATTACATTGTGGAAATCACTGAATAGATATTGTTATCACTAAATCCCAAGCACCTTTGGTTGGTTGTTTGGGTGAGGGAGGTGTTTATAAATTGATGAATGCTGGTCATGCAGAACAGAAGGGCATTCAGAAGTGCAAGTATTTTTCAGTAGTGCATGTATTTTGGCTACTTCTGCAAACTGACTTTTTGCTTATGTTACAAATTTTCACGAATTTGTGTGGTTATTAAAAGTACCAAATTCAAACACCCAATAAATAAAGATCTACCTGCACAAAAAAGAATGGACTATCCTTTCTCTGTGGCCAACCCATAAATTCAAAAATGTAATTGTCCACATAAACATAAATCAATGCCTATGAAAATAAAGTAAAATATAAAGATAAAGTATTACATGAATCACAAATTTTTCTGTGACAAATCTTACAGTATTTTGAATAATAAGTACTAGTGGTACATATTAACTAAAATACCTAAGGATGTAAAATGACTCAAGTTCAAGCAGCAATAGTAAATAATGAGCATGTATGACTACCAAAACAGTAATCTTTTGTTCCTGACCATTAACTGAACAAGGAGCCCACACACACTAAGCACTCTTGATGGAAAATTAAAGTATGGTTAATTGTGTTTAATGGATTAAATTGTAAATGAATGGATCACATTTCACCATGTACAGTAAAGGTAGGTAATGTAACAAAGCCAAACAGGGTACTAAACCATGCATTGGATGTGCTTAATGGTAAGCAGTTTTCCAGAATAGTTCAGTTGAGCTAATGCACATCTATAATTTTAAAATTTCAACCCGTGGGAAAATAAGAATATGATACTGAATAAAGACCAAAAACAAAACATGTACATGTAGTCAGAAGAAAAGCTAAAACTGACTGACCACACTATGGTATTGAAACTTTCATACCTACAGTGATGTAAATGATGCATGTATGAAAATATCAATTTCACATGAAGATGCTCAGACAACATAATAATTTCCAGAATATTTTTGTATAAATTCATGACTGTCAAAAAAAGAAGTATGTGATCTCCTAGAAAACTTTAAATAATTACTGTAAAGGTTAAATTTCTTAAGAGGTGCTGACTAAAGTCTGTCCTAAATTGCATATTTGATATCAGGTACATCTCTGTCTCATTTTAACACGGCAGTTGGTATCCGTGTCTACCAACTGCATTATGTACCAAACAATGGTATAGTGGGAATTATCAAAAGTTCTAAAACTTCATGTGTGTCTGGCTAGGATAAACAAAATGCAAGTCAGATATTTAATAATAATTTTAGTTTATGTAAATTCAATATATTTTTCACTTCATGGATTCTGTGCATTTAATTTTGTCAAATAATAATGTTCAAAAAGGAAATGTAGATTTAATGCAAAACCTTGTTTTTCTTCAACCACTGTCATACTGTATGTACTTGCTTATAAGTCTGATCAAACTGCACAGACCCAGATCTGCTGTCACATAATGTGCTGGCAGATCTAGGTTTGTGCAGTGTGTTAGGAGTAATCAATAGAACAAGCATTATAGACTCTGATCTGCAGGCACCTTATGCTACAGCAGATCAGGATCTATTTTGTTTGCAGCTGGACTCAACTTGTAGGCAAGTATATGTAAATTTGGAAGATCAATTCAAGTACAATGGTTTAAATTTGGTCACTGGGTCTATAACAGTACCATGTCATATCTGGATTTACATCAACTCAAGTACAATGGTTTAAATTTGGTCATTAGGTACATAACAGTACCGTGTTATATCTAGATTTACATCAACTCAAGTACAATGGTTTAAATTTGGTCATTAGGTACATAACAGTACCATGTTATATCTAGATTTACACCAACTCAAGTACAATGGTTTAAATTTGGTCACTGGTTCCATAACAGTACCATATTATATCTGAATTTGCATTATAATGAATGGTGCTAAAATAAGCTTCAGTTGTATTAACAAAAGGACGCCAAAAGCCATGCATTTAACAATACAATTCTTGTACTTTTCTACCCTGTGAAAGCAACACGATTCTGTCACTTTACATATTCAACAATACATGTATATGCATGTAAGTTTAATTTAAGGCCATTATTTGAAAATTGCTTTGTGGATTCATTTTGGCTGGTAAGAGAAATTATCAGAATAGTATGCATTTCTTTTATATTTGTATTTTTCTCACTAAAATGAAATCTTTATTATGAAACCCAGTCTCTCTTATTGTTTTGCCTGATATCTGTATCAAGTTCAGAGACAATACAATTTAATACTATTCAATGACCACAATTTGACTTTTTGTCGAAATCAGTAGCACATTACTGATCTTCAAAGAACAGTCCAAAAAATACTGAATTTTGAGGGGGAGGGGTTTCAGTTTTCATTTACATTTTAATCCTCCCTGTACACTTTTATCCTCTTCATAGTCATATGAAATACAAAAGATGAAGGTGTGGTCAACAATGTTTAATCCATATTTTCATCACTGGATAATGAAAACAGCAAACAAAACACCAGAAATGAGATCCGGATGCAATAATCAAAACCTCCCATTTGCACTTGCAGTTATTTGCCCTTCACCTTCACTGTAATCAAGAGTCAACAACTTCCACAGCACCCCTGGATACACACATAGCAACATGTAAACAGACCACAAGAAGCTAGGCGTGAACAGACTGCCTTCCATATAATGACTTTTCTGTGACTTTTTGAACATGAGTCAAGTAAATGAGTTTATACACATAACATAAGCAAATCCTGGGTTTATATACATATAGAGTTTAGGTTTAGAGCAAATATATCAAAGCACAAATGTATGTGTATTGAAACCTGATATAACTGATTTATGCTTAGTTTTATTCAGTTAATACCAGGTACCCATTGAAATGAGGAAGACTTGAATATTACTTATGAAAATCAGCTGTTAAATTCAATTGCATTCACAGTTTTTATTATTATTTTGCATGACTCCCTACCTTCCTAGTTTTCAATAAAATATTTGCAATGTAAACATGATCCCTTTTTCATTTTAAACAAACCATGGTAAATGGAAAAAAATACTTGAACACTGAAACTTTCCATGTCTCGATATTTTCCATGTAAACTACAATAAAAGCATGTACATGTATTGAAATTCACTAAACATTACTTTATATACATTGGACTGTAATTTAAGTATCACAGGACTGATAATAAGGTGTACAAATATTTTTTTCTTCTTCAGTATTATTTATCATATCATGCATTCAAGCGTTGTTAATTTTGATAGAAACATTTTAACCGATCATGCTTTTTTGTATTACTTTAACTAGAAAAAGAGGATGTTATTATATGGCTGAATTTTACTGGGAGGAAGAATTTTACCACTGATATTACTTTTGAAAAGTGTTGTGATACATTATATAAAAAAATTAACTTGCCAATCCTCTTACCTGAAATTGGCAGTGATGAATTATGGCTTCCCAACTTCCTCTAGAAAAATACTCCTCGCGAAAATGGATTCTGCTCCTTGTTACATTTTGTCACGTTCTAATAAATTCATGGTTGTAGAAACTTGACATGAAGAGCTCCAAACAAAATTTGCATTTCACATTTGCCCAATAATAATATTAATTTACTAATGGAATGTATACTATAACAAATAGTTAAATAATGAAAAACTGAATAAAGTTAATTTGCTAAAATGCTTACTATCTACAAATGATCAAGCATTTTATGTTTTAATGAAAAGTTTTTATAAACAAAATTTGAAAGAAAATTACCATTTTACATTTGCCCAATACTAAATTTGCTTTCTGTTGGAATGTATACTATATCAAATAGTTCAGTGATGGAAAGTTTGAAAATTAATGTACAAAAATGATCATTATTAATGAATGATCTAGCATTTTATGTTTTAATATGAACTGACCAACATTATTGAAATTTGTTGTGCAGGAAACAAGTTTAAATGCACAAACTTTAAACATTATTCAATAATTAAAAGAATTTTAAAAAACTAATATTTAGTTAACTATACAGGAATGTATTTAAATGTGTGAGTTATACTCAATCTAAAGGTGAAGCATTAAAAATGATTAATCTATGATGTGCAAAATAGTTAAAAGATGCTAATTACAAAATTTGAAAGAAAAAAGCCCACAAAATTTGCAACTAAGGTAATACATTGTAGTGATAGCAATATTGTGAAATAATAATTAGCAAATTTAAGTGCTGATAGACAGAAACTATAAATAGTTAATCAAATCTTGTTTTAAAAAATGCCTACCTTGTTTCTTTTCTTAAAAATCTCAAATAGCAAGCCATGATAAAGCAAGTTTGAAGACTGGCAAGTTTTAAGGTCATATTAACCAGTAATATAATGGAATTACATTCTGACAAAACTAATACAACATTATATTTTAAAGAGGGTATTTCATTATGTAAAATTATAGGGGACAATTTATTTATTTACACCATCTGTACCTAAAGCATGTAGGCAACAAGCTGTTTTTGTAAGATATTTTTGAAAGAGATACTTCTAAGCATGATTTTCTCCCTGGACTTATCCCTATTTTTTAAAATTCAAATGGTTTAGTGCATTAAGTGCATCAGATGATTTGCTTTCTGTTACATTATTTCATTTCTCAAATCAATGCTTTGTGTATGGAAGTGCACCTGTTCATTTACTGAACCAGAATGCATGCATAACAGATTTTTGTGCAAAGGTAACTTATCAGTGGCTACAGCCAGCAACCCACATAAGGCTCATTTTTCATTCAGTTTACCCATAAACACACCTTCGTACTGATTGAATCCAGTGTCAGGTTTGATTGAACTTTAACAGGTATTCAAATAAACCTAGTCAGTTTTATTCAATTGATCAACGACTGCATTTCTGAATCACCAAGGTGAATGATATTGTCAGTGGAATTCCTAATGCTTGTAAATGACTGCCATATCTAGCTTAGGGACAACCTGGTGTCATCATACCCAATAACACTGATAATAACATACTGCTCTGAGTTTTAAAATCCAACATTTTGCAAAAGGATAAAGGAACACTTATTAATTTTAATTAAATTGAAAATTATAAACATGAGGACTTTATATATCATGAATATGGATTAAATTACCAAAAATAACATTGCTGAAAGTTTGTTGTTGTCTGTGTTGTTCTTGTTTTTTTTTTAATATTATTATTATTATCATTATTATTATTATTATTATTATTATTATTATTATTATTATTATTTTAGCTTACTGTCAGCTTGGTCATGTCCAGTTGTCTATAAAGGGTGGAAATATGTGTCCATTAGAAAACCAGGCAGGTACGAAAATATACATGAACAAGATCTGCCAATGGCATATGATATACCTATCTCATGATATCTGCCCTACAAAAGACCTTGACCTTGGATCTACTGTATAATAAGACAAGAACCTTGGTCAAGTTTCATCAAAATATCTGCAGGGGTTAACAAATGACAACCTGGACAAGCAAACTGGCCACTGACTTGTATTATTCCTCACTGTGACCTGGACCTTGATGCCAGGGTATGACCAAATATGTAAAATGCTGTCAAGATGTATAACAGGCTAAAACTTCCTTGGAATATCTTCTGTGGTTCAAATGTTATACTGTACATGGACAGAGATCACTGTTTTATATTTTTCTTTCCATTACCTTGACCTTGAAGCAGGGTGTGTGGCTGTGATATGTGACATACTTTCTAGTCATGATATAAAATTAGTTAAGGTTTCATTAAAAAAACTAAATGGTTCAAAAGTTACACTCCAGCAAGGATACAAGAGACTGGCATATGGAGCAAAGGTACAGTATGCAAAACATCTTCTGAAATATCCTCATTGGTTCAAAAGCTATACTCAGAACAAGGATACAAATCACATTGTTTTCCCTTCATATGACCTTGACCTTGAGGCAGAGAGCATGGCTATGGTACACAACCATGCCATATATATGGGCAAATTTACTACAAAATATCCTAAGTGGTTCGAAAGTTATACTCCAGACAAGGATACAAGCAAACATAATTCAATACTCTTTCTGTTTTGACCTTGACTTTGAGGCACTAGGCCTGACTATGGTATGTGACACACCATCTAGTCATGATATATACATGGGCCATGTTTCATGAAATATCTCCAACTGTTACAAAGCTATGGGCCAGGCAAACAAATGATAATGGACGCAGAGATGGATTAACAATATACCAAACATGTATATAAAAGACAAGCAGTGGTGAGTGGGGGAAAATTAAACCCAATTTACTCGGTTTATGAAACAATTAGAAGAATGACGTGTTCCATGATTTATATGTATGGTCTTGTTTCTTGTTGCACCTCCTTCTTGGCGACTAACTATATTTTGTTGCAAACTCCCTGCAAGTGTTTTAATGGCAAGAATTTCCCTCTTCTAAGATAAGTATAATTCTCACTACTTTCACACGCAACTTCAAACTGATTTGGTGGTTATTAAGGTATTAAGATATTGTTAAACCCTAAAACTTGTGCTTCCACGCCAGCCAAAAAAATTTCTCTCTTTTTTCTTTTGTCAAGTTTTCTATCTTTTTTGCTGAGCTTGTTTTAAATTCCACAGAAGTAGATATCTTTCCGAAAAAGGAAAGGTCCTCTGCACATTTTTTAACTTCTTCATCTGTCGATGGATTTTATTCACCTAAGTTTACACTAGCCCTCAAAGCATTGAAATCTTCCTAAAGTTCATCAATGTCAATATAGTTCACAGTAATCTAGCTCTCTTTTTGATGAATCTCTTTTCCAAGTTACGCAAATCTGCATTGTCAGAAAGTTACATGTAAACTGAAACCTACAGAAAGTGAGCTTAGCACAAAGTATGCACCAAAAAGTTATCTTCTGGAAAATCAAAGTAGAAGTCAGATTAATCAGGGGCAAAATCATTCAAAAATAACAAAGATGGCTAAAATTAATAAAACTGATTCAATTTCTCATTCAGCTGCAAACCAGATCTCACTAAAATACATCAATACCAAGTGCTATCTTTCAGAAATCTAACAGATGAAGGATGGACAGACAGTTAGATGGACAGATAAATGCATGATGTGATTCGTCTATGACTTCACTGAGCAGAACCCTACTGTATTTACTCGCTCATAAGATAAGCACAACTGCAAACTGTAATGACCCAGGTCAGCCACAGACTAATACATACGCAGATCTGGGTCTTTGCTGTTTGTTAGCAGCAATCACTAGAACAAACAACACAAACCCTGATCTGCAGCTGCATTGTGCAAAGGTAGATCAGGATCATTGATGTTTGTAGTTTGATTTGACTTATAAATGAGTACATACGGTAATTGTTTATTTATTGTTAAAGAGGAATAGTTAATATCTAGCTAATGAGTTTTAAAATAAAAACAACTTTTGTGATTATTCTGAAACAAGGAATATAACAGTATGATATCATGTGCATTCCAAGTATTTACATTGGAGGAAGAGGTTTTTGAAATGTGCAAAGGTGCTTTGAAATGCAAGCACACCTGTCATGCAATACACAAATCTAATGCTACTGAATCTAAATTATTAAAGGCCATGCTAATGATAACAACACTGGCAAAGGTGTAGCAAACAAACCAACTCAGAACTATAATATGATAAAAAAAATGTACACAAGACCTTGCTGTGGATACAATAAAACCATTCTTCATGTATCAATAAGATAAAACTCCACTATGAAAAAATTAGAAAAAGTGAAAGTTATACTGGACCCTGCATTCAAACAAAATGTAAAAATAAATTAAAACTCTACCTAAAATGAATATGATTAAACTTATTGAAGAAATTTATAAGCCTATGAGAAAATGTTCACACGAGATTGCATCACAAAATACTGAATGATTCTTGAGCTATGCTGGTTACAGGCAATATCCCTTGTGAACATATGCAGTTAATTGTCATGGGCCATAACTCAATCCAAAATGTAGTTGTCAAGACAAAACACATAAAAGACAAATCTAGGTCGATGAGACTATGGAATCAGAATACGCTGAAAGGTTCATGAGCTGTTACAAGGACCCAATGTATGTAGTGGAGATTTACATTTATCCAAAAAAAGGGGCCAAAAACTCCAGCAAAATATTGGTCCAGAATAGACAAAAATTTAAAATACACATTTACAAGTAATAGGCAGTTCACCCAAAGAAATGGCATCCTCTGTCTCCCTATAATAATCAAGACATAAGGACTTTAGACAGACACTGCAATCTGGAGGTAGGATAATGTCCCCAGGGCTAGGTCTAGGTGTAAAACTGCTATGGTGGTTATAAGAAGTGAGAACAGATGGACAAATGGGTCGAATGATCGCTGGACAGAAAAGGTCAATTTTGCAGGGCTTCTGCATCTCAAGGATCCTGTCCTAACATGTATAGCAAAGCAAAATGCAACATAACAGCTGTTGAAAAAATCATCAAAAAGATAATGAACTCATTTAATTGTCAATGTCAATAGCAGTTCAACGTTAACTTTGGACACTAATATTTGTATGACAATCTGACTGACGATGATCAAGTGTTTTATCTAAATTCTTTCTAGTAATCACACTAGATTAAAAATGAAAAACAAAAATTTCTTTATTTTGAGTAACGTGGCCAAATTTGATGGCAAATCTGCATCTGATTCATTTGTAACAAACTGAAAGGACTTCCTGACATGATACTTTGTGCCAAATTTGATAGCAAATGAAAGGACTTCCCGGCATGATGCTTTTTGACAAATTTGGACGAATTCTGTTCAGCATTTTCACTAAAAAATTTTGTTTAAATGTCTTCCTACATCTTATTTTTATTAATAGCAATTTTGGTAACAACCATCGTATTTGATGGTAGACCAAGATCCTTTGTACGCATTTCAAAGGCCTTTATGGCCACGTGTTTTCTATCAGATGTAGTCATAGTCTATTATGACGTATGTAAGAAGAGTTTATTAACGGTTTTTCTTTTTTTAGTACAGGGGTCATCCTTAATGGCAAATCAGCATCATTTGTAATGAAAAAACCTTTATGCCTGGATGCATACTCCCCATGAATCTGAAGAATTATGTTCATCATTTGTTTAGAAGTCATTTCAAAGTACTTTTAACAATGGCAAGTAGATCTGACTGGTTCTGCATTACTTGTACAAAATTAAAATACATTTATGACTGCATACTTTCTGTCAAGATTTAGACAATTTCTTTTCAACAGAGACTGTGAACAAAATTGTTTTAATAGATTTTCTATTTTTAGTAATGGTGGTCATATTTGATAGTGAATCTGCATTATTCATTGAAAACCCTTTAAGACCATATGATTTCCATCAAATATGGTCAAATTCTAGTGATTTTGACAAGTCATTTAAATTTCATGCAACGCAGATAAATAACTACTACACATACTCACAATCAGTATGTTAAATATAAATGTTAATCTACATCTATGTGCACATGTGCATTCTATGTTTACTGTGCTCTCTGCAATATGTGCATACTTCTAAGTCATATACATGTATATACTGACTTTCAGTATCTACTATCCATAATGAAATGTGATCCATCTTACCATAATACATTCAAACTTACTCAATATCTTGACTTTACTGGTCAACCTGATTAACTCAATATCTTGACTTTATAGGTCAACCTGATTAACTCAATAACATAACTTTATAGGTCAACCTGAATAACTCATTTACTTCTAATTACCATCCACTTCAGCCCTGCAGAATGTAGTCTTGTCTACAAAGCATGATCTACCCCACTGTCTAAGACTTAATGACTTGAAAATGTACAATCTTTAAGTTGACGTCAGTGGCAGTCAATGTTCTACCTATGAATCAACATCTTGTACATTCAGACTTGATGACAAAAAAAAATGTTTTATTGAACATGTATAAACGAAGGGTAATTTTCAATTTTACCTTTCTTATTGCCACTATGTTTTCGATAATTTATTACACTGCACGAATCAAGGACTTAACATTTACCGGTAATCTAATTATAATAGAATATTACTGACACATATAACTGTATATTACCAACACATGTAATTGCATATTGGCAAAATTGTGAAGAGATCTGACCTCAGATTATGCTCAGTCTAACCAGCTGGCAACAACAGAACCTGACATTTTTTGGCAAGGATAGTAAATACAAGGAGTTAAAATCTTCATGTTTTTGCCTACTACACTGAAGGACCAATAAAAGTATTGAAGGATTTTGTATTCATTATTATAATACAAAATTCCAGGAAACTGTTAAAACCATCACAATTTATGAACAAATTTATTCAGGGTAACTAGAGCCAATTATCAATGACGTTATGGTGGCTTATTAAAGAAGGCATTAACGAGGTATATTTAAATGTCTGCAAAAGTTGCTCATTACTGAGAAACTTAAAACATAACCATCTACATTCCATAACTGAAAAATAGCTTGCCACGAATGCAGGATCACTTTTAAAAAAACTTGTGTCATTTTTTACTTTTCTTTGCTATGAAAAAGCATTAAAAGCAATGCCCTATATGCAAGTGCAATAATTTATGATATAGACTCCCTTGTAAGTCCAGTCCAATGTGAACTGGACAGACCCAGATAATGCACCAGCAGATCTAGGGTCTCTGCAGTTTGTTACAAGTAATCAACAGAGCAAAAAACAAAGACCCTGACCTGCTGGTGCATTAGAGTACATCTGGGTGTAGCTTGTCTGCAGTTGGACTTGACTTAAAAGCGATTATACATGGTACTGTTCCAGATTTAACATTAAGCAACCATAATGCAGCCTCTACACAAAGTGTGACAACTTCTGTACAATTTAAGAAGTGTTTATGTACAAGAACAGACTGTTGTTAGATGCTGCTCAACAAATTCAAATGTATTTTTGCAAATGTATTAGGCCTCTGGGGAGGGGATCACTGTACAAAATTTGGAAGCTTCATTAATTTTCCTAACATGCAAATCGTAAACCTATGGAAGAATAATGAGTTCATAGTTTTGAACACCAACATGAGCAAGTCCCAGACCGACACAGTATACTTAAAGTAATTACTCAAGTGTAAGCCATAAAATATGGGCACAGATACATGAAAACAGATTTGACTTGTAAGGATTCAAAATTATTTATAACTCTGTTAAACCTTAGGCATTTGACTGCAGTCCTGGGAGATAAATTATATATAAATTTTTCATATCTCCATTGAGTGGCAAAAACAAACATTTTCAACACCTTCAAGTTCCTGTCTTGTATACATGTATGACTACTAGAAACATTTATGAAGCAAAAGCTGGGCAACACAAAATAATCTAAAAGATTGTTGATGAATAATTTCATCAAGAACGATTTTGTCTATTGACATTTTAGTAATAATCTCCATCATCATTATTAAAATTATATTAGTTGTCACAATGACATGTAAAATATTGTGAAATTTGCAAATTTAAATCAAATACGTACCATTGGTAAGAGTATGCAGTGGGATAAATCAATTACATGTAAATACTGAAACAGGCAGACAGACAAACAAGGACAATTTGTATTTAGCATTAGGGTAATGTGCCTTCTTAGTAGGGAGGGGGTGGAAGGGGAGCTAAGGCCCTTCATTATAACACAGTTTCTGTTATAAAGTGACAAATGTCATTGACCTCATATCATTAAATGGTAGTAAATTATATCATTTACTTCATTACATGGACTGTGTTATGATGAGGGAACACTGTATATCTGTTACAATGACGGCACAGTAAGTAAAATCAGAACATCTGAACAGGCTTTTTAAGTTCATCCAACTTCTGAAACTACTGCCTCAATAGCATCACTGACGTGGCCTTGTTATATCCATCAATCAAATGAGTCTCACAAAACAACCTGCATTTCTGTGAACAAATCTAAAATACAACTTTTTTTGATCTACTATACGCAATTTGATCCTACACGTCTGAGAGAAGTTTACAAGATAAAATGATGCAATTCATATCAAAGGAATAATTTACAAGATAATTTATGGTGTCTTATGATTATTCAAACTGTAAATTTAGGCAAAAGTTTGGACGACCATAAAAAAGGACCAATTACTGCATGATGTAGATCAGCATACATGTGTTATTTCTACTGATTCTCATTTCACCTACCTGTGTAGTCTTTTTTGTAGGATGTGGTAGTGTCCATGTCACCCTCTGGTTTTTTGTAGGCCTCTCCCTGATGAACAAATGGACGTTCAAGTGGATGTCGAATATAGTCTGATCTGTAAGTAGATAAGGGCTCATAGTTTTCATCGATAGAGGGGTCATAAATGACCCTAATAGAGGGCAGCACTTCATACCTGTTTAAACTCATCTTAAATCAAAACATAAAGATATAAATAAAGTACAGACAAATTGTGCATGGGTCTTATCCAGTTGAATTAAATATATCAGTGATGGTAATGATTTAGACACAAGCTTAACATCCCATACAAGCTTAAATTTTCAGCAACACTTGGAATCCAGTTGTTGAGATATAGTCAAAATAATTTCTTCACAATAATTTGAGACAATCCATCAAATATTCAGAGAATGTAATAAAATCACACAGGGAAGACATATTTGTTTACAGTTGCTATGGCAATCTCCACTTGAATCTTGAAGCACACAATGGATTCATAAATTCATTCTATATCCTGGATGATATAACCCAGTTTATCAGCAAACAGAAACATAAGCCTAATTAGACCAGAAATCCACTGATGATTTTGTATAATTTTATACAATTAATTCAATCAATGAATTATCCTTGGAAGCTTATACTCTGTAATAACACATCCCAGGATACCTCTGTACATGTGATCAACAATCTCAGTGGTGCCGAGTTCATGAACAGCTATCTCAAGTGGTTGTTTCAAGTGGCAAGCAAAACAAAACTCTTTGCTCAACTGGGAACAATCATTAACAGCTAGTCCTTGCAACAGATCTTCAGTGTTGGTATCATTTCAAGTTTATTGCACAAAGCTGATAGGCCATGGCAAACATATAAAAATACATTATAATATACATACAATGGCTTGTGACACCAAAATACATTGCAACAGTCCCTTTGGTCAGGCAGAAATTCAATCACAGTTAGAAAGGTTATTATTAAGTTGATTGTGTCTGATCTAGCAGAGCATATCTTATCTCTGTATTAATTATCAGTTGACTGTATAAATATTGTTAATGAAATACTGGCTGCTACACAATATACCATATATATTCACTTATAAGTCAAGTCAAACTGCAAACAACAAATGATCCCAATCTGCCATAGCATAAAACACACACAGATCAGGGTTTCTCTTGTTTGTTCTACTGATTACTCTTAATAAATTACAGAAACCCAGATTTGCTGGTGCATTATATGATACCAGATCTGGGTCTGCACAATATGCAGTTGGACTATTAAGTGCATATATATGGTACCATTTAAAGATTTAATCTTCATGCAAAAATGTAGCATTTGTAGTGAGGCAGGTATCCAGGGTTGGAAATTACAATGTATACCCTTCATCTGTATTTAACTGTAATGCTACTTTCCAATAATAATAATAATAACAATAATAATAATTATAGGTTACTGCATTTGTATGGGAAAATATGAACGAATTTTGGGATGGAATACTGCATGACCTTGGGAGTGCAGTATATCCTTCTGACAAAACGAGTTCATATTTTCCCATACAAATGCAGTAACCTTTTTATTATATGCTCATTTTTGTTATTATACCTAGGGTTTAATTATATAAACACAATGCACTACAAGAAACAATGCAAATGAATGTATGCCGCATTCCAAACTAAATACACAAGCACATATTCATCATTACACAAATCAACATTATTACTGTGCACATAACTCTGCCCAGATAAATTTGAACTTAGTCGCGCGCTCAACATAACTTTCAAAAGAAAATGGCGTGTCTAGTTAAAATTGAAATTTAGAGTCATATTGTGAATAAATGTGCATTGCAACAACTTTTCCATTTGATCTGGAATGAATAGATTTTGGTATTTTTCTTGATTCTAGGAAATTTCGTGATTATTGACTGGATTTGTATGTGGCGATTCCACATGAAATACATGAGATTTAATAAGCTAGGGAGAATTGTTGTTGTTGTTCTAGGGTTTAACGCCATTTTTCAGCACAAGATAGGCTATACATGGCGGCCAGTATAACTGGTGGAGGAAGAACCCTGGAAAACCCAGGGAAGAACCACCGACCCACAAGAAGCTACTGGCAGGCTTTCCCACGTACCCACGCTAGCCGAGCCTTGGACTCGAACACACGCAGACAGAGGTGAGATGGCAGTGATCCGGAACGGTGAGCGCTTTAGACCACTCGGCCACTCGGGGCCCCAGCTAGGGAGAAGCGTGTTGACATCTGCAAATGTGTTTCTGTTTCTGTCATTGAATGTTTGAAATCATAATGTGGGGAAAAATATGAAGTCTTTCAATTGCAATTATCAAAAAGACGCTATGGAATTTAATGCTTTTTTTATTTTGAGTGCAGTAAGGAGGATGTAATTGCACTTATCATTGAAATTACAGCACAATTTTGAAATGTGTAATCCAGATTGAAAACCTATGACATGGCTCATGTAATTCAGATTTGCAGAATTATGAGAATACATTTTGAGGAAATTCAGGATGTAAAACTAAGTTTATTTTATTTTGCCATTCTTATCACCAGCTAAAGAAGAGAGTATATGACTTGTCACTTGTATGTTACTTGTAAGGACCTTATCTTGCGTCTGTTATATAATGTAGCTAGCCTAAATCCGTAACATTGTATCAACGCGGAATGTCCATGAAACATCTGTTTTAGTTCATTCAGAAACAAATTTAAACAACAATATAAAGAGCCTCTTACGTGAGTGTACATGATTTGTGTTCAAATCAAAAGTGCTGGCATCTGTGTCCAATGTTTGTTTACAATAGAAAGTAGTTCCTTTATGCACGTGAATGCTATATGTGTATTGTCGCACGAGTTCAGTATCGGGTAATACTGAATGATTCTGACGAAGTAATGTTAACGGGGGAAAAAATGAGCATATAATAAAAATTGTTATTTATTATTATTAGCCAATCACAACTTTCTGGGTGCACACAACGTAAATCCAATAAATTAATCAAAAAATCACAACTTTGAACAAAATTTTAAGAAACATTTTTGTGTACCAAAAGCAAATAACAAATATTTCTGATGGCAAGTGCATCCACACTTTTCAAAAAATGTACAAGGATAGCCACTTGAACTTACTATATGAGAAATATTGTATTATTAATATCTGGGCTGATCAAAATCCCTAAAAATCCTCTTTCCCTCTCCTTTGAAACTTACTTCAAATGTAGCTCCTCAAATCCAATATTCATGAACTCAAATAAAATCCACCAGCTCAAAGGTCTACCTAATTCAATACAACTAAAATGGAGAGGTTTTACTACACAAGACTTTCATGCTGAATAGACATTTTTCATCACAGTGAATGACTAAAAAAAATTTCCAGCATTATTACGTCGTTTTCAAAAACAACTAAGAGCTAATCTTACCTCTGAGTAGTTTTATCTTCAAAGAGGCCACCCTTGATTGGTTCCTGTGAGGGTTTGAATGACTCTCTGAGAGGGATTGGGTGTTGCTTGTATGTGTTGCTGTACTCTGACAAGGTACATGGCTGATCTCCACGCCCTATAAGGTTTGTGGGCCGATGGGGACATCGATGTCTCCTGCACATAAAAAATAAAATAAAATAAGTATCTATCAAAATATGACACAAATTTATGAACAGACATCAAGGAAATTTATCACATACAAGCTACAAGTGAGAAGAAAAAGATTGACTAAAGGTTTGGTTCATATTCATGTTTGGTAATAAAACCTTGTCTCTGCAATAGACTGACCCCACATGATTATTTTGTATTTCTTCTCAATCCCATGCTTTAACAAGGTGATACTCTGCATCAACTCAATCCCATGCTTTAACAAGGTGGTACTCTGCATCAACTCAATCCTATGCTTTAACAAGGTGATATTGTGATACTCTGCATCAACTCAATTCCATGCTTTAACAAGGTGATACTCTGCATCAACTCAATCCCATGCTTTAACAAGGTGATATTGTGATACTCTGCATCAACTCAATTCCATATATTAACAAGTTGATATTGTGATGCTCTGCATCAACTCAATCCCATGCTTTAACAAGGTGATATTGTGATACTCTGCATCGTCTACATGTATAAGAAATGTCTCTTCCTAAACTGCTAGGTGGAAATTCACCATACTTGGTACAAAACTTGCTTTAATGGTGACCATTTGCAAATGAAGTAATATTTGTGGGTGGTCAATTATCTATCTATATCTGTATGGTACATCGCTGCAATCACCCATGACTATTACATGATGGTGGTGCACAGGAGAAAGAAGAATGAACAGAATAAATGAGCAGGTAGAAATACAATTTGTAAAGGAAGAATTCAGGAATGTATTAAGAGATTACATTTTTATCCCTTCATCCCAGACCTGTCCAGCTACAAATTGTATATATCAGTGATGGTAATGATTTAGACACAAGCTTAACATCCCATACAAGCTGTTGAATTGTATATATCAGTGATGGTAATGATTTAGACACAAGCTTAACATCCCATACAAGCCGTTGAATTGTATATATCAGTGATGGTAATGATTTAGACACAAGATTAACATCCCATACAAGCTGAAATTTTCAGCAACACTTGGAATCCAGTTGTTGAAATATTGCCAAAATAATTTCTTCACAAAATGGCAGAGAAATATTTCTCTGTGTTCCCATAAAATGGGGGGCAAGATCGTCAAATATACAAAAACAACAATTGTAATTACAGTGACATTTCTAATCTTTTTTGACCAAACTTTGTATATCCATTTATAGAAGTACACATATGTAATGGATATTGGACTACATCCTTTTGATCAGTCTGAAATGGTGGCAAAATGCAATAAAGAACATGGGGATTTTGCCTTTGTGACCCATGAAAATATAGACAGCTCATGTTCACATTTCTTTGTGTGTGTTTAAAATATCATTTTCATAGATAAAATTTGTTCTTCTAGGCACAGCGAAAATAAATCCAAGGTGCACAAGCAGTGGTCAAAATATGTGTTCCAAAACACGGAGTCTTCAAAGTCTATACTCAGTGGAACAGGCCTTTTCACAAAGTTTCAATGTTTATATAAGTACCATTTACACAAAATTCAAAGTTTACCAGAAACATTTTTTGATTTGTAAACAATAATAAATAATACCAGACAGCTACTGAATACTTGCTGTCACAATAAAGATGATGCAAGTAGAGAATTTTAAACTACCAGCTGCTGTATCTTTCATCAGCAATGAATATAGTTATTACTAACAACAATGAAAATACATTTCCAAAGTCATCTGTAAAGAAAAAAATCTGCTCCATCATAAAATGTACAAAAATTTAAAAAATCAGTTCATTGATATTTATTCGACTTATTTTACTCTCACTGCCAACATAATGAAGTATCCCGTGAAAACAAAGGTAAAAGAATTAAATTATTTTGCAAAATATCTATCCCATTAAGCTTCTGATGTTAGATTGTTTTGAAAATAAATCTGGGCTTATTTTGGTGAAAGAATTTCACTGATGTAAATTTTGCAGATTGGCTTATATAAATTCAATAAACTTTGTCAGAGAAAAACACAGCCTTAACCAGTGTAATCAATTATTCATCTAAAATGTGTTTCTGATGAGTGTCTCTTCAAATTACCATAACATTTTAATCAAAATATCGACAAGAAACATGATAGAATACAACATATTTGTTTATTGATTTTCTCCAGCAGGTAATGTACTATCTCAATCAATGTAATGAACATAGAAAATCATTACTTTGTCTCATGAGCTGAAATAATATTGATTCCGAGTAAATGGTAACCAATATTAAAAAATCTGCAACAACAGAAGGTCACTTTGATGACAGAATATTATGTGAGGGTAAACAAATGAACTATTAACATGCAATAACCTGTGGTAACCAATAGTTTGACTTGAAAAATATCTATTTACCAGAAAAAACAGGTATTTTTAATTTTAAAGAAACCTGCTTTATAGGCAAATTAAACACTGAGAGAATGGGGAGAGGAAAATATGTCATATAATAAAAAATTATCTCTTTATGATTCTGTAAAATTAAGCCTTTTTCATCAACATGCAAATATATGTATGATAACTTTCTTGACTGTCCTTCTCAAATGGTCCCAACATTGAATTTTCATGACAGTATACATTTCAAATATTCATGTCCTTGGTCTGGGCAAATCTTCACCATGTTGTACATTTCAAATATTCATTTCCTAGGTCTGGGCAAATCTTCACCATGTTGTACATTTCAAATATTCATTTCCTAGGTTTGGGCAAATCTTCACCATGTTGAACATTTCAAATATTCATTTCCTTGGTCTGGGCAAATCTTCACCATGTTGTACATTTCAAATATTCATTTCCTAGGTCTGGGCAAAACTTCACCATGTTGTACATTTCAAATATTCATTTCCTAGGTCTGGGCAAATCTTCACCATGTTGAACATTTCAAATATTCATTTCCTTGGTCTGGGCAAATCTTCACCATGTTGTACATTTCAAATATTCATTTCCTAGGTCTGGGCAAAACTTCACCATGTTGTACATTTCAAATATTGATTTCCTAGGTTTGGGCAAATCTTCACCATGTTGTACATTTCAAATATTCATTTTCTAGGTTTGGGCAAATCTTCACCATGTTGTACATTTCAAATATTCATTTCCTTGGCCTGGACAAATCTTCACCATGTTGTACATTTCAAATATTCATTTTCTAGGTTTGGGCAAATCTTCACCCTGATATAAATTTTAATATTTTCCTAGGTAAGAGCCATTCTACACCATGATATATATTTCAAATATTAGGTCTAAGCAAATTTTCTGCATCTTAAGGTGTGACATGTTCATACAAGGACATGAAAATAAGATGATTTTTTAAAAGGTACAAAAATTAGCATCAACTTTTAATAAAATGTTAAGAATATTTACAACTGGTATAATCAAAGTGATCTTAAATGTTTCACAGAAATCTTGATATCCCATACTCATGAACAGTACTTTGATAATCTTCAATAGTCAAATATCACGGATACACTTCATTTTCCACACTAAGTAGCGAAGATGTATTTGGATATTTCAGAGAGTATATAATCCATACCATGTCTCTTAGAATTTATTTTAGTGGAAATCAATACAGAGAACCTTAGGCTCTTTTTCTGAAAGAAATATCAGTTGAGACACAGAAACTGATTAGCCAACTGCAATGATAAAGCATTTTCAAGTCAACTGGTATATGAAATTTATGGGGTGTTCAGGGCCAAATTTAAGCCCAATTTCAATGGAAACAGACCCCAAATAACAAATCCATATACATGTATTCTAAACATTATGCAGAATTCCCAGTTTTAAAAACTGTACATTTCTATCCATACTGATCAATTTTCCTCCAAAATAATGGGCTTAAACACAAGACCCATCATACCAACAAGAATTATTGCAACATTCATATTATCAATGCCATACAAATCTGTGGAACTCCCAAGTTTCTTTGAGTATTTGTACTTTAAAAATAAAATTTCTGCCAGGATTCATTTTAGTCTGGTATTTGACATTAACAAAGCAAGGTAAGAATCCTGTACCTATCAACAACATTATGGCTGAAAACAATTACCTTGTGTGGCTGTACAGATGAGATGACATGTAACTACTATGTGCACAAAGAACAATTTGATCCTTGTGCAATTTCATGAAAATTTCAGTTTTAGAAAAAGCTGAAACTTGTCATATTTCTCATGTCTTAAACAAAAGGACACATTAAATAGACTAGAACATACACTGACAAGCATCTGTTTGCTTTCTATGACAGCCTGTTCTTGCCAGGTAAATTAGAAAAGACGCACAAAAAACAAGAGTCCCATGTGGGCCTGGGATTGCTTACTTAGCTGACATCTGCTTAATACCCACATGGAAGAGCAGTTGGTCAAGAAATCTAGGACAGTTGGATGCTTTCTGAATAAATTTCTTCCCTTTTGCCATTGATCACATATGTTATGAAAAAAAATGTTTTAAGGTTGCTGGTTTTACACCTACCCGCTGCTCTGTACCCATCACTGGCTATCCATTCGATCCAGAATCAAACACAAAATTTGTTCTCTGTGCTACATTTCGCTGTCGGACTCTAGTCCAACATACCTATCTGACCTCACCCATGTGTACACACCAGCAAGATAATTACGCTCCTCTTTTGACAACTGTATACTCATTATTCCCACTATGAAAACAAAGTCATATGGACAGCGTTCTTTTGCATACCAGGGCCCAGCAATGTGGAATGAATTGCCCACTGAACTTAGACACAAAGACACACTGATCACATTCAAGAGGGCTCTCAAAACTCACTTATTTCGACAGCAAGAACAAACTTAAAGACCTAATAATGTTTCCTACCTGAAATATTCTCAGCATGTTTTTTATTTTTTAATGTTTTTCTAATTTCATGTTGTTTGTTTTTGTAATAATATTATTATGTTTCTTATTTTATAGATGTTGTCTAATGTTGTAAAGCGCTTAGAGCTTCTAAAGATTCGGCGCTATACAAAGTCCTCATTATTATTATTTATTTGTATCTTTATCTATATTTGATCACACATAAGGATGACATATCTCTAGTATTTGGGGCCCCAAGTGGCCAAGTGGTCTAAAGTGCTCTCCATTACGGATCACTGCCATCTCACCTCTGTCTGTGTGGGTTCAAGTCTAGGATTTGGCCAATGTGGGTATGTGAGAAAGCTTGCCAGTAGCTTCTCGTGGGTCAGTGGTTCTTCCCGGGTTCTTCCTCCACCATTAATACTGGCCGCCATGCATAGCCTATCGTGTGCTGAAAAATGGCGTTAAACCCAACAACAACAACTGTCTAGTATTTAAAGGCCTTTATGCCAGGATAATAATAAGGTGATATACTTCAATTTAAATCTTCACTATGTTATAATTATTCACCTGGCACCTTTATAGTTATCAAAATAAACAAATGGAATTATATAAACAAACAGAATAAATCAATATTTTCTTCACTGTTGGATTTAATTTCATAAAAGTAACTGTTTACAGGGGCAATATAGCTTTCCCACTTATCTGGCAGCATTATGTTTGCAAATTCATTACTCCTGTTTCTATTACTTTAGAAATGTGTAAAATACAACAAAACTGCAGAACAATGAATCTGCTGATCTGTGAACATGCATTGTAAAATCTAGATAATAAGCAAAAAGCATATAAGGAAACTTAGTGCAAAGGGGCCTTCCAGTATTTTGTGAGAAACAGGTAAGCACATATATGTACGTCAAGGAAAACAAAAAAGACATACAAACCTATTCTAACAACTGTTTTGCAGGCATACTTGCTTGTAAATCAGGTACAACTGCAAACAACACAGACCCTGACCTGCAGTTGCATCATGTACTATTAGGGTCAATGATGTCTGTTCTACTAACTACTCCAAACTGGAGAGACCCAGATCTGCTTGTGCATTATGCAATGACAGTCAGTTGATCCAACTTATAAACGAGTATACATATATATTGTATTTTAAGTGCTAACCATGACCGATTCTATTAAAATCAAAAACCTCTGACATAACAAAGGTACGATGGACACCGATATAAGGTCATGTTCTTATGACCTTTAGCATCATCACTCAAATTGGAGCTTCATATTTATGAAAGTGAAAAACGTCATTCCAGACATATCACTTGTAATTATAACTCTCTCTAACAAGAAATACAGTGCCTTATCGAGTATGTTACTAAAAATATGTGGACTAGGAATTCTAACAGATCACATTCAATTCCAACAGTCCACAGAATGTGAACCTTTATCATGCCTGTAAGATATACCCATCCTGGCTAAATCTCAACTGTAATCCGACCTCCACCATGAATGTATACAGTATTTAATTATCTTCTTAGCCTTTTCCTGTCTGCAAGCTCTACTAATTACCTTAATAAATCATCTGTTGGTCATAAGCATCCAGATCTGTTTGATAAGCATTATTATTACATAATTGTTTTTCACTGGATGGCACAATGTCATGTGATAATTCTTCATGTCACATGGTCATTCTTTATTTCACATGTCATTGGCATCACTGACTTTTATGTGATGTTATAATGTCATTTGTAGAATTGAGATTTAAAAAATAGTAATTTTATTATCTAAATCATGTAATGAAACAATTAGAGAACTTTGTTTCAGTAAATATAAAAAAATTTGAACCAGTATATCATACTGACTCCTACTCTGCATCAGTCAATAAGAGGCTTCCTGGTTCATGAAACCTGACGCTTATACTGAAAAAGGTTGATAAACATATAATATCAAAACTTTATGTGTAATTATAAATTATACTGTACTGTGGTTAAGAGCATATAAAAAACACAAAGCAAATAGTAGCTTTACAAATAATTTTAAAAAATCTCCACTTAATATCAGGATTATACAGTTGGCAGATCAATGTCTACACAAGTTGCATGACAAGATGAATAGAAACAATTCACTGGAAGTTCAATTTAATTTAGAACATTAGATAACATATACTGCTAGATAAATCTTGAGGAATCTTTCAAACATCATACTTTAAAAAACCATGAATCAAAGAGTGAATAGTAATCTCTTGTGTGGTGATTAGTGAGAGTAGTATTCTCTTGTGTGGTAATCTGATAATAGGAATCTTTTGTGTGTTCATTAGTAAGAATAGTAATCTCTTGTGTGGTGAGTAGAGAATAGTAATCTCTTGTATGTTCATTAGTAAGAATAGTAATCTCTTGTGTGGTGATTAGTGAGAGTAGTATTCTCTTGTGTGGTAATCTGATAACACTGGTCAACAGTGAAATCATTACTGACTTGAAAAGGCCCTAATCTGTAGTATTTTGGTGTGCCGAACACGAATATAACCGTGAAAAATTTGTATTGGCTCTCGTTTTGAAGATATTCATATACCTCATTTTCTATGTTTCACTGTGTAAATTTCTCCAGTAGGACTGCAGCAACATCCGGAATAATGATGTAACATTGCATAATACCATCATGCTCACATCATCCACAGTTGATTATATCATTTTCTGATGCAATGCAATACTAATGCCATGCGGCTGCTGAAGTAAGTTGACGTCAGCAGTGTACTATACATGTGTAGGCCTATTATACTAATGCCAGGCGGCTGCTGAAGCTGACGTAAGCAGTGTACTATATAAAGCCCAATCAGATAGGTTCAGCATTTAAAATATTTTAGACGTTGTGCGAGACAGTTCAAGCTACTGTTACATAAAACTTATTATTTTATCCATTTACGTACAATAAAGAACAGTAATGCCTCGAAAGTGTGTTAATACCGCGGACAATTTTTGCTATATTTGTGGGGAAGTGACATTTGCCAACCAGAAGAAAAGTATCAATTCTCAAGTGAAGAAGGCATATCATCTTTACTTCGGATGCAAGGTTGGTGACCAAGACAAGCCTTGGGCTCCGCATATATGCTGTGCTACATGTACAACACAGCTTTCACAGTGGTTGAATTGCAAAATGTCATCAATGCCGTTTGCAGTCCCAATGGTGTGGAGAGAGCCAAGCAACCACCTAAATGACTGTTACTTCTGCTTGGTTCCTCCTCTTTCCGGCGGAATAACGAAGCGAAAGAAGTCGAGAATAGTCTACCCAAACATTCCGTCTGCATTGAGACCAGTTCCACATGGTGAGGGACTTCCTATTCCAGAACCTCCAGCAGAATATTCTCTTGATTCATCTGACGAAGACAAAGGTGAGTCGACCTGTTCTTCTCCTGGTCCATCAGCATGCAGTGATCCAGATTTTCACTGTGGTGCATCATCAACCCCACACAGAATAACACAGGAAGAACTAAATGACCTGATTCGTGATTTGGACTTATCAAAGAACAAGGCAGAATTGCTAGGATCAAGACTCCAACAATGGAATCTTCTAGAAGAAGATGTCACAATTACTGCATATCGAAAGCGCCACCAGCAATTGGAGCCTTTCTTCAGAAAGGAAAGTAATCTGATATTCTGTTCCGATATTGAGGGCCTCATGAATGCTTTAAAAATCACTCATGACCCACAAGAATGGAGACTATTTGTGGACTCTTCGAAATTGAGTCTCAAGGCTGTGCTTTTGCACAATGGAAACATTCTTCCATCTATTCCAGTAGCGTATGCTGTCCACATGAAAGAGACATACGATAACTTAAGGCAGCTACTGAATTCCATTGAGTATAACAAGTACAGCTGGCACCTCTGTGGTGATTTGAAGGTAGTTGCCCTTTTAATGGGACTGCAGCAAGGATATACAAAATACATGTGTTTCTTATGCGAGTGGGATAGCCGAGCAAGGGAAATGCACTACATGAGGAAGGAATGGACTCACAGGCAGAATGTAGCCATTGGAGAGAAGAATATCCAACACCCAGCTCTGGTTGAGGCTCAGAAAATCTTGCTACCACCCCTTCACATCAAACTAGGTTTGATGAAGAACTTCGTGAAAGCCATTGACCGGACTTTGCCAGCATTCCGATACCTGCATGAAAAATTCCCTCGACTCAGCGAAGCAAAGATTAAAGAGGGAGTTTTTGTGGGTCCTCAGATTCGAGAGCTTTTCAAAGATGACCGGTTCAACAACTTGCTGGAAGGTGACGCGAAACAAGCATGGAATGCTTTTCGCCTAGTTTCTACAAACTTCCTCGGAAATGTTAGGGCAGAAAACTATAAGGAACTAGTAGAAGACATGTTGATGAAGTATAAGAAACTTGGCTGCAATATGTCTCTAAAGATTCACTTCCTTCATTCCCATTTGGATTTCTTTCCTAGCAACTGTGGTATTGTTAGTGATGAACACGGCGAACGTTTTCATCAAGATATCGCAACAATGGAACAAAGATACCAGGGAAAATGGTCCACTACAATGCTGGCTGACTACTGCTGGACACTCCTCAGAGATGCTCCCGAACAGCTGTACAAGAGACAGGCGAAGAAATCTAAGATGTAGTCAATGACTTGATTTTTTATAGGTAGGCTATTACAGTTGACCTTTTACTATTGGAATGCATTTCGTTATGTAAACATTAATTTCTTGCAGATTACAAAAAAACTAGAGCCAATTTTGCAATTTGACTGTCATATTCGTGTTCAGCACATAAAAATTGATAAGAATTGACTAATTTTATTTCAGTAACATGACTTTTGTAAAAATTTGTTGTCCAGTGTAATAGGAATCTTTTGTGTGTTCATTAGTAAGAATAGTAATCTCTTGTGTGGTGATTAGATAATAGTAATCTCTTGTGTGGTGATTAGAGAATAGTAATCTATTATGTGTTCATTAGTAAGAATAGTAATCTCTTGTGTGGTGATTAGAGAATAGTAATCTCTTGTGTGTTCATAAGTAAGAATAGTAATCTCTTGTGTGGTGATTAGAGAATAGTAATCTCTTGTGTGTTCATTAGTAAGAATAGTAATCTCTTGTGTGGTGATTAGAGAATATTAATCTAAAGGGTGTTCATTATTAAGAATAGTAATCTCTTGTGTGGTGATTAGAGAATAGTGATCTTTTGTGTGTTCATTAGTAAGAATAGTAATCTCTTGTGTGGTGATTAGAGAATAGTAATCTCTTGTGTGTGATTAGAGAATAGCAATCTCTTGTATGTTCATTGGTAAGAATAGTAATCTCTTGTGTGCTCATTAGTGAGATCAAAAACCTCTCAAGCAATGACTAATCAGAATAGTAATCTCTTATGTGTTCATCAGTGAGAACAGTAATCTCTTGTGCAATGATTAATACAAATAATATTCTACTATATGTTCATTTGTGAAAACAGTAATCTCTTGTGTGTTCATTAATAAGAATAGCAATTTCGTGTGTGTTCATTAGCAAGAACAGTAATCTCTTGTGTTCATTTGTGAGAACAGAAAACTCTTGTATGTTGCTGCTTCATGATATACTCACTTATGCTATGAACAAATTAACTTTTCCATCTATTAAGTGATGAACTAACCCAAATGGAAATGTATGTACCATGCCTTGAACACCATACATGCATATGTCACATAACAACATAGACCCAGATCTGCCATCACATTTTGCTCCAGCAGATCTAGGCCTGTGTTGATTATTGATACTAATCACTATATCAAATAATAACGACTCTAACCTACTGGCACTCAGTGTATTCCCTAGAGGTGCAAGACTGAGAGTCAAAAATCTCCTTGGTGTCAAAACTGGGGGTCAGACTGAGTAAAAAACAAACTTAGGTATCAAAACTGTGGGTCAAGTTAAAATCTGGTGGGGGGGGGTCTGAAGCACAAATGAGGGTAAAGGGAAACACTGTGGCACAGTATGATATGGCAAATCAGGGTCTATGTTGTTGACAGCTGAATCCAACTTATTTTTAATTACTTATACTACCATTTTAACTGTCATCATTATGAGAAAAGCATGTTTATAGGCAATCTTTGACACAACTGAGGAAGACAAATGTGCAACGTATATGTATCCATATGTACAACCTGAAACACACTTCATGTGTTTTGACACCTGAGGTTAAATAATTTTAGGCATAATAGTTCTTTCTCTTGCCTACATGTCAGTGGGATATAAAAAAATTTTTGCTAATTGACTGCCATTACTGTTTTATAATAAGTATTAGTATCTCATGAAATAATTCATTGGGTCACAGTCTATGGATCTGATAACATAAATGTGCACCAAAACAAATCAAGTCAATTTGTATGGTAAATTATTTCTGTTCAGAACCCAAATGACCAAGATTCATATCCAACCAGTAGCCAAAACTAATGCAGGTGGACCTTATTTTGGGTTAAGAATGACTGGTTTCACAGGTGTCATTTTATACTCATTGTAATGAGGCATGAAAAGCCTCTTGTTGGTATTAAATTATGATGCATTCAGAATGTATGCTAATGGATGCATCACCCACTCTTAAATAATTACTGCTTATTGTGTTGACACTGACCCATCATATTGCAAACTACATGGGAACCACCTTGATGTTTAAGTTACACCAGTCCATCAAATTTTTCGAAACAGCAACTGAAATAAAACGGCAAATGGCAAATGGCAAATCAGACAGAAAAATCTTAACTCAACACCAGACCACGTAAGAATGAAACTATATGCCATAATCCAGTTTTTGGGTGTGGCCTTGAAAAATAATACTAAACTGATATATTGCCTGAACAGAGATAACCAAGCATGCTCATTCGCATTGCACAACATATAAAATCTCATTATTTTCTACTGTTACTTACTACATATGAATTAGTACACACTGAAAATTTAATGAAAAATGGTCAACAAATGACTTGATGTTATGACAATCTCAATTTGTATAAACTTTGTTATTGGAAGTCAACTAGGTAACTGACACCAGGCCTGAATGTCCAACAAGCTTCCACTTCACCTGTAACTCACCATGCCAGTAATAGTACTGGTCAGTTGTCCATAGATATTAGGATGTTATAGGGTTTGACTGACACATGGTGATACGTTAATTGATGTACGTAAGGTTTCCAACAGCTTTCAACACAAGACATGAGATTCTACTGAAGACAATGAAGTCTCCAATAGCTTTCAACACATGCCATGAATTCTACTAAGACAGGGGTGCACAATCAGAGCAAATTAAAACAACACAGAAATCTGGCCCGTGAACAGTAATTATATTAAAGAAACTAATGTTTGCGGCCCTCAAGTGACCTTAGAAAATGGAATCTGGCCCTTGGCCGGAAAAGGTTGTGCACCCCTGTACTAAGAAATTGACATCTCCAATAGCTTTCAACACAGGACAAAAAATATGAGATTATACTGAAGACACTGATGTCTCCAATAGTTTTCAACACAGGGCATGAGATTCTACTAAAGACATTCATGTCTCCAATAGTTTTCAACACAGGACATGAGATTCTACTAAGACACTGACAGTATGAATGACTTATGATTTTTAGCTTCTGAGACCATTAATGACCAACAAATATTAAACTGACATGTCTGTAGCAATTATTTTGCTTCCATTGGTCATGAGGTCATTGAAAGACAGACAGACGAATAAGACTGATTGACAGAAAGTGAGATCTGGTCTGCATAGACCCGATTGCTCTTTCTCTTTTAGAATAAATTAAAAACTATATAAGTTTTAATTCATTGAAATGCACTTGCAATTCAGTTTGCTGCAAGGCTTTTGAGAGGATAGAGTTTAAGGCCCAAATGTGGACAATACATATTCATACCACATAAAAAGAATCATTATAACATAAGCCATGTAATATCAACACATCAATATCAATAATGACAATGAAAGGAACTACCAAAATTGGAAATCATTGATCATTCTGAACACGCCATTTAAAAAGACTATCTAAATGATCTACACACAATAGCCTGGCAATTTCAACTTTCAAGTGGTGGCACCAATATTTACACATGTTGGTAGGTAATTTGAATAAGCCATACTACCAGCTTAATAGCAAGATAAACAAAATGCCTCCTCAAAAGCTGAAGGGAACCCAGACATGTCAGATCCAATTCAAACTAGACAGATTTGAAGTGAAGTCAGATCTGTTTGCATCATTCATGACCTTCAGGAATGTTTTAATCTATATTTACAGTAATTACATTAAGTAGCAATCACATACTACTACTTCAAAAAATATAGAAATAATGAAAGTACAATCATTATAGTACAATGTTAATTCCATTTTGCTTTGTGAAAGAAACATGGACTGGTTATTTACCAAATTTTACTAGTGCAAATAGACTGGATCAAGTTCCAGAATTGTTTCATGTAAATTTAGTGAATTTTTCAAACAAGGGGACTCCAGATATAATGCTTTCATACAGATCTTATAGTCAATACTGATATATTTTTGTTCTTGAAGAAAGTGGTAAAAGGTTTAGTTCACATATTCATTGGCAAGACAAACTTACATTAAAACTGCTAATTTTGTTTTTTTTATAAAACCCAATCTAATTTGAATATTTATGGATGCCATCCATTAATATATATATATATATATATATATATATATATATATATATATATATATATATATATATATATATATATATATATATATATATATATCCTTTAGGGATGTATTTCTTACTGTATATGTCACTGAACTCAGTGGCAGTGTAAAGAGAGGATTATTAAGATAAGGTTGATGGTAAAAGTTCTCTGTAGTATTAATATGAAAGGTATAGTTTGCATAATGGACCAGAATTTGTTGTTTCCTTTAGAAAAGATCATCACATTCAGTGCAGTGAAAAATTGGCCATTTCTTTGGTGCTAACAGCAATTTAAAGAGGGAAGAAAGTCATTTCTCTTCATTGAGTTCAATTTATTAATCATGTCATTTTTTTTAAAATAAATGGTCTTTTTGTAATGCATTTGGACACTTTATATAATGCAGTCAGTATATAAAATAAGACCTCAACATGATGACTCCTCTTAGGATGAGTGCAGTATTTCCTCACTTATAATTTAAGTCCAACTGCAAACTGTACAGACCCAGATCTGCCATCACATCACGCACTGGCAAATAATAGTCTGTGGAGTTTGTTAGTAGTAATTGGTAAAACAAACAACAGAGACCATGATCTGCAGGTGCATTATTCTATGGCAGGTCTGGATTTTTGTTCTTTGCAGTTTGACTCCACTTATAAACCAGTACATCTAGTACCAATTTTATACCTGTCATATAATGGCTCAACTTAAATTTCACAGATGTAACAGCCATGTATAGGTCTTATACCTGCAAATTAACAATTTGTACCTGTATAAATTAAAACCTAATACTTGGATCTAAATTTCAGGGTAAATATATATTTTAGTAGACACAGTAGTAGCCACTTATCTGGATGTCATAGGAGGAAAAATAATAACGTTGCTATTTCTGAAGAATCTCCTGAAAAAATATAAAGAAAAAACAAACATGTATGCATCTAATGGTTGGTAACTGATTCCTTGGGTCTTTCCATAGCTTGTTATTGCTCAGGTATGGAGATCAATCGAGAGAGACCAAAATGTCAAGAACAACATGAATGTGATCAAACCAAGATTTAATTTCATGTAGTCTTTTTCAGGTTTGGATTTAACTGTGTACCATATATTTTCAATAACACTGTGGTCCTGAATCTGCAATATTCTGGACAATGATTCATTGTTTTATCAATTTCATTATTTTGTCCACCTTAAAACATGGACCAGTCACTCATCATCCTGAAATTCCCCATTTGGAACTCCTTTATATTATCTGTCCAAAATGTTTAGTTACTATGCCATTACACCTGTTAGATTCAATTCTTCCCAGTGCTGGGGTCAGATTCCAAACAGTTGCAGTTAAAACACCTGCTAGAACATAACCAAAGTATTCTTGAAATTCAAGTGTTCATTGTGCAGATCTAAACACTTATTTGGGTTTTCTTTAATTAAAAATTTTCAATCTTTGTCAAGAACAACTTTTCTTTCCAAAATTAACTCTTGACTACTTGATTCAACTGTCCAGTTATCTTATATCTACCTTTAAGTTAATGTGATACATGATTCTGCTGAGTAATTGTAATTTGATTCCTTACAGTGCATTTTCTAAATCGTCTGTTGATGGTACTTTCAGAAACATAAACACTGACTGACTCATTAAAAGCAATAGTCAGGTCTTGCCTATGATTGTCAAAAAATCCAATGAACAAATGAGAAAGTACATAATCACCCCTTTTGCTTGTGGTTTTTGTTCTCCTGCTTATTTCTTGACATATAAAAACCTTTTTTAAATCCTCTCAAAAGTTGTGATTGATTATTATATTTTTGGGGGGTTGAACATGATACACATATTATTTAAGATACTTTTTAAACCATCAAAATCTTTCCTAACTGAATTACCGTCTGCTTTTGACCATCTATCAGTTCCTTACCATGAAGCATCATGTTTGGTTTACATCACCAAGGAGGACTAAAAATAGCACTTGCTTTACAATTTCTGACTTTAGTCACAATGTTTATTAGTTCACACATATAAAATCAAGCCTGAAGAATAACCCTGACCCATGCAGTGACCGTTAGAAATCACATTTCATTAAATGACGTCGACTTTTCATACTCAAGTGGTTACCCACTTGGCAATGTTGCATTTTTAAGCTCTCAAGTGTCTCCCGATAAATAGTTATTTTGCCAAATAATTCTTGGTGCTAAACTTTTATTAGACTTTATTTCGTATTATAAATATATGAACCCTGTAATCTTCTAGGAAGAAAAGAAGAAAGAAAGACGCATGTGTGTGTGTGTTGGTGTGTGTGTGGAGCGGAGGACTATTTAAGGTATACTGTATGCGTGCGATATTCATTTTCTAGCGAACATTCTTAACTCTGATCCTTTTGGATAACGATGTCTCTTTTCACATTATGATGTGCAACTTCTCTCTAAAAGTATATTCCATGTGGAACGTTTGCCAAGAAAAAACTCAGAAAAGAAAATTCTAACCTACAGTTTTGTTAAAGCGGGAATCTAGCGCCACCGGGACATGTTTTTACACATTTAATCCCGCATTGTTCTAAAAGTTAAAAGCTTGTTTGTACTTACCCGCATGTGCATATTTCACAAATACACCTCTTCACCATTCTTCCTGAGTGGTATAGATGATAAAAATGTTTTAAATAAACTGTTACTCGACAGTGGTGAAGTTTATCCCGGCCCAAGTTGCGTTGTCAAGTACTTAACTCAACCTGTTTATCAATAATGGTGGATGGCAACATGTTCTTTTTATTTCATTACAGGGGGAACGAAGGTTACAAGCGGAGAAAATAGATTTGATTATTGTTACATCGAAATAAATATTTTGACAAATATCTAATTAAATCAATAATATCTATAAATAAAATCAAAGTTTGAGTGATATATGCTGATAGTTGCTCCCTGTTGACTTTATTTTTTAATCAAATTATAATATCACTCCTACAATTGGAAGCGTCCATTATCACGTTCAAATTTGAAGTGCCACCTGCTGGTAGTTTGCCGCATTACAGTATCATCACTAATGGGTAGTTAGGACAACCCACAGGCAAACTAATACTATATTGGAGTTAAGAACGAAAACACCGTGCAAGATATTGGATGAAGAAATAGTACAGTAACTGGCAATTCTTGTTTAGAGAATTATATCTGTGAGACATGAAAACGTTACGACTGTATCCAATCACATTGCGAAACTGGTTCAAAACATAAAGACACAATATATAAATAAATAAATAAATAAATAAAGAAAGAAAGAAGATTGAAATTAAAGGTTATACTCAAATTTTATTTCGAATTTTGTGACCATATTTGCTAATATAGTCTATATATTGGCGCTAAATAATCTATATGTGTTGCGGTGCTAAAACACTAAAACACATTGTTCATACATTGGAAAACATGCACTTCCAACTGCACGATGGCTTTCAATAGTCTGCATTTCAGCGAATCTCTGATATCGGGATTCAGACAATAATCACTTGGAGCTAAATCAAGACTGTATGGGGGATGTGGCAAAGTTTGAATGGTGCGCTCTTTCAAGAGCAGTCCGAGTTTCCTTTGAGCCTTGTCACCTCATTTTTTGCTATTTGGACATTTATGTTGGGGTGTAGAGTCAGAGTCCACTGCCTTTCGAAAATTTGGAATTCACCGACACCATTTGGTGTCGGCATAAGGTAGCCGCTTACTTGATGGCCTAGGAAACTATAGTAAATTTTCATCGAGATATACCTGCATGAAATCGATAGGAATATGATTAATTTTTTTTCTTTAGAAATTGCGAGTATAGCATTCTTTATGTCTTTAATCCGCTGACAGACGAGAACTACAGCGCTGATGACATTTCACCTGGAACTCGCCATTTGCGTTCCGAGTCACATGACTACACAAATTTCTCAACCTACACGTCAATGACATCACTTGTCCAACAGTCACCTCCAATATTAAATTAATAATTATTTTAGAAGTCCCACCCAGGCTCGATTTTGGTTGGAAAATAAATTAGTGAAAAATAGATGTAAAGTTCCTATGCCCCAGTCAGCAATACAGACGGTTAAATTATTGAATAAACAAAAGAGTGAAATTCAACGAATAACAATTCAATAGTCAAGTGATTAAAATTTCGCAAGTACTCTCCTTCCGCTCGACCCTGTTATAGCCAGTTGCATCATTTGATTAGTAGTATGAAATAGCTTTCCACCTGTCCTTGTATTCTACTCGTCTGTGCATTCTTCTTTCCTATTCCTCCAATTCCTTCTCCTCTTCCTCCCGACTTTCTCCAATTCCTTCTCCTCCTCGACTTCTCTATACTCCTCTTCCTTCTCCATTTTCTCCTCCTCCTCGACTCTCTCCACCGACTAGACTTGTCGACTCCGACACCTCTGTTAGTCATACTTCTTAGAGTCTCGGGACTTAAACCGAACTGGAAGTTCTGTCTCCAAAAATGCGTCCTTTACGAAGCTTTGTCTTTCCTTGGAATCTCCTTTCTAAGTTTTACCGCCAAATTGCGAGTGGCTTTCTTGGAGTATCCCTAATTGCTCAGCAATCTTCCAAGGCGAGATTAATTTTTCGCTTGCTAGTTAGAAGTTATAAATCGGATCGAAATTGTTACCATACCCGCATCTCAATTCCGATTGGATGTCCCTTTGATTCGATCCAATCAAACTTAGCGGACAATGTCCTTCTCGCTGTCTGTCCACGTGGGGACGGATTTAGAACACGCCCCGTTTCCCGTCGCAATTCCTCTGATCTTAGGACAAAGCTGTAACACATAGGTGGGAAGTCGCTCGATCTAACGCCTGTACCGATCCAAGATGCCGGATCTTCTGTCGGGTCACGGTAACCTTGCGTAAGAGATTAACTCGAGCCTGTGCCAATGTTCAGACATTAAACTTGGCTTGTAATAATACCTTAGCTTATACACGATTTACGAACTGGAGCTGAGCAAACGTGGCCTGCATATAATTAATGACATGTTAAAAGAAACAAAAAAGTTAAAACAAGATATTCACAAGTTTTCAAATGCCTCTCATACATTTTAGAAAGATAGAAAAGAGATACGAATCCTAATAAGGAATTGTTGTCTGGTCTGTATTGATTTATGTAGCTTAAGATATTTTTTTTTGTGCTTGATTTGGCTGATTCTTTTGGATTTACTGTTGGGGTTAGTTATATGTGTATGTTTATTGAATCAATCGCGGAATCAATTTTAGTTGTGTTCAGTTGTAATTTTAGAGGAATTATTTATTTCAGTTATTAATCGGAGTTACAAAAGTGCTCATTGACTTTGAGACTAAAACACTGTTTGGGGATTATTGTGAATTCATTCAAAGACGTTCTGGATTATATCATTGTGATTCAGCAAGACTAGTGGTACATCTGCACTAACAAAACTGAAATTCATTTGGAACACCCTATACTTTGGGACTTGTAATAGAGCTTTTAAGGATTTATTTGGGATAAAATTCAAGAACTGTATTTCCTCTTACATCTTCATTTTATAAATACCAGAATCTAATTATTTGTTAAATTTACAAAACATGTTGGATTTGCTTTTTCTATTACTTAGTCTATGAACAAAGAGATCGTAACAGAAAAATGGAGTGATATCTTTGACATGACGATAGTCTTGAGGCAAGCTGCAGGAAAGTACCATTATTTTGGAATAAACAACTTCCTGTCTAGAGACTAGTATCTAGCCAAACCAAAGAAAAATAATTATCGAATGTTCGCTTGTAGTGCCATAATTTTGTTCAGTACACCAGTAAAACGAATTGGGCAAAAGATTATGTAATAATGAAAAGTAACACGATATATATCTTATCTAAAAAGTCTTCTATATTCAATTCAGAAGCCTTTATTTGGCTAAACGTAAGGGGGATGCAACTGAAGAAAGTAAAAGCAACGAAGAAAAAAAGGAAAATAAACACACACACGCGCGCGCGCGCGAAACAACATCATTCAGTTCCCATCTAATTTCTGTTTACGCCTTCAATCCGTACACAAAAGTTAACATTTTTTAAGAAGTATTGTGCTCTACCAAAAAGATATAAAACATTTTTAATCATGCAATATATGCCATATCGGTGACAAAAATCACCACGAACAATAAAATTCGCGACCACAATTTTTTTAAGAGGTCCAGCTCATAGCGATTGCAGATTAAACGTGACATATTCCACATTCATGTCACTTTTCATTCATAACTTGACATATTCCACATTCATGTCACTTTTCATTAATAACTTGGCATATTCCACATTCATGTTACTTTTCATTCATAACTTGACATATTCCACATTCATGTCACTTTTCATTAATAACTTGACATATTCCACATTCATGTCACTTTTCATTCATGACTTGACATATTCCACATTCATGTCACTTTTGATTCATAACTTGACATATTCCACATTCATGTCACTTTTCATTTATAACTTGTAAAGTTATAACACACGTTTAGTCATTAAGAAAAAGGATGATCCGATTGACGATCAAGATATATAAACAAAATCTAACCACGATGACAAATATATTTCATTCAGCAGAGATTTCTTATTTCCCATAACCATGAAATATGGAAAACAAACATTAATTGAAAGAACGTTGATAACTTAATATTAACGAAGCAGTCGTGTGGATAGTTAGGAAAACCGTTTAAACCATGGATATTGAGTGAGTATAGATAACAAAAAGCCGAAAGAGAAATTTAATGAGTTTTGAATTGTTGGTGTGAAATACTATGTCAGTGATTTTTATTCCAGTGATGCACGTCTATCTCATTACTCTGGTTTGAAGATCGCCGGTGTTGAACTAGAATTGGGAACCAATTATGGTACGATTTGTTTGTGAGCAAGAATACCAATCGCGAATCTTAAGCAGGTTATGTATAAATTTAAACTGATGGTAGGGGTGATCGATCCAAATGAAGTTCTTCATTTCTTGACCTGGGTATAACAATCTTTATGGCTGGGTCATGTGTCATTCTTTAGAATCATTACAGATGGGCAAAAAAGTCCAGAACAAACTAGAAAGGTATAAGCTAATATCATAATAATGCAAGATGTCAACGAAACTGGGTATATGTTAGGGGTTTATTAATAGGAATCGAAGAAATGAGACTTCAAAAGCAACAAATGGAACAATTAGGACCAAAACTAAGAAAAGTAAGGAGAGTTATTCTTTTGGAAGAACATCTGCCAAAATCATAACGTGAACTAAATGCAGCTATTAGACACAAAGCAACTAATGACTTCGAGAAGGACTTCTAAGAATTGATGAGCAAGTCTGTATTCGGTAAAGAAATAGAAAGCCTCATAAATATGAAAACTGTAAATATTCGTAGAAACGAAAACATATTTCAAAATGAACAAAGATTTCTAATTTGCCAGAAAACAATTATTGACAAAGGTTTGGTTTTCGTTTGTGTGAAAAACAATGATAAATAAAATTAGTCAAGCATATTTACGGTGACTTCGCTGTGTTAGACCTATGATATTGCTATGGTGCAAACTATATTACAACAAGTGTATACCAATGAAAAATAATTTTTGTTTTCAAAAACTCTTATGATGAAAGAATTAAACTTCTTAAGACTGTCACTGATTCATCGTGTATCGATGCTGAAGCTGATAACTAATACGGTAGTATGAAAGCAAACATAATTTTTTTTAAAACACAGGTAATTACTAAACATGCAGATTATACAACATGCCACAGGTATACAAAGAGATTTATGGACGTTTCAACGATGAGCGAAAGGTCAAACCAATTTAAAGTTGTGTGGACTAATCGCGAAAGTCGTTTCGGACAGGTAAATAAGAAAGAAAGAAAAAACGTGCTAGGGAATTAATAACCGTGTGACCAAAAAGAACATGAGATTCAATATTTACAAAGATTGTTTACTTAATCACGAAAAATAATACCAGATCATAGAACCATCAGTTAAATTGAGGAAAGTGGCATTGTTTGCTGGTAATGATGAAATATTCTTTATTGGCATCTTAAATGCATAATGTGCTTTTTTAATTGCTGCATTTTAACTGTAAAATAAATTCTAAAACAGTAAATACAATTTAGTCACGAGAGATAACAATTTCTTTTGTAAAAACTTGTGATGGAATGGTAAAACTTGAATCGAAAACATCAAAGACATTGTTAAAAATTATGCAATATTCTTATTTTGAATGTTTTCCCAGAACCTAAAATGACAGGAAAATGAGAATAGCATGTACAAGTGCACGTGTCTGAGGGAATACATATTATAAAAATATGAGGGTGCTTGGTACATCACCCCGACCCTATATGTATGCACCCTAAAAATAAATAAATAAATAAATAAATAAATAAATAAATAAATAAATAAATAAATAAATAAAAAACATTATGAACTAAATATATAATCAAGAATATGGGAAACAACACGTTCTTCATGGGGGAATTTTAATATCGTAGACCCAGACCTAAATAAACATGTTTACTTTTAATAATAAGGATCCTAATATTTAAACCACACTCCTAGAAAAAATATTGATGCTGCAAACAGAAGAAGAAGAAGAAAAAAAAATACAGAAAGAAACACCAGTTATATACACGTACAAATTCGCAGGTAAACAAACTACTTGCCTGAATCGATTAAAATATTTTAGATCCACCTTTACCATCATTCATGACATAACCATTGTTAAATATAGTTACGACCTGACGTCACCGTATTGTATCATCACATGTTCAACAACAAATGACGAGAATTTTTAAGTGTTTCTCTATGATCAGTCTCTCTATTCCATAAAACTGACAAATCGCAAAAACTGAGATATCTCTAATTTAAAAAACAAAATGTTTCGCTTCGTTAGAGATGACCTTTTAACTGGGTAAAAGAAGAACTTGTAAATTTTGTGCAAACGTATAAGGGGGTTCTATAGAGAAAGCTGTCCAGGTGTCTAACAATTTAACACAACAGATGTAATTTTGAATAAACGATAACTGATTAACAGCCTGTGATAGATAGAACGAGACATTTTTTACATTGTGGAATTTGGGTTGTAGAAACATGGGTGGAGTTGTACAAAAATTTCCTGAGACTGTGATACATTATTTGCCCCCTCTTAATAAAACTAGTGTACAAAGTGTTGAGCATATTTTCTATGCCCTTTAAAAGTGTTGAACACATTTTCTATGCCCTTTAAAACTGTTGAGCATATTTTATACGCCCTTTAAAAGTGTTGAACATATTTTCTATGCCCTTTAAAAGTGTTTGGAGGAACCCACAACTGAGCTGACGTAGTGCCAAGGGTCATCTATCCATTGACATTATTTTGTTGTACTTTTCTTCTTCGTCGTCGAAGCAGTAGTTGTAGTAGAAGCAACAAGAACAACAGCGGTCGTAGCTGTGGTTGTAGTCATTCTATTATTTCTATCCTCTTTGGTCAATCTCAAGACACGTGAGCCCATGTCAAGGTATTGATACTTTGTCGCAAAGCCAAATTTTAACTAAAAGTTTCAAACGTTCTTTCTGGAATAAAATTTTTTAAATTAATTTTGTATGACTTTGGTTGGCAATAATTGTTTTTCTTCCAAAAATCAGCAGGCATGAATGATTAAAGTAAAGAAACAATTATACTGAATCATCCTGAGAGGAAAGTTTTTACATTTCAGTGGATGAATTTGTAGAATTTCCTGATCGACAAATGTAAAGAAAAAAAAAATCGACATTTGGCAAACATAGAAATAAATCAAGGATTCCAGAGTGTACACTTTGCATCAAAGGGTTGGTTTTTTTGTTTGCTACCAGCTCAACTCGAACAAATGCCAATCTTTTTATAGTC
This sequence comes from Sinohyriopsis cumingii, assembly GCA_028554795.2. Lineage (NCBI taxonomy): Eukaryota > Metazoa > Mollusca > Bivalvia > Unionida > Unionidae > Sinohyriopsis > Sinohyriopsis cumingii. The sequence continues at coordinate 102,839,840 of CM068827.1, read as the reverse complement.
AGCCCAAGAAGTTAAAATTTAATCTTAAATCGGTAGTATATTTAGTGTAACAGAGACAGAACTTGCGGAACAAACAGCATGATGATGATGACGATGATGATGATGATGATGATGATGATAATGATGATGATCCTCCTCCTCTTCCTCAAAAAACAACAACAGCTACAACAACTTTTGCAGCAGCAATAAAAACAACAACAACAACAATACTGCTACAACTACTACTAATAATAAATAAATAAATAAATAAATAAATAAATAAGATCACTTTAAAAAAGCCTGTAACTTTATGTATTCGATTTTATGACGAAATTTTTATTTATGTATATTTCCTACATCGAGATTGCCATCTCTTGGGATTGTATGAAAACATTTCACTCCAGACTTAAAACCTATACAAAATAAGTATTAGTTTTTAAAAATATAATTACGACAATATATTAGATATGAATCAAACTAACATAGGCAGATCCAGAAATAGCGTTGAACGTGATGGGATTGGGGTGGGGTGGGGTGGTGAGGCAAAAAATTTTTTAAAAGGGTCTGTGGGGTGGAACACCTGGCTGAGGATTTTGTACTGCAAGTGTTTTCAGAGCATAATTTGAACCATCTTATGAAATAAAACATTCCGGTGATATCTCTAATTTTGTCAGTGGGTGAGGCACCGGCACGGATCTGACCCTGACAATTTTATGTTTTACTCATTTTTCTCAGTTATGCACACTGGTTTGACAAAAATACGCCTAAGACAATACGGCTGGACATGAACTTGATCATTTTAATAAGTTCACTTTAATAACAGATCATTGTGTCATCTTTGTGCGCTGGATTTGTGGGATTCTAGTATAAAAAAATATAAAAGTTAAATGCTTCGTGCTATTTTGTACATTTTCTTTATGTTTAAAAGCCAGATTCACTTTAAACAATAAATCAGTTCCAATTGACTCTGTTGTTATTGACAATTGTTTACCTTTAAATGTTACGTTAGGTGTTATATTCCATGAGTTGGTAGAGAAACAATGGGATAATGAGTAGGGGGATTAAATTATTATAAACAATAAGGAAATAATAAAAGAGGAAGGATAGAATAAATAATATGCATGGACTACTGAATAAGTGAATCTGTGAAATACACGATGTGCTTGATTATACGTAAACATTTCTCGAACAAGCAAGAAACAGGCAGGGTACACGATCCCATCAAAGACTATATATTAATTTAGCGAACAGATTTCTTTAGTAGACCATATTTTATAATTAAAACCATATGAAAGAAAGGAACAAGAAAATAAAGAATACATCACAGTGTAAATTCTATTATAACTGAATCAAATATATAGACTATTAGTAAAATTGTCATTTTGTTAGTTATCTGACCGGACGAGACTGTGTTTCAGAATTGGACTGAATTATGTCACATTGTAATAAAAATGTATATTACGTGTATTTACAACGTATATTTTATGGAAATCCTGCAATGTTGCAAAAGTTAAATTAATTTGTTCGTTTAGAAATATGCTTTATACCCCCTCCAAATTTCTCACTTTTGTTCTCTTTCCGAGAAAAAATTATTTTTAAAAAAATCAAAAGATATTTAACATTGAACCTTCTATGTACAAACTACCACGTATTACCGGTATATCATTCACATATTGGCGCTCGTTTAGAGAACAAAAGTCCTCAACATTTTATTAAAACCAATACAGAAAATTATCTGAAAAGAAAAGTCACATTCAGTCAGTATAAATTATTGTTAAATTCAGCTGAAAGATTACATCCAATATGATAATTTATCGAAATATACGGTGCCCGCTAGGAACTGTTTCAAGAGATTCGTATTTATTATTCATTCTGATACGTCCTCTGAGCACACGCACACTTTTGAGTACATACATTCATACATGCATACATACAACATACATACATACATACATACATACATACATACATACATACATACATACATACATGCATACATGCATACATACATAGAGTATCATTTTCTACTACTTTATATATTCATTCTTCAAGTTAATATGTCAAGAACTTTTGTTCCTCTTTTTTGTTTGTTGTTGTTTTGTGTCCGTCATTTAGTGGCAATAAAACATCGATGCTAGTATTAGGGAAATCCCAAATTGTCTGAGTAACAGAGATATTTATTTTTAAACGATTATGTTATTATGCGTCTTTGTGACAAGGAATAAAATTGAACGGCATGAATTTCGCAACGTGATTCGAAGAGCACGGTACATGCAATTGTTTGAACATTACTTATATATAGTAAATCACATGTGTAGATTGGTCACATATATTTTTTTCGTTTTTATGATAGTTTTAGTTTTGTGAAACTATTGTTTTGAGATAAAATTAATTGAAAAAGTGTGCAATAAATATGTTACACCCGTTGTCACAAATGTATTTACGCAGTGACTTGAGTAAATTAATTGAATTAAGACACATACAGTCTTTGGTGTTAATTTTAAATGAATGAAACAGTGGAATATCTATCAGAAGGCATATTTAGTGTCTACTCCGCAAAGATCGATTAACGGTTTGTATTCACATTTTAGAGATAGCTGTTTGGTGTTTTTCTCTCGTTTAGATGTCAAACTGACCATATGGCCCTTGTTATATCAGTTGTCCAGTTGGAGATTTATATTATAGGTCCTTTGTTTTTACCTATGTCTTATCAAGTTCAAATTAAGGAAAGCTGATGCCACTAAAACACTTGTGTGTTCATTAGTACTTTCAAGACTGGACTATTGTAACTCAATTCTGTCTGGTTCATCTCAGTATCTCTCCAGAAACTTCAAAAAGTTCAAAACACATATAATAAAATTGTGTATTCAGGTTATACTTGGTTAAGTTGGTACAGTTGCCTTACTGTTTATTTTTTAAAAAAATTGCCAGTGAAGTTTTGTGTTCATAAAGCAAATTTAAAACAAAAATCAAAGATGTGCAATGTGCTGAATGGAATATTACCCTCTCATTGGCCAACTGAAAATAACTTACCAGACTGCCATCATGCATCGTTTTTGATTTGCCAATGAGAGGGCACTATTCCATTCATTGTGTTGCACTTGCATATTATTCTATGTGAAATATCAGCATTGATTATCAAATAGGTTGTGCAAGAAGAGAGAAGTGTCCTCCCTTGTATTTTTTTATATAGTATATGTATGACTGACTGATATGTAGATTGTAAGCAAAGATACGAGTCCCTGTGATCAGAAAAGGGCTGTATTATATAATTTGCATTCCAGAGCTGTTCAGCACTAGATTTTACTTGTTATTTGCTAGTGTGTAAGGTAATAATTCTCTTTATCTGGAATTTCTGCAGTGCAGCTAGTAAAAGTTTGATTTATTGATACAGTTGCCATTAATACATCATAAATACCAGAAATGACACTGCTGATTTTGGAATTCCTGTTGAAAATGCACACATGATCCTTGAAAAAGAAGAAGCACATTTTGTTTATTTTTGTCTATCCCAGTTACAAGCCAGGTTATGACTTGGTAGCTTCTATCTAGGTCCATTATTAATAATATTAATCATTTTGCCAAATATGTGATCTTGCACAGTAAAATTTTATGAAAAGAAGACTTTCACTATGGAAACAGTTTCCAAATTTTGATGAAAACCTATATTAAGCTCGACGTTTTTATCCAATAATTATATTTTATAACTTCACCATATTCTGGCAGGAGAAATGTAATTTCACCCAAATAGAGTCTCAAATAGCCATCTGAAAAATATGATAGTCTTATATAGCATGATTTGTGTGTAATTGACTTGAAAGCTGAAGCATCCCAGTTAAATATTTTACACTTCATACAAATTATGTACATTGAAATTTTTTGTTTCAAGATCTATACAAAATCTTGAGTATAGCGTTCTTTTTTTTTGCAAAGATCTATAAAATCTATTAATATACCATTTGTGAGAATATCTATAAAACTCTGCTAGTGTACCTTTCATTTTTAATTTTTTTTCCAGAGAAATAAGGATCAGGATGAGGACCACAAGCATACAGAAGATTTCAGAGCTTCAGAAGAATCCAAAGTGCATTCGCAATATTTGTATCTTGGCCCATGTGGATCATGGTAGAACCATTTTGCAATCTACATCCAGTACTACATGTTTTCTGATATTTGTGTGGCCATAAAATTTTGAATATTCCATACCCTGCTAATCAGCTTTGCAAGTTGACTGGCACAATATTGTTTCAACAACCATTTCCTAGTCATTTTGTCTCTGAATGATATAGGACAGGTGCAGCCTAGTGGATTTGGTTATTTTTCGTTTCTGTATCCATGTCAAATATTAGATCTTGCTGTTTAGTTGTTTTAGTAACTAATATTGTTCTAGTGATGAATATTGCTGCCACTATCCAATTAATTTCCAGAATTGGAATTAAAGAGATTTTGAGTTAGATCAACTTAACAATAGTGACAGTGATTAGAGGAGGTGTTATTTATTAAACAGTTTTGACCAGGTATTTACATGTAACACTTTATTAGAGACTGAATTTCACATTTACAGGTATCAAATAAGTACAAAGCAAGGTAGAAGCAACTGACAGTGCAAATTTATACTTATGTTTATTAAAGTTCTAAGAGCTGGAAAAGACACATGATATAATTGATGTGAACGTAAATTGTTTCAATCATGATACCTTTGATAAAGCCTAATCTCCAAAAAATAAATGGAATGGTTTTTTAAAATACAAATTTATTATTCTTCCTGGATGTGGTTGTCTAGCATTTGGGTTTTCTGTTTGTGGTTGTGTGGGAATGTAAGTGTATATGTGTGTCTGTGAACAACTTTGGTTAAAGTTATTTCCAGAACTAGTACCCTTTACCTGGTTCACTTCATATTTCATCACATTATTCTTCTCTCTAGACATCACTACAAACTGCCATACTGCAGACATTGTAGGAATATGACTAAAGTTTAAACACTCCTGTCTTGATATACATAATCCTTCACCTGATTCACTTCATATTTGGATTATAATTTATTACATATTCCCCATTTTCTCACTACTACTCCATCCCCAGGTGGAGATCATATAGTCAAAAGTTATAACAATGACACATTTTCTCATGACTAATATTTTAGAACTGTGGTAGCTCCAACTCATCTAAAAGTTGCTGGATCAGTATCCATCCAAGCCAGGCTGGGTTGGCTGCCTCAGTATGTCCTTGGGAGACGCATTTAGCCTTCATTTCCTTGGCATTATATAGCCAGTAATGTGGACCGCTTCAGTGGTCTAAGTGGTTAGAGCATCTGCCTTGGATGGAGGTCGCAGGTTTGATCCCTGGCCAAGTCATTAAAACGTTAGTATTAGGACTGGTCGGCCTGGTATCAGAATAATGTGATGCTACATGTCTGCAGCATGATGCCCCAGTGCTAGACATCACTATAAACTGCCACACTGCAGACATCCATGTTGTTGTTGTAGGGTTTAACACCATTTTTCAGCACAAGATAGGCTATACATGGCAACCCATATAACTAGTGGAGGAAGAACCTTGGAAAACCATGGGAAGAACCACCAACCCATGAGAAGCTACTGGCAGGCTTTCTCACATACCCACATTAGCAGAGGCTGTGACTCGAACCCACGCAGAAAGAGGTGAGATGTCAGTGATCCGGAATAGTGCGTGCTTTAGACCACTTGGCCACTCAGGGCCCCTGCAGACATTGTAGAGATATGACTAAAACTATTAAAGCTACTTTTAAAAAAAAGCCTAAGACAATGTGTTGACAGTGCCATTAAAACCACAAGTTTAACTCTGTTGACAATCACATACTGCAGTCATAATATGGGTAATTATAGATGTCAACGAGATTTGATTTCAGGGATGTGTGCTGGCTTTAAAAAAGCTGTCCCCTAAAAAATAACCAACCTCAAAATTTTGTTGTCATTATAAAAAAAAATTGTTGCCATTTTCATAATACAGTACTACCCATTTATCTGAACATCCTTGGGACAACGTAATATTGTCTGCTTAAGTGGATGTTGAAGAAGTGGATGTGGTTTGGCATACAGGTGAAATTCATAAGAGGTTACCTGTCATAAGTAGGAATTACACTCAGAGAAAATAAATGAAGGAAATTTTGATTAATTGAAAACATAACCAGTCTGAAATACACTAGTGTATTGCCAACTTACAATTGTGTAGTAGAATCCATAATGCATTAAGTACTGTACATCATGTATATGAAAGATCATGAATTTGGTTATAGATCAGGTTAGAAAATCATTCACATCCTATTAGAAACACACACACACACACAGATGTTTATTATCCCAGCAGCATGTGGCTGTGTAGTTGTTTACATGCTATATGTATATGTACTTAAATTGCCCTAGATTTGGTCATCTGGAGACAGCTATCATCTTGCCATGCTACCAAGGAGATGAGACTGTTCGTAGTGAAATGAAAACATGTGAACAAATAAAAAAGTTTTGCAAGATGTCCCACCATCAATTAACCTGACAACCAGATATCTGTGGTTTCAAAAGATTTGAAATTTAGTTTTTGTGTTATTTCACCAATGATAGCAATTGTAAGCATAAACATTTTTTCCTGCAAAAAGGAAACTTTAACTGCACAATAAATGTGTTCCATTCTCTTTGGAAAATACAATTGATCTGATTCCATTGCTTTTATTTAAGTTTGGTGCTGACATCCTTTGATGAAAGGTGCTTTGTTTCAGTTGAAGGTTTTAGTCGGTTTGCTTTGATGGAGGATGCATGTGTTATTATAGTCACAGCTAAATGCCAACTTTGTTGGATCAAACAAATGCCGGTTTGTTATTATGGCAGTAACATCAAATAATTGTAGAACATTGATTGAGACCAACATTTTTTCATTTGCTTAGTGTTATTCAGAACAATTATTGCTTTAGAGGTGATTAGTTTTCTTAAAGTTTGAGCAAGACTATTTTTTTTTGGGTACATTTGTTGTAAAATAAAACATTGTTTGGTTGATTGTAGCCATTCCTGTTCCCACCTTTGGAAATTGGTCGATTTTAGCTAATCCATTAGTATGACTATTTCAGTGTATCACAGCATACAGTATGCAGGCCTGATTTCAGTGTAAGTGGATTATGATGTAACAATGCACTCTTAAGATGGGTTTGTCAATATTAACAAAGGATTTGTTCATGTAACGATAGATTCCAGTGCATTTTATATCCAAGTATGTGGTTTCCTTTCATAGTAACTTTGAGTTTCATTACTCCAAACCCAAGACTGTATTACAAGTTTAAACAGCTAAACAATCACCCCAAAAATTGTCAGATGGTATATTTTGTTGCCAATAAGAAAACAAAAATCACAATTTGCAACATGGCAAAGTCCAGTGTGATCCCTGGATTTCTGCCAATATTTGAAGTTTTAATTCTGTGAGTTGATAGAATTATGAGTTTACTTTTGCACAAGAGTGGCCCCAAAGTGGCATGGCTGTTACATGGCTTCTGTTAAATTGATATCTTATGGAGTCCTGAGGACCCCCACATTTGAATTTTATAGGGTCATTACAAGATGTTAACAGATTCCACTTTATAGTTTCTACAGTAAGTTGTGTCTGTGTGTGCATCTTTGTGTGTGTGTGTGTGTGTGTGGGGGTCTCACTAGAATTTTGGCAAAAATAGGAGTTTCACTAGCAAAAGTTGCAGTCCCCTGTCACAAGCATGTTCAGTATACATGAAGTGGATAAATATCCATTATAATGCCAGGAATAAAGAGACATAAAACCTTGTCAGTTGTATTTATTTGTAATTCTTAATATTCATGTATTAAAATTGATATCCTGTCAGTAGACTTGGGAACACATTACTTAAGACCGTTATTTAGACAGTAATATGTCGTGCCCTCTGAAACAAAAATATCGGGTGAGACATCTTAATTTTAAATTTTGGAAAGAACATTCATGTGCTCAATATATTTCATTACTCTCATATTCTTCCTTTATAACGGTGTTGATTTGTCCTTTTTGTCTGATCCGACAAGTTTTGAAGTATGCAAAGATCCATCTGCTCTAACATTTTTCATCATGTAACATCCCCCAGTCACACTGTAAAGCATCTTGCTTATAATCTAGCGCCATTTTCTATAAAACCATAGACTGGTCCACTATTTAATTTTAATATGAATATAATGAATCTGTGAGGCCAAGATCAGATTGATGAAATCCGTAGTTTTCTTGGAAATAAACTGGGTCATATACAGTTGCTATAAAAAAGAAAACAAAGAAAATTCTTACTCAGCAGTGATGTTTTTAAAGCAGATTCTCAATTTTATAAGAGTGGAATAAAAGAGATGATATTATAAATGATAAACACAACTTTTGACTGATTTTGATTTATTTTATTTTTTAATTTACCAAAACAGCATAATCCATATACTGGAGAACATAAAATGTAATTTTTGGAAAATAGGTATGAACTAAGACAAAAGCATAATAGCTGGCATGTATGCGTTTAACAGCCAAAATAATTATCCAGATTTGCAAATGTCATTTTGTCCAAGTCTCGATTTGAAAATAACAAATGGTAGTAATATTTATTATCGTAGGGTTTATCTTCATCGTCCTTTCAAGATCATGTGTGCTATACTTATTTGGCTACACTCGGAAATAAACACAATGCATAATTAATGGGCATGACCTTAACAGGCGGCATTGAAAATCCTTGAGACCTCTGTTTTGAGAAACCCCAACCTTTTCTACAAGCTGGAAATTGGCATGGTCACAACTTTTTATTGTGTCCTACGGGCTGCTTAGGCTTGGGTTTTAATGCATTATTTTTAATTTTATTGTGTCAGGTCATACCAAAGACTTAAAAAATGGTACTAACAGTTGCCTAGCTCAGCATTAAGAGGTTAATGTTAGGGTGGGTTGGCCTGGTACCTGGTTGATGTGACTGGGTGGGACATCATGTTACATGTCTGCAGCGTGATGCCTCAGTGCTAGACATCACTATCAACTGCCATGCTGCACACATCATAGCGATATGACTGAAATTGTTTTAAAGCTACGTTAAATATACAAATCACACACATACACACACACATGACATACAAGACAGAAGAATAATTTAATCAGAAGCTTACGTAAGAATAAAATGTAATTATTTCACACTTGCAAGTAAATTTAGTATTTAAAGTTATGTGAAATTTATTAATCCTTTTGCTTCTTAGTATAGAAAACATCATTTGAGTTATAATCTCAGCTATTTCAAGTCAGAGAAAATAACAAAATATAAACATGTAAAGGAATTTTGTATTTGGTGATATGTCACAATTTTCATGATGAAGACACTCAATCTGGAATTGAACAACCAACCTGTTTGCCAGTAATTCAATGTCTTTCAAAAGAGGTGGTCTCTCATGACAGGTAGTCTCACATTATAACACAGATAACATTATACAGTCAATAAATCAATACATTGTTTATCTGGTCTCACAGGTCAGGTGGTCTGTCATAGCAATATTCACCAATTATATTACAGTTTTTTATGTTTATGAAAGTGACAAATGTTATTTGTAATATTTCTAATGATAACTTTCCTGACACAAAATGCAACCATCAGATAGATTACTAAAAACAAGTGGATCAGGAATTCCAAAGATTGGCAGAACATAAACCTTTATGTGCCTTTATTAAGTGTAGAACTTGATTTTAATCAGATTGGATCTTTATGATTTATCTGTAATGCTTTAGCTGAAACATACTCTGACAGTATTCAGTTATTACTTGTACAAGTATTGCATTTATGTGGAATCATATATATGTATTTATATTTCAGGAAAGACAACTCTGGCTGATGCTTTGATTGCAAGCAATGGTATTATCTCACAAAAGATGGCAGGGAAGGTCTGGTTGGATTGGCAGCATTTAAAATAATAGAATTAATTCTGTCCTCTTTTTGTTGTTTATATTTTAGACTTTCAGTATCACTTTTAGTGATTGTGTCCATAATCTGCCATATTTTTTTTTCTTGGCATGATCATTAACAGCTGCAGAGAAATTTAACATTGATGCACGCAGTTGTAAAAATTATTGACTTAATTTCAACAGTTCAGATTTGATTGTATTAATTTTGACATGCAAATGTATCCAGTAATATTTGTACAAATTAAAAAGTGGACCATGAAGTATGTTTATGTATATCAGAAGTACTTGCTTATTATATTCAGTTAAAATGAAAAACTTAAAAAGTATTTTTCTATGAGGTGAATATTGCAACTTGATTACTACAGCGTTAGTTTTTTTAACATTAAACAAAACTGTCATCTTACAAAGATGAAATTGTCACTTTAAGACTTGTGTTATATATCTATTATTTGCCCCACTACAACACCCATATTTCACATTAATTCAAGTTACTGACACCTGTCATCCCCACAAAATGATATACCACTTTGAAAAATGTTTTACATCAATGCTGATACTTTTTTAGGGTGATTTTGCTTTCTTGATCATAAATAATTACTAGATTGTGTTTTATGTTAATTTTGTTCATGAACAGTGGAAGTATTCTTGTCTTACATTAACCTTCATCAGCAATTAGAAAATTGAAAATTGAAAAGTTAATTTAATGTCAAAACTTTTCAGCACATCAAAATTTCATTTGAATTTTGTCCTGCAGATCTGGTAGTATGCAATTGCAATCATACGCAGAAAGAGTGTTGTTAATCCTGGTTTGATCATGTTCATGTATGATGCACATTAAACACAACAATTTCATTAATTAATGTCATTAATTTTTGATTGCATAAATGCTCAACTATTCCTGACATTCAGCAACTTTATTTTTCAGCTGCGTTATCTTGATAGTCGTGAAGATGAACAGATTCGAGGGATCACAATGAAATCTAGTGCAATCAGTCTTTTTTATGAGAAAGGTAAATAAAAGTACAGTGGTCCCTTGGTATAAAGCCCCTCAGTATATCACTACTCCACTCACAATGCTGATATGGCTATATATCCAATTAAATGTTTCAGTTTTGTTGTTGAGCCTATGTTAGTAGGAAATAAGACATATCAGTTACCTTTTTGGAAGCTTCGTCATGTCAGCAACAGCTAATCAAGGGTTTGATTAAAGTTTTATTGTTTGCTTATATCTCTTGATGTATTTTGTTCATATTTGGAGCATTAAAAAACGAAAACAATTAATGATCCTCCTTCTTCATAACCTTGGGGTAAAGGTCAGTCTTGAAAAGCAGGCATGAAAGGCTTGGTTAAAATCTTTTTATTTATTTCCTAAACCTCTGTTTGGAATTTCTTCATACTGAGGATAAATCATTATGAAGCTAAGGCAATTCTTTAGGTAAATTGAATGATTGCCACTTTGACCTTGGGGTCAAGGTCTCATTCATAGAAAATTTGCAGTAAGGTTTTTGTTTAAAGTTGTTTTATTAGCTTGTGGTTCCTGTAACTGGTTGATGGATTTTCTTTGGGATGAATCGTTATGAAGCTATGACTGCTATATGCTCACTCAACTTTTGACCTGTTGGCAAATTCATGTGTTTTATGGCAATGTTTTGATCATCGGCTCAACATGGTTCACTGTTATAACTTCCATAAATGGTGCTTTAAAGAAGTAGTACGTTTTTTTATCATGTTCTTTTTTCATAGAGGTCTAAGGAAGGGCATATCTCAGGCTGCACTTTTTCAGCAGAAAAAATCTAAATATATGCCTACAACTTTTCATTAATGAATGTCCATTCATCATTGTCTCTTTTGGCACCAGCAATGGCCAAAGTCATGAAAGTTTGTTGTTGTTTGGGTTTAATGCCATCTGTCTGCCCTCCTAGCTTCAACCTTCCATGTCATCTGTGGACCATGCTGAACGTACCCACATTGTCCAAATCCGAGACTCAAACCCAAATCCAAGACTCAAAAGGACATAGGTGAGAAGATAGTGAACTGTAAAGGTGAGCGCTTGACATGGCCACTGGTTGTGATGAAACTTTAAGACAGTAATCAGTGTTTATTTTAAAATAAATCAAGCAGTGAAAACATTCAAGGTTTGCTTTTAGGCTGAGTTAAAATATAAAGTGCTTGATGGTCATTGATGTAACATATTTTTGAGGTTACATTCACCCCATTGGACAGAAGATTTGATTTCTTTTGAGGTTGAAATAATGACAAATGAGACTAAATTTATGCATATAAACAATTTATCATTTTATTAATGATCTGTAGTTTTGGAAAGAAAAATAGGTCAGAAGACATAAGAATATATTATATGATTTGCTGGTAGATAATGGGTGTATACTAAAATTGAATGAAAGCAAAATCCAGAAAATTCCATTGTGCAGCTCATTTTATGTTAACCAGATATTCAAATATGTTCATATTTTCTTGAATTTCTTAAGCATATTATACACTTTATAGCAACATTGTAAGTGTAAAAAGAAAATATGATAGTATGGTGCATGCCACAAAGTTAAGATGGCAAAACTATTGAAGCAAATAAGATATCTCATTTTTATGGTACCATTAGTGCATTATGTAATATTATTTTCCTTTTTCTTGCTAACATGTTGTGTATCCTCCATATCTGGATGGTGGGGGACATCGTGTCTCTTACCCTTGGGATCCTGTATGCAAGGATTAAATCAAGGTCATTTGTGTTGATCTCTGTTTTTTTTGTGATGCTGTCATTCATAGCAGTGTTAAAATGCAAAAGATCATGGTCACTGGTCACATTCTGCATATGGTATCTCACTGCATTGCATTTATACAATAAAATCAATCTATGAACTATCATTATGGTCATAAATTAAAGATAATCGCCCATAGTATGGATCGCTCAAGGCAGGTTTTACTGCACCTTCCAGGTTGCTTCTGATAATTTTGCTCTGTTAGGATTTTGTATGTATCGAATTTTTAATTCAGCTGCATGATATTAATACTAAGTTGTTTGCCACCCATGATAAATTAAAAAAGAAAGTTAAATATTATCACAGACTTGCTGCTTTTGTGAAAAATGTTATGTCAAATAATGAGATAAAGTACCTTTATTTTCAGAAAGTAAAGAGTACCTCGTGAATCTGATTGACTCACCAGGGCATGTAGATTTCTCCAGCGAGGTCTCAACAGCAGTGCGTCTCTGTGATGGAGCTGTAGTTGTTGTGGATGTTGTTGAAGGAGTTTGTCCTCAGGTACTAATAGATTGGCTTGCACAGCAGGTTTGACTTTATGTTAAAGGTTGTTTGTAAGGTTTATTGCTAAGAATGACTTCTGTGATACTTCTTTTCACTACAGGATCAAAGTAGTTTTAGCTTTACAGGTCTGAGACAAGAGAACTTTTTACTTCAGTTGACTGGTTTGCCATGATTTGTTACTGCTATTTGTTCCCTAGCACTGATAATTGTTAAACTTGACACATGTTCATCTTCAGGTTTAGCCTGATTTAAATGAAAATGGTTTCCTTCAGACATTTAATATGGCCACTAGGGTGACTGTAGAAAATGTAGTTTTGGCTACTTCTGTACTGTTTGGAGATATACTGTATATACTTGCTTATAAGTCAAATCAATCCGCAAACATCAAAGAGCCTGATCTGCCATAGCATAATGTGCCTACAGATCAGGATCTAACCAGCTGCACAGACCCAGATTTTGCACCAGGAGATCTGTGTCTGTGCAGTTTGCAGTTGGGTTCATATTATAAGCGAGAATATACAATACTAATAATTTTGTCACAGTCATCCTGAGATGTAGTTGATCTTAAATATGGGTGGTTCCCTTTACATATCTAATATGGCCACAGTGGCAGTCATCTTTTATTTATTTTGTTTCTAAACCATTGGGAGATTTGTTATGAAACTTGACACTAATTAATCCCCAGGTCTAGTCGATGCCTAGTATTACCACTCTGACATGTAAAATGGTTACTATTACTCATGAATGGTTTGTCATGTTGTACCTGACTGGTTGATCTTGTTACCAATCTGGAGTCCAGATTTCTGATCTGATTTTAATCAAACTTGGAGCATGTCCCTTTTTCAATAATGACTTCAATAATGAGAGATTTCCATGCATGCTTAGACCATTTTGTATCTGATTGACTGAGCTTTGTACCCCTATGGAGGCCTCATCTCTGATCCTGTTTTGATGAGCTTGAAATATGTGTTTATATCCTCAAGATCTTGAATGGATGGGCCTATATCATCATGATCTTGAATGGATTGAGTGAGATCCACATTTCAGTGATGTAATCTTGTATCTGATTGGCTAACCTTTTTACCACTTTGGAGGCAAGATTTCTGATCTGATTTTTATCAGACTTGGAATATATGCTTGTATCATGAAGCTCTTCTACAATTAGTAGTATGTAATTATATTAATGAGTTGATCTTGCAGAGCTTGTTGCCGCTCTGGAAACCATATTTCTGATCCAGTTTTGATCATACTTGAAATATTGGCTTGCATCATCAAGATTTGGATGGGTTTGATAATAAGTTAGATAAACACATGAATGATATAATCTTGGACCTGATTGGATGAACTTGTTACCATTTTGGAAGCCATGTTTGTGATCCTATTTTGAACAAACTTGGTATATATGTTTTTACCATATAGTTCTTGAACTGTCAGAAATGAGCAAGATCTATGCATATGATTGGCTGAGGCTGTTAGCACTCGGGAAGCCACAATTCTTATTAAATTTTTGTCACAATTGGAATCTGGATTTATATCATCAAAATCTCAGATAAGTTTAATGTATGAAATCCATATATACTAATGAAGGGATCTTGTATCCAAAATATGCATATATCATCAAGTCTGATAATGAGTAAGATACACACATATCACTGAGTTAATCTTCCATCTGATGGACTCAGCTTGTTGCCATTCTGTAAGCCATATTTCTGATCCAGTTTTGATGAGAAAGAAATATGGGCTTATATCATGCAGATTAAAGCTGAGTTCAGTGAAATCCACACATACTGATGATGTAATCTTGATACTGACTTGGTGAAGATTGTTAGTTCTATGGAAGTCATACTTGTGATCTGATTTTGATCCAACTTTGCATATGTGTTTATGTCATCCTGATCTTGGACTTTTTCAATAATGAGTGAGATCCATGCAAATTTATGAAGTGATCTTGCATGTCTTAGGCTGAGCATATTACCACTCTAGAAGCCAGGATTCTGATATGATTTTTTCAAGAATACTGGTTCATATCACTGAGATCTTGGGCAGTTTTGAAAGTAAGTGGGAGCCATTCATAATAATGAGGTGATCTTGCATCTGATTGGATGAGCATGTTGCCATTCACGAAGTCATATTTTTTTTCTGTTGGGTTTATTATCATCAAAGTCTTGGATGACTCTGATTATTTGCATATTAATTATTCCTTTATATTTAGAAAGAATTTTTCAGAATATGGTAAAATAAGTACAATATATAGAAGTATTGGGAGATCATTTACATTGAGTGTGTTTTTGACAATACTACATAAGCCTGCTTTGCAAAATATCAACTGTTATGTAAGCAAGTGAGTAATGTCAGCCCCACTTAAACCTCTTTTCTAAAAGTAGCCCAACAACTTTCTCATAATTTGAATAAACTGTTTGAAGCATACTTTTTCATTTTTTTTCTCCATGCAATCCATACAGACCCATGCTGTTCTTCGTCAAGCCTGGCTGGAAAATATAAAACCAGTATTGGTCCTTAACAAGATTGATAGACTGATTTTAGAGCTGAAAATGGAACCTCTTGAGGCATTTATACACTTGCAACAGACTCTAGAACAGGTACCATTTTTCATATTCTCAGCATGCTGAAGGGTTTTATACAGTACATTTTCCTGAACTGTTTTTATATATAACAAGAAAGTTGTTTGATCCTGCCTGTTATAAAGCTTGTGATTGTTTCTTTTGGTGAGTGTGTGATATCAAACAACTATGTGATTATTCCTTTTAGTGAATGTGTGATATCAAACTTCTGTGTTATCCAGTCTCTTGGTGTGTGTGTGTGTGTATGTGTCTGTGTGTGCTGTATTGGTAGAGTGTTAATGTTAATGGATTCCATATTATTCAAGAAGAAAGGATCCAAGGAAGGGTATGTTAATTTATTTTATCTCCCCTGAAAGTTATTTGAATTTTCTTACTAGTCTTGGAAGAGAATTGTGTGGTAAAAGTTGATGTTTAGAATTATTTTTTGTTAGGTTTGGAAAACAATTTTGCATTTTGAGCAAATAAGTGGCATAAAAAGTGAAGTTATCCAACTGCAAGCAGCATTGACCCTAATCTGCCATCGGATAATGTGCTAGCAGATCAGGGTCTGCGTTGATTGTTCTTCTGACTACTCCTAATCAGCTATATAGACCCAGATTTGCTGGCACATTTTGTGATGGCAGATCTTGCTCTGCAGTTTGCAGTTGGACCCAGCTTATAAGTGACTACATATGGTTACCTCATTTATAGCATATGTATAGGCACAGAAAATACATTTTAAAAAAGGATAACTTTCAAGAATTATCTGCTTCTGCTTCTGTTGAAGCAGATGCTTTTGTTGAGCAGCTTAAGTATGAAAGGGGGCCCCGAGTGGCCGAGTGGTCTAAAGCGCTCAGCGTTACGGATCACTGCCATCTCACCTCTGTCTGCGTGGGTTCCAGTCTCATGTTTGGCCAGTGTGGGTATGTGAGAAAGCTTGCCAGTAGCTTCTCGTGGGTTGGTGGTTCTTTCTGGGGTTTTCCAGGGGTCTTCCTCCACCATTTATACTGGCCGCCATGTATAGCTATCGTGTGCTGAAAAATGGCGTTAAACCCAACAACAACAACAACAATAAGCATGAAAGCGTTCAAAGTTTTTATTTTTTACCTTGGGAAATCATTCAAAACATATAGGAAAAGATATATGTCAGCCGATCCAATTTGTGAGTACTGTCAGTTACATACAGTAGTCCTATCCATCAGTATTTCTTTCACAACAAGGACTTTAAAAAAAATTTAAAATGGTCATTTAAGTTTGAAAGATAAACTTTGTTGAAGCAGTTTTTCTTCAGTTGCACCCTGAATCCAAATATCCAGTCCTTGCATCTCTTACCACTCCTAATTTGTTTTGTGTAGAGCTTGATGTAAGTGCCAGATATAACTTGTCCAAGTCCGCTTTAACATGTATTAAATGTTTTGAACAGTTATTTTAGGACTTTGAGTGATAAATCCATTGAAGAAAAAAAATCTACTTTGTTCTATCATTTTCATGCACTAGTCTTAGTATGTAGTATTATTTGTTTCTGTTTTCTCATTTCAGGTTAATTTGGTAACAAGTGAGCTGTTCACGACAGAAGTTATGGAAAAAAACTATCAGGTAAATGTTTTGTTAAAATTATGGGTTGACACGGTCAAAGCTGTACCATATTCATAGCTGCCAACCCTCACGAATTTGGTGTGAATTTCACGACTTTTTTAGCAATTCACGAATTCACGCCGCAAGCCAAAAATTCACAAATTCTCCAATCCTCAATTATTTTAAATCTTTAATAAAATAACCGATTTCCCGTTAAGCGCTAGTCGTGATATTCGCAGTTGCTGAAACGGTCTGGTACTGCTAGTCACGATATTAGTAGATCTACAGCCGATTAGTATAGTTGGTCCGGTAGCAAGCATTTTAGCCTATTTTAATCTATATGTATAAGAGTAGTTTTACAAATGCTTTTGAGAGAAACTGGGGCCTAACCGGAATTTTGCTCCACGCATGCGTCACCAACACTGGTTTGAGTTACGGTTCAGCATCGCATGTATGTATTTGAAAATGTCTTCACCAGCAAGAAAAAAATGTATTACTCAAAAAGTTTAATTTGGAATATATCAAAAATTGGCCATGCATTCTGCCATTAAACATTGATATTCATCATGCTTTTTGCACTCAGTGTGCCATCGCAGAGACGATGTGAGGAAGTATGTCGGTTGCAAAAAAACACGTAGAAGTTGAGAAAATTACGAATTCGCAGATTTCAGCTCCAGCAATATTTTAAACAATTGGTGGAAGAAATGCAGGCTATCAACGCTGACGCATTATTTGTGAGTTTTCTTGTCGAACACAATCTACCTTTATCAGCTGGAGACCATGCTAAACATTTGTTCTGACAAATGTTGCCGGACTCGAAAATCACTTCCAAATTTTCCTGTGGAAGGACCAAAAGTGCTGCAGCTCTTGTGCATTCCTCACAGCAACAGTGCAAGCGAAAGTGTATTTTCTCTAGTGAGGAAAAATAAGACTTTAGGGCCTCCTTAGCTGCAGAAAATTTGTCAGTAATTTTAGTCCCCAAGATCAACCAGCCGGCAAGAAGTCTGAACTGTTTAGAAAACAAATTTACGATCAAGCGGTTGAGGAAGTTCAAGTCTGCCACATTATCATGTCTTGATAAATAAATATTTCTGCATATATGTAGTGTTTTAGTTTTATATTGCGAACTTGATATAGTGTAGTATTGACAGTCAGAGTGGATGGAGTTATTGTCATGGTATTTTTCACGAATTATTGTCCAAATTCACGATTTTTTATCCCTATTTTCACTAATTGTGAGCCTGAAATGTTGGCAGCTATGCATATTTATTGAAAGAATTATTAGTTTTCCCAGGTTCTTTCATGATTAGTAATAGCAAACATGTAATCGAACAAATTGTTTGAAAAAGAGGATATTTAACAGCTAGAAAATATTGTACTTTTTGCATGCAGCTAATGTTTGCCATTACTTTGAATGCACTATTTTTCAGGGCGTATCAGTTTTTGTCTTGACTTCAAACCATGAATTTAAAGATCGAGTGAATACTGTCTATACTTATAAGTTGAGTTCAGCTGCAAGCAACATAAACCCCTGATCTGCCATTGCATCCATGTGCTAGCAGATAGGGTCATGAATGAGCAATGTTCCACTGCCAGTCCTTTTTTTTACAAATACATCATTTCCCACAAATACATCTATAATGGCTTCTCTCTGGTATGTTGTCATACTTTTGATGTTAAACCTAGTATCCTTTTGAAGTCAGTTACCTCTTCCATTTTTGGCTATGCACAAAATACCACTGTTACAGACTTTTGGTTACTGTACATTATATTCTAAGGGAGGCAACCATGCAATCCAATAGTAATGGTATAGTAAGTCAAAATGTTGTTTTATATGGTGTGTACAACATTTTTGAGAATTCCAGTGAACTTATTCATAATTTTGCAATTATCATATCCTTCGTTATTGTCACCTGTGATTTTGGCTGGTAACATTTAATTTCATTGAAGAACTTTTTGGGTGGTGTATTAATCATATGTTACACAAATGAGTGGTTTAGATAACACAATTTACATTTATTTTAATTTGTAAATATTTGTTTTATTCTCTTGTTTGTTTATCACTTTCATTACTGAGATGAGAAACAAAGTGCAAAAAGTGCAAATGAATAGAGTTCATATAGGATGGACATAAGATATGTCTGTGCATACAATTGCTTTTTGGCACATGCATGTAGAACTGCACACAGATGGCTTCTATTCCAGAACATTTCTGGTTATGAATTCCAACAGCATTTGAAACCTGCGATTGAGACATGACAAGTATGCAATCAGTCTTGACATGTCATATGGCCCCAATCTAAGCCCTTGGGCCTGCATAAAGAGTTCGGGATGTCCGCTGCAGAGATGGCGATGATCCTGATTGATACACCACAAAAACATCTGGTAAGTTTGGTTTTTGGTTCATGAAATGAATACTCTCTCTTCCCTCATTGTGTGGTGGATCATCAGTATAGAGTAGTCCAACCTTATCCCAGCATTTTGTCGATCTGTCTAGAACCCTTAACACTCTCAACTTGGTGTCTTCCTCCCAAATACATCAAAAGTATCGTAAAGGTGTCAGAGAAGACATCAACCAAGATGTTGAAGTTTTACCTTTAATAAAGACTATGTCATATTCATGTTCAGGGCATCCTCCATGGAGAAGGTAGTGTTCCTGGACAAAATAGTACAAAAACATTTGGTAAGTATGGTTTTAAATTATGACATGAACAACTCTACTTCCATCATTTGCAGTTCAAGTTGGATAATCAATGCAGAGAAGTTGAACCGTATCCTTTTTCAATATTTTGTCCATCTAGATGTGGAACCTGGGCCACATATCAACTTGTTGTCTTTCTCCAAAATGTGTCAGAAGTATAACTCATGCATCGGAGAAAGCACCAAACAAGACATTGTTTAAGTGAGGAAGTTCTTACAGCTTTTTGACCTACTCATTGTTGGGGTGGACCTGTTACACTGCCAGTATCTCAGGTTGGGGAGCATGCTTATTGCTCAGTTTGTGATGGTCATTGGCATGTGAATGCTTCAAGAGATGGCTCTAAATACTAACATCATGGAAATGAAAGCTGTTCTCAGGCCTTCCACACAGGGGTGGAACATATCCATGAAAACAGGTTTCTGATAATGTTAGATAATTTGATTGTGATGATGTATCTCTGCAAGAGGGGAACAATCACCAGACCTTAGCTTGATGTTATGGGAAACCCTTCACGGGGACTTCCAGTATCAGGTATTATTAAAGCACAACACATTACTGGCCAGCTCAGTGTCCTGGCCAACTCAGTATTGAGGATAATCACTGCTTTATACAGAGTTGCTCCCCACCCCACTCAACCCTCAACATGTCAACAGGTCCATGACCATAATGGGGCCATCTGATGCACAACATTTCTTTCTCACATTTTCCTGATCCCAGAAGAATGGACCATAGTTGCTTTCTATGTCAGCTGGGAGGTTATGTGGCCATATACTTAACCCCCATCAGTTTTGCATAAGAAGATATTTACAAGTTCACAGACTGGAATAGCTCAGGTTGTTCCACTAAGAAGGAAAATCTTGGATCAGTGATCTGCTAGATTTAGTGACAGATGTACCCAGACAAGTCTCTGTGACCTCCACTCAGCTCAGGCAGTTGAGATTGCCACTATTCCATCCATGCCCATGGAACCTCCTCCTTCATGTCATGTCTGACTCCTTTCAGTGATGTCCTGATTGAAAAAGTGTTTGGAGCTTCAGTTGTGGAGAGGATCACAACATCTGAATATTTTCCACTTTGAGGACATAAAAGGGGGAATCAGGTGTTGTCAGTTACTGGTGTCACATCAGTGTCACACTACTCTCAGCACCCATCCCCTGATAGCAAATGTCTTCCTCTTTCTCTTTGAAGACCAGAAGTTAGCACCTAACACAATCAGGAGATACTGTTCCATGATGTCAGACATGTTCAGACATCATGCAAGAGGTGATGTTGGTTGGAACAAGGTAATCTTTGACTTGCAGCCCAAGTTTGACATATCTAGACCACGCTCACTCACATTATTCCCAGATGGAATCTCTCCTGGGTTTTGACATGGCAGCCAAACAAATCTAAGTATGAACAGTCGTACTAGTCCAAGTATACATTGCAGGTATATAAGCAATTAAAACCAGAAAATATGAGCAATTAAGAGCAGAAAATATGTGTACCATCCATTAGCCATATGCACTGTCAACTATCCAAACAGCTGGTCAGCAAAATGTTTATAATTATGGAAGGAATTCATACCTGTTGTTATGAAAATGGGGTGCTGTTTGCTCTCTTTTCAGCTTTTCAACAATTCACTTTTTTTTTGAGGATTCCAGTATTTACAGGGTCAGTGCAAGAGGGTGATTTAGTATAGTTACTCATGTGTCATTGTGCCCAGACAGGTTCACTAGCGAAGTTCAGGTTGCCTTGCATTAAATTCACATTATCTCCACCCTATTTTGTTTCAATATAGTGCATTAATAAATAAAGTAAAATGTCGACTTGAGTGTCAGTTTTCTTGCCAAAGAAGTTGGTTGAGGGAAAGAAAAAGAAGTCTTATATTCTATTGTAAAATATGGTGCTAACTTGATGATCATAAATACCAGAAATTACCTTAAAATCTGTACAATTTGTGCCAAAAAGTCACACAAGAAATGAACAATTGCATTTTTATAGCCCAGTCTGAAGAAAATGACATACAGATCCATTACTGAAAAAATTAAGAATTTTATCCAATATCTCATCATAAAAATGTATGAAAACAGGACTTCTGCTTTGGGTAAGTTGCAGATTTTCTGCAGTAACTTATTTTTGAGGTTGCCATTTTGTGTTGTACAGCAATTTGTGGTAAGAAGAAATAATGACCATTTAAATACTTTTATAAATGTTTGAATATATTTTTGTCTTTTAATAATCAGACAAGAACAATAAACTTAAGAGTATTTTGAATTACTACACCCACTTTGCCCTATTTTGCCAACTTTGTATAATTTAGCTAGAGAGGTAATTTCATCCAGATGTTAGGGTCCAGCTTGGATCAGATTTATTATGATTAATGCATTTAAAAGCAGTACCAAGTTTTTGTATGATTAAGATGACTTCTGGTATGGAAGAAGGTAAAATTATTTTTCCCATCTAGTAACACTTGTAACAGATATGAATGGAATGAGGGAAAAGTTTTGGCAAGCATGATTGACTAACTTTCAGTTGGGATACTTCAAAATAAAAGTTACGGGGCTGCAAAACAGAAATAGTGGTCTCATGTTGGTCCCTGATTATATAGTAGAGTCAACCCTGGGTGGTCATTTGAAGATGTACTTATCGACAGATTACCGTATCCTTTCATTTTTTGATAGTCTTATTGCCTTTTTATGTCCTTCAGCTCAGTGCAGTATAAGATAGAATCTTGTGATTTGTATGGAAACTTTGTATGTATTGTTACCTTTGAAAGATACACATATTGACAAATCTTGATGTAAAAGTTATGCACCTTTTTTACTATAGGCTCATGTACATCATGGAGGTAGGGGTTGTATGTGGGTTAGTTGTGTGTGTGAGCTGTTGTATTTACCTGAGCAACTTGCTTACCATTGCTCAGTTTTATTACTCTCGTTTCTTTTTGCCTATTTATTTTGTATTTTATTACATTGGGAAGTTAGAGGCAGGTCATAAGGGTAGACAGTCAAACAAAGAAAGGTTGAGTATATTTTATTTATTGATTACTTTGTATTCTTCTTAGATATCTATTTATTTGTATCTTTTTTGTCACAGCAAACAGATGGAGATGAAGAAGGCACTGAGCAGGTAATTTATACTGAATAATATACTTATCAAGGCATTAAGACAAAATACAATTTTTACCCACTCAGTATTTAGACGTTTTTACATTCATTAATTAATTTACAAAGAAAGAAAATGTGTGTGTGTGTTTGTGCATGCATATGTGTGTGTATGATTTGGATTTTAGCATAGCTTTAACAATTTTCCAGTCTTATCACTATGATGTCTGCAGTGTGACAGTTTACAGTGATGTTTAACACTGGGGAATCATGCCGCAGACATTTAGCATCGTGTCCCACCAGTCCCATTATCCTGACTCAAGGCCAACCAGTCCAGACACCTACCTCTTATTGTTGAGCATTTAGCAAGGCTGTATGACTTCGCTGGGGTTCGAACCCACGACCTCCCACATCCGAGATGGACTTTCTAACCACTTAAGCCACCAGAGTGGTCCATAGAGATTTTAATCAGTTTATTGATTCAGCCCAGAAAAATATTGCAAAAAATGCAAATAAGAATTTCCAAGTTTTCAGTATACTAGAAATGTTACTTATTTGATAAATTGGGTACCATATATACGTGCTTATAAGTCAAATTCAATTGCAAACTGCACAGATCCAGATCTGCCATAACATAAAATGTGCTAGGAGATCAGGGTCTTTTGAGTTTGTTAGGACCCTTAAATTAATTGTTTTAAGATTGTACCAAAGTTATGAAACAATTTTGTTTTTCTTTCTTTTATCAGACTTATGACTGGACTGAGGATGCTGATGAGTTTGAAGAGAAAAACATTTACTTTTGTCCAACACAAGGCAATGTCGTGTTTGCCAGTGCTTATGATGGCTGGGGTTTTACGTAGGTTTTAACCTTATTTTGTTGAATATATTTTCTTGTTATTTACAGTTAAAGCTATGTTTAACGGTCACCCAGGAGCTTGTTAAAATTGGCCTAATTGAGAAAGTTGCTTTTATAAATAAATAATTACAGAAAGTATGATTGCAAAAGGACTTTAGTCCTTATCGGCTTATCAACTTACAGGTCATTGCAGTAGCATGATTATTGTTACTGGTATTACCATCTTCACTAGCCAAGGGTCCAATGTGATAACCCTATGTACACTTGACAGATTGAACAGAAATATTGGTGCTTTGTCCTAACAACATCCATTGGATTTCATGAGTTGTCTCCCTTAGTATGTAATGCCAACTGACCAGTATCATGGTGCATTGTATATTTCCGAAAATGGTTGGGGCAATTGACCTAAAAAGGATACTTTGGAAGTTTATCATTGAAATTATGGTTGTGTAACAGAGGGAAGCCATTATAGGTGTATCTGAGTGAAAGGTATTTGTGCAAACATGGTCTGGCACTGGAAAGCTGCTTATTTATTAGTCCATTCAAGTTGTGTGCTCCCTTTTGTCTCGATCATTCAGGAACAGTATTCTGATTTGAAGAACCTAATTTTGATTGGATGTGGTTGCTTTTTGCCGCATCCAATTAAATTCACAGACTCGAAGCACAGAAATATCTGCTTGATACGTCAAGGTGTAGATATTGTTATCACACTGGAACCTTGGCTAGCAAAGATGCTGGTACTGCATGTTGTGTGTGTGTGTGTGTGTGAACTACAAATTTTCCATGCTATGTGGATTGAACATAGTGTTAAATACCATTATCAAATATTTTTAATTAATTAACAGTGTAGCAACATTTTGGTTTGTTAAACCATCAGTCTGTTAGCATCCTTGTTAATGAATTGCCAATTTCCTTTATCTTAAGGATCCATCATTTTGCTGAACTGTTTGCTAAGAAATTGGGAGTGAACTCGGCAGTTCTTGAAAAGACCTTATGGGGTGATTTTTACTTGAACTCTAAGATGAAAAGAATCCAGAAGGGTGCCCAGGTATTTAGAAATTAATTTAGAACATAGAAAATGGTAGTTACCAATTTTCATGACCTATAATATTTGTGATTGTTTAATGAACAATAGTGTCGATATTAGTTGTGATGAAACCACATGGTATATAAACCTATCAAATTAAAAGGTACAAAAAACTAAAATTGTCACCGATTGTAATCTGTTAAAGTATAAGTCTTAAATGATTTTAGAGACCAAAACATTTAGTAACTTCACATATAGATGTTTTCCCATCATTTAACTGAAAAAAAATGTAATTTGAAAATATTTTTGGTACAAAATAACTTACCTCCTTCCCTCTCAATTTGCCTCAACTTTTTTTACAAAGATATTATAATTAAGTTTAAAATTTCATAATACATTTTGAAGATATTTCATTATAAAAAAATAGCACCTAGATTGGAAATGGTAATGAAACTTGTAAATGCCACATTGTAGCAGTCATGCTAATCCGACTTAAGCTTAAAGACCATTTCTGCCAGTTTTTCTGTATATATGCCCCCAAAAATGTGAGTTTATGATAGTAAAGCCTTTGTGACTTTTATATGAAATTGAATTTAGAGAATGAGACTTCCATTTTTAATGTTTCGAAAATATTAATAGTATTTTTAACTGTTGTAAATAGAGTTTTACCACTGCCAGGAAAACTAACACTATTGCCTTGAAATCCTCAAATACAAAATTGTTATCCCATTTAAAACTATTAAATTTTGTATCCATTTATCCAAAATAAGATTGAGACAGTATGTGACACTGTCATAATGTCATAATAACATCAGACTGTGACAGTATATCACACTGAGTATCAGGATGTCACAGTAACATAAGACTATGACATTATGTCACACTGAGTGTCAGGATGTCACAGTAATACAAGACTAATACAGTATGTCACACTGAGTATCAGAATGTCACAATAACATAATACTATGACAGTATATCACACAGAGTATCAGGATGTCACAGTAACATAAGACTATGACAGTATATCACAGTGAGTATCAAAATGTGACAGTAACATTGGACTATGACGGTATATCACACTAAGTATCAGGATGTCACAGTAACATAAGACTATGACTATATCATACTGAATATCAGGATGTCACAGTAACATAAGACTGACAGTATATCACACTGATTATCAGGATGCCATGGTAACATAAGACTATAACATTATATCACATTGAGTATCAGGATGTCACAATAACATAAGATTTGCTAAAAGTTTATTATAGATTTTACTGCAAAAACGGTTGTCATTCAAATAATCAGAAATTTTTATTGTAATTGTTAATGAGAAATTACAAATGTGTTTGTTATAATTTGTTTTCTATTTTTAGTCAAAAGCTAAGAAGCCCCTGTTTGTACAGGTTGTTCTGGAGAACATCTGGGCTGTTTATGACGCTGTCATGGTCAGAAAGTAAGAATTGCTACTTATGCTGATTTAGTTGCTTAAATGTTAAAATTAGCAGTCAGATAAAGCAAAGATACTAACAGTGACCAAAATATATTGATGTCGTACTGAACAGTTTCAAGTGTTAACATGCCTACATGATTACGCACTCAGAAACAGCAGTACATTATCAGAGACCAATGCCATAAAATTTCATGCTGAACACATTTTCAAGTGAAAACATAACTTCATTATTTGCAAAATTATATCACAATAGTAACTTTAAAAGACAATTTATGAAATACCAAGAGAGCTTCCACCTGCCTGAATAGTTTGATTGCTTTAATTACAAATTGGTAGCCTGTATTGTGTAAGGACCACTTTTTCCTTTCAGTAAGATGTGTTGTTGGGTAGATTTGAGATTTGCATTTAGGAAAGGATTTCCTGTTTTGTTTTTAGCTTTACTGGTCATAGATTGGAAGAGCTCATGGGATGGTTTGTTGTTTATCATCCATCATTTGTCCATTAACGTATGTTTGTAATCTCTACTTCTCTTAAACTACTTGGATTATTGCTTTGAAACTTTACACACACATTCATCCCCTGTTTTAGTTGGTCCTGAATGAAATAGGCGCTACTTGGAAATCCAATATAGCCACCATAGTGGCCATCTTGAAAATTGTGTTATTGTCACTCATCCTGATTGGTTGGTCATATCAGAATTGGGTTTTCACTAAGAGACTTCTTATGGTGTCTTGAAAATGGGGCTGAACTGATGTCAAATATGGCAGGACCTGATTTAAAAAACAAATTGTTGAAGAATATTAACAATGGTTTCAGCACTCTTGAGTTAAAAGAAGAAATAAACTTTTCTTGAATTATAGAAAATTCTCAGCAGCCATTAGATCATGGGTTCCTTTGTTTTATGAAAGAAATGTCATAAGGACTTATGATTAGAACTGTGATAATGATTTTACTTTTTAAATTTAGTGCTGTCTGTGGTTTATCGGCTATCTGATTGCACACACATTTTGGCCTCAGCATTAATAATCATTGATCAGTGAAAAGAAATGGCTTACATTAATTTTAATATTGTTTATTCAGTGCATTTTAGGAAGGCATTGATCCTGTATTTTTCACTTTTGGATATTGTCGGAATGCCTTCTAGTCCTCTCTTCAACTCCACCCACTTTTCAGCCCTCTACGGAGTAATACAGAATACTGTTTA
Organism: Sinohyriopsis cumingii; assembly: GCA_028554795.2. Classification (NCBI taxonomy): domain Eukaryota; kingdom Metazoa; phylum Mollusca; class Bivalvia; order Unionida; family Unionidae; genus Sinohyriopsis; species Sinohyriopsis cumingii. The sequence goes on along the minus strand of CM068827.1, from coordinate 102,812,187 downwards.
AGAGCAATAAGTACTCATAATCATGAGAATTATTTACAGAGAAAATACAGATTTATATATATAACTTCCATTGATAACAACTGGCCTAATCATAGGTTTAAATTTAATACAGCCAATAGTGAAGTAGCATTTTTGATTTGTAATGCTGGTGATGCAAAGTGGAGTTGTTGTTCAGAGGTCACTTGGGTATTACTTAAATGAAGTGGTTTAAGAAGTAATCTATTTTTAGACTCATAACTTTTGCTAGGAACAAGCTTACTGTCCTATATCAGCATTTTCAAAGCATCCATCATGTGTGTACATCACAAGAATTTTGTTGTGAAATAACATGGAATGTGTTGAAATTTGATGGACATTATTTGCATCAACATGTGTATATAGTTCTGCCATCCAACTCTGATGAGCTTATTCAGATATAGGACAAGTCTAGTGTGTTCACCAGTCATAAAGGTTTTGGTGAATTGTTCTGCAACTTGGCAGGCATTCTTAACAGTTGAATATCAGCATATGGTTCTTTTGGTGAATTGCCTTGCAACTTGGCAGGCATCTTAACAGTTGAACATCAGCATATGGTTGTTTTGGTGAATTGTATTGCAACTTGGCAGGCATTCTGAATAGTTAAATATCAGCAGATGGTTGTTTTAGTGAATTGCCCTGCAACTAGGCAGGCATTCTTAACAGTTGAACATCAGCAGATGGTTGTTTTGGTGAATTGCCTTGCAACTTGGCAGGCATTTTGACTAGTTGAATATCAACAGATGGTTGTTTTGGTGAATTGCCCTGCATTTTGGCAGGCATTCTTAACAGTTAAACATCAGCATATGGTTTTTTTGGTGAATTGCCTTGCAACTTGGCAGGCATTTTGAATAGTTGAATATCAACAGATGGTTGTTTTGGTGAATTGCCCTGCATTTTGGCAGGCATTCTTAACAGTTAAACATCAGCATATGGTTCTTTTGGTGAATTGCCTTGCAACTTGGCAGGCATTTTGAATAGTTGAATATCAACAGATGGTTGTTTTGGTGAATTGCCCTGCAACTTGGCAGACATTCTTAATAGTTGAATATTAGCAGATGGTTGTTTTGGTGAATTGTCTTGCAACTTGGCAGGCATTCTTAACAGTTGAACATCAGCATATGGTTCTGTCACCATGCTCCATCAAAATTTTATACATCAGCATGAAACCTGTCATTTTTGGGATAAAAAGGTCAAAGTTCAAGGTCAGTGACACGAAGATAAATGATTTCTGAAGAAACTTCAGTTCTCAAACATGTATCTTTGTCAGAGTTTGTGGATGTCTTATCTATTGGATAAGAAAGAAGCCCTTTAATCTTGGGTTAGAGGGTCAAGGTCTAGTCAACTATTTGTAGGCCTTCTCAAAATGTAACACGGTAACTTATTCATTAATTAAAAAGTTGATTAGTTTTTTCCACTGTTTTGAAGTGGATTCTGTGTGACAAATAGTTAGTTGTGTGAGTTTTGCATGCATGTGTATGTGTGCATGCATGTATGTCAGCTTTTTGATGAAATTCTTTGAATGTTGGGTAACATTATTGATATAAGATGAACATGTGATACTGTTCTGTCATTTTTATTTGCTGTCTTAAGTTGGGCTCATTTTGTTATGACATTGTCTATCCATATCCATGTCCCCTTGCAGGTGTCTCGGAAACACTTAAGTATATTTGGATGCACATTTTTTATCAGGGAGTCCTCCGTATGCATGTAATAACTGGACGGCAAATTCAAAGACTTGCCTGTCCTGCTTCAGCCTCTTGCTGAGTGGAAAAATGTGTTGATAATTTAATCAGTTTAGCTGTGTTAATATTTACAAGGACAATTCAGTGGTAGAATGACCCCCAGATGTGCATGTTGTCATTATAAGAGTACATTAAAAGAACATGATGCAATGGAGTGTATATTTAATGAAGTTTTGGCAGGTTTTATTTAGTTGGTTTGTCTCATACCATAATCATGCTCCTATGCTTCAAGGTGAAGGTCACAGCTGTTGAAAATGTAACTTTGACTTGTACCCTTATCCAGAGTTTAAATTCAAAACCATTGAAGATGTTTGTAGTGTAAGCCTTAATCTAATTAGCTTTGTAATATCGCTTGACAGTTAAAGTAATCAGATATTCCACACTGGATTAGAACTGATACACACCAAAAGCTGGTTTATGTTATACATTCACTAGGGTTTATGTTCCATGGGAAAAATACTTTCAGGGCAGTCTTTACTCCCCTTCCTAGCTGTATTGATGTCTTGTATTTAATAAATAGTATAGAATGCCTTCTGCAGTTATTATTCAATAACAAATAACATTACAGGGGATCATGTAGATCAGTGTCCTGTTTCCTTATTCAGACTTTTAATTTTGGCCCTTATAGATAATTTAATGAAATTTTACCCTGATCCATACCTTATGAGACAGTAGTCAAAAAGTCCCAGTTATAATCCCAAGCTTGACAATAAGCTTACCCTCCATTTTTAAAACATTTGGGCAAATGATTATTTTGGATACTTTTTTTCTGTAAATTGTCCATCCTCTGTTTTATTCTTTGTGAAATGTTCTTTTGCATGTTCATACATACATGTATATACTGTTCAAGATCTATTGTTCTTTTCTTCTTGTACTCATAATTCAGACAGAGGGGTGAGGCATCCAGTGTTGTGGATACTGGACACTTTTATTGTTTTGAAATAAAATCAAGACATGACAAGGTTTAATTCCATGCAATATGATACATATTTTTCATTGCTATACATGGGCCAAAAGTTACTCTTTGTTGAACAAGTCTTAAATTAGGAATAACCTTTAAGTAGACAGGAGTCACGAAATTTGTCCAAGTTTGAAATTATTTCATTTTAATAGAACAAAACTGAAATATAATTATGCAACCTTTTCATTGATATAAGTTGTGATTACTCTGAAAATTTTAGAGCATTAAAGACATCTTGATTTTTGATTGGATTTGCTTTGATATACATAAGTGATGAGCATGTTTAGGAATTAGGTTTTGTATTAACTTCATTCATAAATCATTTGTCCTTTCAGAGACAAAGAAATGATAGAGAAAATCATCAGGTCCCTTGATTTGAAGATATCTACTCGGGATTCTCGGCACAATGATTCCAGGGTCCAGCTTCAGGCTATTATCAGTCAGTGGTTACCAGTTTCTTCTGCCATTTTGTGTAGGTTTAATATCTTTGTTTAACTCTATTGGTCAGAGACAGAAGAGTTTGCCTGTTGTCCAGCCATTATCCTTCTTTCCATTAGCACAAGTTTGTTATCACTACTGCCGTTTTGTGTAGGTTTAATATCTTTGTTTAACTCTAATGATCAGAGACAGAAGAGTACGCCTGTTGTCCAGCCATTATCCTTCTTTCCATTAGCACAAGTTTGTTATCACTACTGCCATTTTGTGTAGGTTTAATATCTTTGTTTAACTCTAATGATCAGAGACAGAAGAGTTTGCTTGTTGTCCAGCCATTATCCTTCTTTCCATTAGCACAAGTTTGTTATCACTACTGCCGTTTTGTGTAGGTTTAATATCTTTGTTTAACTCTAATGATCAGAGACAGAAGAGTTTGCTTGTTGTCCAGCCATTATCCTTCTTTCCATTAGCACAAGTTTATTATCACTACTGCCGTTTTGTGTAGGTTTAATATCTTTTTTTTTTAACTCTATTGATCAGAGACAGAAGAGTTTGCCTGTTGTCCGGCCATTATCCTTCATTCCATTAGCACAAGTTTGTTATCACTACTGCTTCTAAACTACTTGGAGCATTATGAAGAAACTTACATTCATCCCAAGGTCCAGTTGGTCCTAAAAGAAAATGGTGCCAATTCAGCTTCCAATTTTGAAACTCTTACTTCCACTGAATGAATGGTTCTTATCAGCATAGGTTTTCACTTAAAGACTTTTATGATGTCTGGTTGGCCCTAACTGAAAATGGTGATTTTGCTGATTTGACATCCAGTATGGCTGCCACAGCAACTGTCTTTTGAAAATCTTGTTATTACTTCTTCACCTAAACTGAAAAGCATATTCACATGATGTTTTAGTTTGGGGGGGGGGGGTCACCAGAATGTTTATGATGTTTAGTTGGTCCTGAATGAAAATTGTGCTGACCTAACATCAGCTTGGACTGTCATGGAGTTCATCTTGAAAATCTTTTTATTGCTACTTCTCCTAGATGGATGGTCCTATTGACATGGGAGTTTAACCAAAAGACTTTTTGATGTCGAGTTGGTCCTAAGTGAAAATGGTGTTAGTTTGACATCCATTATGGTCACCCCCCAGAAGATCTTGTAATTGCTACTTCTCCTAAACAGAAAGTCATATCAACATGGACTTTTCAATAGAAGACTTCTTATGGTCCTAAAAGAAAATTATGCTAATCTGAAATCCAGTATGCCAGCCACAATGGCCATCTTGAAAATGTTTTTATCAATATTCCTCCTGGCTGGATCATATTATTGACATGGTTTTTTTTATCAAAAAGACATTCAGTGATGCAAGTTAGTCCTAAATGATCTGACATCCAATATAGCTGCCACAATGGCCATCTTGAAAATGATCTGACATCCAGTATGGCTGCCACGATGGCCATCTTAAAAATGATCTGACATCCAGTATGGCTGCCACAATGGCCATCTTGAAAATGATCTGACATCCAATATTGCACTCACAGGGACACTTGTTCTTGCTTAAGAGGTGTTATGGAGGCATTGAGCTCAACAGCTTTGTTCATGCTGTTTTCCTTATTGTTGTTGTTGCCATGGTTGTTTTCATTGAAGTAAGTTTCTGTATCTGCTAGTACTGCCATTTCTCTTGAACTGTTGTATTGATAGTTATGAAATTTAAGCGGTATAATCATCTTGAGAAATGCCAATTACCACTAACAAAATCAGGTAACATAAATGTACTTGCCTTCACTGCCATCTCACCTCTTTCCATATGGGTTTGAGTCTCGGACTTGGCCAGTGTGAGAAAGCATGCCACTAGCTTCTCATGGGTTGGTGGTTCTTCCTAGAGCTTTCCTAGGTTTCTTCCTCCAGACATGCTGGCCATCATATATATAGAATATCATATGTTGAAAAATGTCATTCAATCCATGAAAACAACAACTAGCTAGCTCAGCCTCAGAATTATGCTTAAAAAAAATCTAGAGACAGTTGAATTATTTAAGCTTTATTCATCATCGCTATGGATTATGTATTTATTTTTTAAAGGAAATTTTAATTAAATTACGAAACTTATTTTGCCTTAAAGTTGACTTTGTAAGAGAATATGAAAAGACTTTTCAGTCAAATTTATTTATCTTCCAAATGCCAAATAGACAGAAATATTGCACCCACAAACACATCATTGTCACAGTCACAAAGGTGCTCTTTGAAGATTATTATTTTTGTTTTTATTTTAAAGCTATTGTGGTTGAGAAACTACCATCCCCTCTAGATATGAGTGAAGAAAAGGTGGAAAAACTTATGTGTAGCCAGTCTAGGCGTTTTGACTCATTTCCAGTGGAAACACAGAAGCTCAAAAAAGGTAGGTGTAATAAACACTTGGAAATTGAACCTCCAACTCTACTAACAGTATTTACATTTGTGTTTTTTTTTTAATCAAAAAGACTTGGAAGGTTGTAAGTAAGGAAAACAGCATTACTTTTATGAGTTCCAAAGTAAATATTATCAGTAGATTCCTCCTTCTAGAAGACCACCACAATAGTTTTTCAGCATCAGATTTCATTAGATGGTGGAATAGAGTGCATTTCTTTGCCAAATGTAAATGGGAAATTATGGGATTTGGCACCAGTCTCTGTATCCCATGGGAGACCACTTTTGTCTGACTTAATCTAGGCAACCAATTTTAGCAGCTTATTCCAATTTTTATTGTCCCAGACACATATAGAGATACCAGTGTTTGGACTTTGGATTTAACTCATTTCACTACAAAAAGAAGAAAAGTATATGATCGTCAAGAGAAAATAATTTCTTAATAATTGAATTAAAAAAAAGAATATATATTGTATAGGCACTTCCCAACTTACATAATACTCTACATTTGTAAACTTGTAAACTTGGACTTAATGTAAGTTAGTTAAAAATGAATATATATTGTACTTGCACACCTTCCAAATTGTTTGTACATCCCTACCAATTTGTATTCTGCCTTGTTGCTGTTGTTAGTATTTCCATACAAAATACAAATTAATAATGTAATCATCCATCAGATGCTGAGTACAGTAAGAACTAATAATCCTTTTGTATTTGAAGAATTGGCTTTGGATTCAGTTTATTATCTTCACTGAATAAATATATTACAGACATTTTGATGTAATTTTATTTTTCCAACCCAATAAAATATTTAGGATTTTTTCAGCTTCTTTTGACCACCCTGCTTTAGCACTAGTCATTATTCCATCCAATGTTTTTTCTTTCTGAAATTAAGCTTTCATTTTATCTTTCACTGGGGGGGGGGAGGGCTTTGTGAACAATATCTCATGGATTAAATTATTTCAAAGCTTGTTTTTGTAATTTATATATTTTAACATTTTGTTTTAGCTCTTTAACCCCTGGAGATTCTTTTCATTTTCACTGGAAATTGTGGTAGGAAATGCATTTTTGGAGTTACTTCTTAGTACATCTGAATACATCTGCTTCCAAGAGCTTTTTGTTTACCTGGATGCATAGGTGTATAAAAGACATTTTTGATTGGCTATTTTGCCTATACATTAGCAGTAGGGTAAAAATTGGACTTCTCTTTTCCTTTTTTGATTTTGCTTATTGGATCCATGATTTTGTTGTCCTGACCACTTTTCACTCCAAATTTCAAACTTTTTACAAGGTTCACCTGTCTGTGCTGTTTGGACCATTTTGCTTCAGTCAAAATGTCTAAATTCTGAACACAAACTCTGGTTCTGAAGACCAGTAATTTTTGGTCTAAAATAATGCATGTCTCAAAAATTGTGTTTTCCTCACTGTATTTTGTATTGCGAGTAGAAACTCTACATTATTTTGTATCATTGTAGAGCTGCATCTGTCTGCTTTTTGAAATAGCATTAACTTGGGTGTATCGTAAATGATGTTGGCTGTACAGAGCTTGGAAGTATGGTACAACCTCATGATGTGTAAAAATGTCACTCTGGGTTATTTCTTGTTTTATTTTGACTATTAAAAATTCTAAACCATGTTCAGCTGTATAAATTTCTGTATACTGAACAATGATATCTAGTTGAATTGATATATTCTTTGTTTACGTGGCCCCAATATTAGCTGACCTGGTAATAAGGCCAAGTGAACTTATGGCATCAACCAGTGTATGTTGTGCATTGTGATTCTGTCAACAATTGAAATGTTAAACTAAAAAAACACCAGGCCAATTTTGACTACATTAAACACATAGAATCCTGGAATGAAAGGCTTTCATACAAATAAGACTAATCTTCCATCAGATATGGCTGCCATTAGTAAAAAAATGTTGAAATCATAAATGGTTTCTCAAAAACTTAACAGAATTTAGTCCAGTTTGACAGAAAGTATCTTGGCAAGAAGACCTTTCAAGTTTTATAAATGATGCCAATGCACCATCAATTATTGTTGCCAGTACTGAAAAAAGGAATTATCTTTAAAGAAATTTAACTTCAAAACCACTGAAAAGAATTTAAGCCTGCTAGAGCAAAAGCATCCTGACATGGTGTCCTTTCAAACTAAAACAGTTGATGCCGATCCACCATCCAGTATGGCAACTGTTACTAAAAATAGAAAAACCTTAAACAACTTCTCAAACACTGCTCAGCTGAATTGGACCCAATTTGAGAGAAAGTATTCATGCATAGAAGGTTTTAAAGTTTGTACACCTGATGCTAATTCACCATCAGATATGTACACTATTGCCACCCACACCCCCAAGCTTTAAGATAACTTTTTCTGAAGAACTGCTGAACAGAATTTAACCAGACATTACAGAAAGCAAGTCGGGGCCCCGAGTGGCCGGGTGGTCTAAAGCGCTGTCCATTACGGATCACTGCCATCTCACCTCTGTCTGCATGGGTTCAAGTCTTGGATTCGGCCAATGTGGATATGTGAGAAAGCTTGCCAGTAGCTTCTCGAGGGTTGGTGGTTCTTTCCGGGGATTTCCCGAGTTCTTCCTCCACCATTAATACTGGCCGCCATGTATAGCCTATCGTGTGCTGAAAAATGGCATTAAACCCTACAACAACAACAACAACAACAACAGAAAGCAAGTCAGTAATAAAGTGTGTTCTGCAATTGTGAAATTAGAAACCAGACTTTAGAAGACTTAATGTTAGAAGCTGTTCAGCAGAAATTAAATAAATTTGACAGAAAGCATTCTAGTAGTAAGGACTTTTAGACTTTTGCCAATATTGCTAATAATGGAAAATCCTTTAACAACTTTTTCAGAAACCATTTGGCAGTATCTGACCAAATTTGACAGAAAGAATTCTGTCTTTGTGAGTTTTCAATTTATACCAATGATTCCAATCTGGTACATAATATGGCTGCTGTTATTTAAAATAGCGAAAACTTTAATAACTTCTTTGGAAGAAAAGCTAAACCAGTTTTGCTCATATTTGACAGAAAGTGTCTTAACTTGAATACCCTTCAAATTTATACAGATGATACTGTTTTGCCATCAGATATGGCTGCTGTTACTGAAAATAGAAGACCTTTGCACAAATTGATCTCAACAAACTGCTGAACAGAATTGGACCCACTCCAGCACAACACATCCTGGCACATGCTCCTTTCATTACTGGACCAGTGACATTGATATGCCAACAGATATGCATGAAGATACAAAAACTAGAGAAAACTCAAATTAATTGTTTTCATAACATATGCAGTTAATGGCATTGGAAGAAATTTCAAGAAGATACATTCCTACTGACCCAGAGTTAATCACAATCGCTTATGAAGATGTCAGGTAGGTCTTAGGACCACCTGGACCTATTGTCATGTTGCTTTGATTAAAATGCAAAAATATTTAAAGAATTATCACTTTTATATTCAGATGATATAGATGCATGTTTTACATGACATACAAGGTCTGCTGATAAGTTATTCTACAGTGTATTTGGGTGGAGGAACCAGAATATATTTGTAATTTACTCTAAAGTATATTTGGGTGGAGAAACCAGAATATATCTGATAATTTACTCACAGTAGTCCCCCTCTTAAAAGGCCACCCCTACTGCAGCAGGAAAGTGGCCTTATAATGAGGGTGGCCTTTCTAGAGGGGGATGACAAATGTGAATAGTAAATACATATGAAGAAAGTCACAAGTACATTTAATTCGAAAACATTTAATACTTTTATTAAAATATCACATGCATGTTGTGAAATAAATGAAAAACAAACTGTTTCATCATTTTCAAAGGAATGTTATGAATAACCATTGATATAGTTTTAAAACTGTCTTTATAATCATGTTACAGATCACATCATCTGTCACTCTGTTGGTAACAGTCTAAAAAACAAACCAGTCTCGTCACAATTAAAAATATCCTTGCTGTCATATCCCCTGCATATATTGTTTAGTCTTTTGTTCCAGTCTTCGACAGCTTCATTATTAACATCAGCTGATTCTTCACTAAGGACAGAACACTTAATATTGTGTCGCACTTGAAATCTGTGCAACCATCCATTACTTGCGGTAAAGTCGTCATATCTCAATTCAGCTGATAAAATTGTTGGTTTTTCTTGTCATTCAAATCAGGATACAAACATCTCCTGGCTCAAATAATCTTCCTTTCTTCGACCATTTCACCTTCCCACTTCTGCAGAACTGTTTCCTTATCTTTCATGATATTGTTTATCTGAGTCTTTCCAACGTTAGTTTTCTGCAAGGATCCTCGACCCCCCCCCCCCCCGATCCTCTCGGTCGGTTGAATTGCTTTCATTTTCTCTTCTAAACTGAGAATTTTTCTTTTCCTCGATGACATGTTGATCTTTTTGCAGTAAGTTATTCATGTTGCCAACTACAATACTGATAAAACAATTTTGTATGCATCTAAACAAATTGACGTGTGTTTTTAAAGGAAGTGATCTTGTCACGTGATTCGCTAGTCGCAGTCTGGTACCCTATTGTTTTTATACATTTCTTGAAACTAAGTGAGAGAAGCCAAAATGGCATTGATATGTACCATTTAACATCATGCAGATTTGACCTCGTGGCCGTTAGGATTTGTAATTTTGACAATTATTGTCATTTGTAATAGCCACTAATTATCAAAGTGAACATCTTACTAAAGGAAGCCATAAAGGCTATTAAACTATTTTCCTGCTGACTTGTGTATTGTACATCGATGCTGCCACTTCTCAGCTGTTACTACTGTTCAATAATTGTAATCTTAACAATTATCAGAGTGACTAAACCGGACATCTTATGATAACAGAACAGTAAGGCTAATTGGATTACATGTACTTACCCTTTTGTATGGATTGAAATTTGAGACTTTATCAGCTTTATGGAATAAATGTGGCTTCCCATGAGGCGTAAATGATATAATATTAACCTTAGTGGTACATGTACTTTAGTCAACACTTCTTTCAGTAACAAAAACCTGACATCAGGAAACAGAAATCGGATTACTTAACACACGTTATAAATAAAATACTGGTTCTGGATACATATTAAAATAAAATGCGGCCGCTTGTGATGGGTACATTTTATATTATTGCACTAATCTGCTGGCCACTGGTCGCGTTAGCCAGGTGGCCTTTCGCGAGGGGTACTTTTGAACACAAACTCATCGGTGCCAACGGATTCTGGCCATAAGGAGCGGGTGGCCGCTGGTCAGGGGGGCTGTTCAAGAGGGGGACTACTGTACAGTATATTTGGGTGGAGAAACCGGAATATAACTCGTAATTTACTTTCAGTGTATTTGGGTGGAGAAACTGGAATATATCTGATAATTTACTCTACAGTGTATATGGGTGGAGAAACCAGAATATATCTGATAATTTACTGTACAGTGTATTTGGGTGGAGAAACCAGAATATATCTGATAATTTATTCTACAGTGTATTTGGGTGGAGAAACCAGAATATATCTGATAATTTACACTACAGTGTATTTGAGTGGAGAAATCGGAATATATTTGATAGCTTACTCTATAGTGTATTTGGGTGGAGAAATCAGAATATATATGATAATTTACTCTACAGTGTATTTGTAATTTACTCTACAGTGTATTTGGGTGGAGAAACCAGAATATATCTGATAATTTACTCCTTTCAGTATTTTTGGGTGGAGAAACCGGAATATAACTAGTAACTTACTTTCAGTGTATTTGGGTGGAAAAACCGGAATATATCTGATAATTTTACTCTACAGTGTATACGGGTGGAGAAACCAGAATATATCTGGTAATTTACTGTACAGTGCATTTGGGTGGAGAAACCAGAATATATCTGATAATTTACTCCACAGCGTATTTGGGTGGATAAACCGCAATATATCTAGTAATTTACTCTACAGTGTATTTGGGTGGAGATACCAGAATATATCTGATAATTCAAATTGTTCCAGTTTGTTTATCAGCACTTTCCATGTTCTTCGTTGGTTCTCATCAGTGGTTGATCAGACTGTTTGTTTCTAACATAAATGAAAGTCTCAGCCTACAATTAAAGGCTTGAAGTTTTTTGTATACCGAAGAAAATAAGTGTCCAATGTCATTATTAGGAACATTAGCACTGAATAAAGTTTTAATACTTACATCACTGCTATCATTGTTATTACTTAATTTAGTGTTAAAAATAATAAATCTTCCAGAGTCAATTCTAACTACTTATTTTATTTGAAATTCAAAAGTATTATTACATTGTATTGACATAGATTTATTAGCTGATTCAGTACAATCAAAGAAATGTTTTATAAGCGCAGCCATTACTCCAAATATCTTTCTTTAACACATTTCCTTTTCAGAAGAAAATTTATATCACAGTTCTTATCTATCCTTTAATTAAATATTTCACTTTGTTTTCATTTAAACCCCATGCATTGAAATATGAAACTAATATCTCAATATATGTTGCAACTTTATTAAATTAGAACAGTTTAAGTTGAAAAAAAAAAGCAGTTTTAAGAAACAAAATTGAAAGGGGAGAAAAAAGATGGGACAGTAACTGTAGAAATAGGCAGTGAGGAAAGGATTGACTATAATCTTGGGTCAGTTGGCTTTCCTGGCTGAATACACTAGAGGATTATTATTAACAAAATGAGTTTACTGCAAAAAAAACCCCACTGGAATGACAAGTACAGTGTACGTATTATAGTGGACAAAAGGATACAATAATGCATGTATATAATTTTTATTACCATAATCTAGTATCTTCAGTCTATTAGGGAGAAAATAAAATTATACAACAGTAGATCATAAAAAGATGGTAAGCACAACACATGGCAGAATTAGTTTTATTCTGTAGTGTCACAAGTTCATTTTTTTCAATGTTAGAAAAGTTAACCAGTGTAGAATTTCACGGTAAATGTACCCCCCCCCCCCACAATAAATCAACAAAACTGTATAACCAAATAATTTTACATGCATGACAATTCTTATCCAAAAATTTGTCAAGGAGATTGTAGCTATGGTAGCTTATGTATATTTAATATCGGTAAGGGAGATAACTGATACATAGGGTATATATAAGGTGTACACTTTTTGTGCATGTGGGCCTAGTGGCTTTCGATACTGTTACTTGGGTGATATCATTAAAAAGAAACAAAATTGTTCTACATGGAATACATAATATCTACTTGGTATTACTCATCTTTATGTTGCTTGGTACAGTGACAGTTTGCTGACAATGTTTTCTTCTTATTGGAAAACACTATGGAGCTTAGAAGTCTGGCTTGATTTTGACATTCACACTTTTGCCACTTTCCTTCTGTAATTTAAAGACCTGTGTTTGGTATCCAAACTGTTTCATGTTCTTCTATCAATTTTTCCATAAATGTTTAGTTTTACTGGAGCTTTTCTGTTGAAAATTAGAGATCCTTTAATATTTCTTTAACCACTCTGATGTTAGAGCATCTGCTTCGGATGAGGGAGGTCACAGGTTTGAACCCCAGCCGAGTCATGCCAAAAAATTATTAAAATGGTACTAGCAGCTGCCTCGCTTGGTGCTCAGCATTAAGAGGTTAGTGTTAGGACTTGTCAGACTGGTGTCAGGATAATGCAATTTGGTGGGACATCATGTCACATGTCTGGGATGTGATGCCTCATTGCTAGACATCACTGTAAACTGCCACATTGCAGACATTGTAGTGATATGACTGAAAATTTGTTAAAGCTACATTAAAAATCCAAATCTCACACAGACAGACAGACACACAATTTGTGGTATATAGAAATTTTTTTTGGCAATAATTAACATTTTCACCAGTTTCCAGAAAAGTGTAATTTAGTTGAAGATATTGTGGAACTTATTTCAATTTGGGAGCCTCCCATAATAATAAATTTATATTTTCCACAAAAGAACAAAACTTCTTTATATATATATATATATATATATATATATATATATATATATATATATATATATATATATATATATATATATATATATATATATATATATATATATATATATTTTGGTTCCTATTTGGATATTTAATCTTTCCTAAGAAAAGTGCATGTCAATGCACATAGCAACAGGACTGTGACAAAATGAGGTTGTTGTTGACGTGGGGTTTAACGCCATTTTTCAGCACATGATAGGCTATGTATGGTGGCCAGTATTAATGGTGGAGATAGAACCTGGGAAAACCCCAGGAAAAACCATTGACCCATGAGAAGCTACTGGCAAGCTTTCTCACATACCCACATTGGCCGAATCGTAGACTCGAACCCATGCAGACAGAGGTGAGATGACAGCGATCCGTAACAGAGAGCGCTTTAGACCGCTTGCCCAACAAAATGAGGTAATGTGTGATCATTATACAGATACTTAATCTGTAAAACATATTCAGAATTTCTCAAAACATTAATCAATGACATTGAATGTGCTCACATAAAATTAGTATCACTTGTCTTTTTTTTCCTTTGGAGAGGTATGTGTCTTGCTAATGTTTATATGAATAGTGTGCATGTGCAGTGATTGCCAAATGTTTATATGAATGGTGTGTATGTACAGTGATCATCAAATGTTTATATGAATGGTGTGCATGTGCAGTGATTGCCAAATGTTTATTTGAATGGTGTGTATGTACAGTGATCATCAAATGTTTATATGAATAGTGTGCATGTGCAGTGATTGCCAAATGTTTATGTGAATGGTGTGCATGTACAGTGATTGCCAAATGTTTATGTGAATGGTGTGCATGTGCAGTGATTGCCAAATGTTTCTTGGAATGGTGTGTATGTACAGTAATCATCAAATGTTTTTATGAATAGTGTGCATGTTCAGTGATTGCCAAATGTTTATATGAATGGTGTGCATGTGCAGTGATTGCCAAATGTTTCTTGGAATGGTGTGTATGTACAGTGATCATCAAATGTTTTTATGAATAGTGTGCATGTTCAGTGATTGCCAAATGTTTATATGAATGGTGTGCATGTGCAGTGATTGCCAAATGTTTATATGAATGGTGTGCATGTGCAGTGATTGCCAAATGTTTCTTGGAATGGTGTGTATGTACAGTGATCATCAAATGTTTTTATGAATAGTGTGCATGTTCAGTGATTGCCAAATGTTTATATGAATGGTGTGCATGTGCAGTGATTGCCAAATGTTTATATGAATGGTGTGCATGTGCAGTGATTGCCAAATGTTTATATGAATGGTGTGCATGTACAGTGATTGCCAAATGTTTATATGAATGGTGTGCATGTGCAGTGATTGCCTAATGTTTATATGAATGGTGTGCATGTACAGTGATTGCCTAATGTTTATATGAATGGTGTGCATGTGCAGTGATTGCCTAATGTTTATATGAATGGTGTGCATGTGCAGTGATTGCCAAATGTTTATATGAATGGTGTGCATGTACAGTGATTGCCAAATGTTTCTTGGAATGGTGTGTATGTACAGTAATCATCAAATGTTTTTATGAATAGTGTGCATGTGCAGTGATTGCCAAATGTTTATATGAATGGTGTGCATGTTCAGTGATTGCCAAATGTTTCTTGGAATGGTGTGTATGTACAGGGATCATCAAATGTTTATATGAATGGTGTGCATGTGCAGTGATTGCCAAATGTTTATATGAATGGTGTGCATGTACAGTGATTGCCAAATGTTTATATGAATGGTGTGCATGTGCAGTGATTGCCTAATGTTTATATGAATGGTGTGCATGTGCAGTGATTGCCAAATGTTTATATGAATGGTGTGCATGTACAGTGATTGCCAAATGTTTCTTGGAATGGTGTGTATGTACAGTAATCATCAAATGTTTTTATGAATAGTGTGCATGTGCAGTGATTGCCAAATGTTTATATGAATGGTGTGCATGTTCAGTGATTGCCAAATGTTTCTTGGAATGGTGTGTATGTACAGGGATCATCAAATGTTTATATGAATGGTGTGCATGTGCAGTGATTGCCAAATGTTTCTTGGAATGGTGTGTATGTACAGGGATCATCAAATGTTTATATGAATGGTGTGCATGTGCAGTGATTGCCAAATGTTTATATGAATGGTGTGCATGTGCAGTGATAGCCAAATGTTTCTTGCAATGGTGTGTATGTACAGTGATCATCAAATGTTTTTATGAATGGTGTGCGTGTGCAGTTATTGCCAAATTAAAGGGATGTAAATATTGGAACCTACTTCTCCATCTTCACAGACTTTACTTGTTGACACCTATGAGATACCAAACATTCCCTTTTGGCATTAATAAAATACCAAAGTTAAATATTGTATCAATTATCCAATTGAAATGTTACCTTGACAGTCATTTTACCTGTGGTGAATAGAGATCCAACTGTAGTAAAATCACTCAAACATTAAAGTCTATTTTGTGTGTGTGTGTGTTTTTTTTTTTTTAACGTAGCTTTAATTGTTTTTCAATCATATCACTATGATGTCTGCAGTGTGAGTTTATAGTGATGTATAGCACTGGGGCATCATGCTGCAGAAATGTAGCATCTATCATCATGTCCGAACATTAACCTCTTAATACTGAGTGCCAAGCGAGGAAGCTGCTCATACCATTTTTATAAGTCTTTGGTTTGACTCGGCTGGGTGTCTGAATCTGTGACCTCCCACATCTGAGGTGGATGCTTTAACCACTAGGCCATCAGGTTAGAAAGCTTTGATAATTGCTGAATTACAGAAGCACGATACCAAAACCAGCAGATCATGATCATGTGTCCTTGTTTAGTTGTGTGGTTTTGTTTTGGTTGTACCTGGTTTGACAAAATGGGGAAAAATGCAGTATTTTTATACAAACTTTCTTTTATAAAACTGTTAATGTTTCATGGCAGGACTTTTATCATCTAGTTCCACTTTTGAATGTCAAGTGTCTTTGATTATACATTTATGTGTTTAAATTTATAACAGATAGAATTTATCGGCTCATTAATAGCACTGCTGAGATAATGCATTGTACAGCAATTTATTATGCTATCCTTGTAAGCGTGTTATTAAAACCTAAAACTACCACAACGGATATCTTACTCTTAAAAAATACAAATTATCATTTATCGACCAGCAGATTGCATGTACAGCCTATGAATGATTGATCATAGAGGAAACTTTTATAATGATGAAAATTATATGCGACTGATTTTTTGAGAAAAAAGTAGGTACATAGTATAAATATCCAGCCAGTGAGCTCACGCTCCAGTAGTAGCTGGGTGGTCACAGTGATAACTTGAAGTTGGTTCTTTTCAAGCCTTGGGCCCTGGGTGGCTGAGTGTTCTAAAGCACTTGTCTTTACCGGTCACTGCCATCTCACCGCTGTCTGCATTAATTTGAGTCTTGAGCTCAAGCTGTGTGAGAAAGGTAGCCAGTAGCTTCCTGTGGGTCAGTGGTTCAAACTGGGGTTTCCCCATGTTCTTTCTCCTCCAGTTATGCTGGTGGGCATGTACAGCCAGCCTATGATGCTGAAAAATGGCATTAAAACCAAAACAGCAAAAACAACATTTAAGCCTACTACATGTATTACAGACCATTGACCCACGTGTAGGCATCTTCTGAAAAATTGTTTTTTTTCCCCCAGTTAATTTTTTTCATCCAATCAGCAACCATCATTCTTTTCAATATAGTATTTAATATACCACCATACATTAACTGGTTGTAGGTTATACAGATGCCGTTGGCTAATTGTAACTATTTGTAATCATTTATATTTGGTTGCTAGCAAAGTATTTTCAGTTTTTTGTGGTTGCAGTAAATATATGATTTTGTTGTGGGGTGTTGAATTCTTTTTTTAAAATTTATTTATTCATATGATTTCAGTGTTTATGGAATGTGACTCAAGTGAGGAGGCACCAGTTATACTGTTCGTATCAAAGATGTTTCCAGTGGACAAGAAAGCCCTACCACAAAACAGACAGAGGTAGGTGCATTAACATCTTGAGTTACATTGTCATGACTATATTCAGTTTTGTTGTTGTTTCTCCTTTGAATACATTCCCCAATCACATTTCATTAGGAATATTCACCTGCTACCAGCCCTACTAAAAGATGAACATATGTCTTTCTCTGTCTTTATCAGTAGACAAAGGGCAATAATTCTTGCCCATTATCTCCCCTTTATACCATCAGGTGTCACCAGTTTTTAGCTTCGCTGCTGTACAGACTACATGTCATACAATTTATCCTCTAAGAATATAGCCAATTTTTTGTTCCTATGGTCCCATCAAACGTTCATTTTGAATTAAATGTGCAGATTTATTGATCTACAGTAGGTTGTATGCATTATTTTACAATTTCTCAGGGTTTGTATGGGTCATGGAATCCTGGAATAGTTTTGGAATTTAAAAAATAATTTCAAGGGCCTTGAAAAGTAATATAATTTGTCAAAACCTTGCAGAGTTTTCGAAAAGTCATGGAATTTCTGACATTGGAGTTAAAGAAATTGATTACTTCAAATTTCATAGAGCACCGATCACCAATTGAATAAAACACGATAAAATTAATACGATCAGTAAATGGTTTCATTTCATATAACAAGAATAAGTTCCCCTAACAGTAGATATCATGTGATTTCTGGTGTAGTTTGATTTGAAAATTCAAATGGTCAGCTGTGCCAATTTGAGTAATTACCACTTGACAATCTTTCAAAACGAAGTTAATTTCTTCTGAAAAAGTCTGTTATTTCTTCGATCTAACATACAAGGTAAGTACTAATTTGGTTTTGTTTATATTTCTCGCTTCATTTTTTTATAACAAGAGTAAGTTCCCCTAACAGTAGATCTCGCATGATTTCTGGTGTAGTTCGATTGGAAAATTCAAATGGTCAGCCATACCATTTTGAGTATTTACCACTTGATCTTTCAAAATGAAGTTGATTTCTTCTGTAAAAGACTGTTATTTCTTCGATCTAACATACAAGGTAAGTACTAATTTGGTTTAGTTTATATTTCTCTCTTGTTTTTCGGGTCACTCATTCCTTTATTATGTTGGATGGTACGACATGATTATAGTCATTATTATTGATTTTATATTTTTGTTTTGGGCTGTTACTTTAGTTCTAGTTTCAGAATATTAAAAATTGTAGTTTTCTTTCAGAAACCATTTTTAGATAACCTGCCAACCCTACAAATTTAGAGAATAATTTTAATATTAGACCCATCTAGGTATCCCAATTGAATTCTCCCGTTTTTCCAAGATCCCCAATAAAAATAAATAAATAAATACTATAATAGATTGCGTATTAGAGAACAAAGATTATTTAAAGTTAGAATTAAAAAATCTGCAAGAAGGCTTCAGTCAAAATTCCAGTAATATTACAGTGTGGGAATTTTGACTTCCACTTTTCAAGAGTTTTGTCAGGTTAGGATGAAACATGTTTACTGCCAATATAGTTTAACTTTAATCAAACATTTTACATGTTCCTGGTAAAATTTGATGTCTTTTTAGTGTTGTTGTTAATAGTATATTTAATGAAATCAGTTTTAAAGTTAAAGAAAAGAATTGTCATTGTCTGAAATTGCATTTTAATTTTAAATCTCCAATACTATGTAATATGATAATGAATAAGTCTTAGATTGTAAGTCTGGTCAGGTAACAGGTGATGAAAATATATTACTTAATGAACACTGGGCTGTTAGAAAATTCTGAGCACATACTAAAATAACATCTTTCATTTTATATTGCTTTAGGTAATAAATAGTCCAACATGCCTGTTATGTCCATGTTCAATAACAGTTGGCTGACTAACCCAAACTGTGAAAAATGGGTGGAGAATGGGTGGAGAAAAAAGCTTCAGACCCAATGACTGCTAAATGCAGACTTTTTTTTGCAAAATTATAGATATTGCAAATATGGGAATAACTGCCCTTAAAAGTCATTCCACCAGCAAGAAGCATGTGCAGAATTGTAAAATAATGAAATCTGCTCAGAACTCTGGTTTTATTTCAAATTCAGCCTCACCATCACCTGAAAAATCCATTGGTATGTTTAGAAACTCCTAGAATTGTTCCCATAACTCCTTGAATTTACTAGAAGGAATGCAGAACTTCAAAGCTGAATAAAAAGTATCACTTTTTAAATTTTTTATTTACATATTTCCAGAAATAAATAATTAATAATGGATAACATCAGTTTGATAAAATCAAAGAACACATGATACGTGCTGTTGCCAGATGGATAAGCGTCCCTTTGCTACAGAGGTGGGCTAAAAAAAATAGTTTTCTACTGTTGTACCTATTTTGCCACGATAAATCAATTAACATGGGTAAAGTAAAATTTCGGAAAGAAAAATACTTCTTCAGAATTGTTACAAGTCCTTGAAAGGTTTTTGAGAAAAAAACATCGTTATGTGGTTGTATGAACCATAATTAATACTTTCCACTGCTTTCAACCTCTTGTTTTTAGGTCATTCTGGCCATTAGATCCAAAGAGAATTTATAGGTTATGGGTAAATATGATCGATTCATTCCCATAAAATTCTGGACTTGTATATAATAGTGCACAACAATCAGCACAGCTGACTGCTTTAATATTTAAATAACGTATGTACTTGCATATTAGAAAGTCCAACTGCAAACAACATAGATTCTGATCTGTCATCACATAATGTGCAGGCAGATCAGGGTCTTTGTTATTTGTTTTGCTGATTACTCCCAACAAACTATATAGACCCAGAACCACCAGTGCATTATGCGACGCAGATCTGGGTCTGTGTAGTTTATAAGTGAGCATATATGGTATACTTTTCAGGATCCTATGTGATATACTTGAAGAATGATCCCCATTACACCATATAAACTGAGCATTACATAAAGAAAGAATGATCCATATTTCACCACAAAAAGCATATCAAATCAGTAATGACATAAAGAGACAGTGGTCCATATTATACCATATAAAAGCATACAAAATAGCATCAGTATGAAGAATGAATTGTCCATGTTACACCATAAAAAAGAATATAAAATGAGCAATGACTTGATAAAATGGTCCATATTACACTATCAGAAAGAAATACAATGAGCATCAACACAAAGAAAGATTTGTTCACCAATTTTTCTTGTATTATAAATGGGAATTATCTTGAAAACTGCAGTTTCAAAAGAAAATTGTCAAAGGTCATGGTTCCGTAATGATAATAATGAGATATGAAGTACATGCAAATTGCAAACTGAAAGGTCAAATGAATTATTTCTTATATCTTATTTATGTATAGCATATCTTATTTAATATTTGTATGACATGGGAAGAAAAAAAATTTACCGTCTCATAATTGTAAATTCATTAACTAATTATTGTACTGAGAAATAAATGAATACATAATGAATGATATACAAAATGTCAGTACAGATCACAATATTATTGATTATATCAGGTTTCTTCCCATGCGATAAAGAGGAGCAAAGAGGGATTCTTATAACAGTCGAGCAGGTTGTTGAAAGCAGAAATCCTGAATGAACACTGTATAGCAATAGACATTTCTTGTTAATTGCACAGTCTGTGTCATACTATTGCATATTATTACAGAAAATTTTATTACTCATGCACACACCGCTCCAGTGGGCGAAGTGGTTAGAGTATCTGCCTCAGATGTGGGAGGTCATGGGTTCAAAAACCAGCTGAGTCATACCAAAGACTTACAAAAATGATATTAATAGCTGCAGCGCTTGACGCTTAGAGGTTGGAGTCAGGACTGGTGGGCCTAGTGTCAGGATAATGTGACTGGGTGGGACATGATGCGCCACTGCTAGACATCACTATAAACTACCACACTGCAGACATTGTAGCAATATGACTAAAAAAATTTAAGGATATGTTAAAAATCTAACATACACATACAGACACAGATACGCACACAGACCCATACATGCATACACACACAAACACATGCATGCATGCACAAAGGCAGACACACACTCAAAAGCAGATGTATCAACTCATTATATAACCAGTAAATGTACCAAATTGGCACCACATCAGACAGGTATGAATGAAGAGAAAACTTCCCAGTAGGCATGTATGTTATTGTTTATTAGCCGAGTGGGGGTGGGTGCATGACAGTAGTTCTTGTAAAAGAAAAAATTTAATAATAAAGTCTTTAATTGTTTATACTTTAGATTCACTTTCATTTTTTTGGTAGCAAATTGTGTACATTGTTGCCACAAACCATAAATTGAGACACAGGGGCAACAGTGATTAATTTCCCATCAGATGTCCATCCACAAATTTAAGTGCTAACAAAAGTGGCATATTTTGCAATATTATGAAAATTGATTTACACACATCATTAGAAATGTTTGTGGGGAATTGGTGTTGGTCGGGACAAACAAAAAAAGGAATAACTTAGGTTCTGATAACTGAATTTAATATTTACTTGCAGGAAATGAATAAGTTAGTTGGTATTGCTATCATAACTATCTTTCAGTTATTTTATTTATTTTTTTGAAGTTAAATGATAAATGGAATTAAATAGAGGATATGTGCTTGAAATGAGTGAATAACGTATATCATCAGGTAGGTGAAAAAGTTAGTATTTTCAGAAGTGGCAAAGCCACAAGTGAAAATACTCTAGATTTTTACCCATGAGATAAAATATATCTGTTCACTTGTAGCAAGCAGATTTTCTTTATGTTCAGATGTATTTGCTAGCAAGATGTACTGTATAAACAGAATGAAGTAGCATAGTGGTTCCCACGTGATGTCTGCAGTTTACTTTTTATGTTCTGCTGTGTGTCATAATTATTCATACAGAAAATAAAAATAGATAATTCTTATTCCCAATTAAAAGTTAAAAAAAAACAAAAAATTTTTTTTTGCACCTTGTTGGATTTGAACTGGAGTAATTTGTAATGGTAAGCTGCCATCTTAACCACTCTGCCAAGTAAGCATGTAAGAAAAACTTAAAATTTCATGCTTATCTTGTTATCGATGCAGCAGTGAAATTATTTCCCATAATTCACTCCACTGAATTATCAGATTTATTTTACTTGGAAAATACAGTAATTTATGGCTGGCATAAATGAAGTACTATTGATATAGTGTGACCTCAGTGCTAAACATTTCTAACATAAGCATTTCTGAGCTACTTACATGAAGTTCTGTTGAAAATACACATGAAAGAAGTAAGATCCCATAGAATATATGCATAACAGTTTCATTATAAATGATACAGGAACAGCACATGAAGGGATGTTATTCCATAGCATGGCTTTGTTCATTTTGTGTTTCCTGGCACTTGAGAGCCAAATCGGGAAGAGAATTCTAAATTAATTTAGAAATAATGTATCCAGACGACAGTTTTTATGTTCTAGTCATAACTGGAGAGACTTGACAACCTCCATTGCTGCTTCTGCTGCTTCCTGTAACATATAAATATTCTCTTGACTTGATTCCAAAAACTTCTGTTCACAAATACGTAGATAACAGGATTGGAAACATTGTACAAGAAATGCATGTAGAATATGATTACATTCATTTCAACAGCTTTGAGAGCCATCAGCCAGGCTGGCAGAAAAGCAGCAATGAAGGTGAAAGCTACTAGTGACAGCATGACAACTGTTCTGATATTTGACATTCGTAACTTCAATTTTTGATTGACAGAAATGCTTCTTTCATGTAAAATTACATTTCCAAGGGAACTGCTGCTTGGTTTCAGTGAACTAGAATATCTTTTAATTCCTTTTTTGATGCTGTTTGATGAATTCTTCCTAGTTTGGAGCATTGCATCATTGTTTGAGTCATCCTTTGTCGATATGGGCAAACACGTGACACAGCAGCTTTTTGTTTCCATCATAGCTTGCTGTCGACGGTGCAGTTTATAATAGATTGATGCATACAGACAGATTACAGCCACAGCACAAATTCCAAATAAGGAAGCATAAATCCTCTGAATCATATAGAAGATGGAATTACTTATCAAAATGTCATTTTTGTTGCAAAGTCCAGAATATACAATTGCATTATAAGTCAGATTAGTGGAACTGCTGTGTTCTTCTGCTAGAATGGTTGAATTTTGTACATTGGTCATGTGATCAGAAACACTGATATTTCCCGGAAATGACTGAATTTGGTCAGTGTGTGTTTTGTGATACACACCATAAGTGAGGGAACATACAATACCAATAGATATGGCAGCCATTGCTAGAGTGAATGAAATAATTTTTGCTCTCTGAACTGTCATTGTGTAGTTTCGCCTAAATGGATGCACAATGCAGTGATATCTGTCAACAGCAATTGCAACATTGATGAATGCAGAGAAAGGTATTGTTGATGTAATGAGGAATCCATGCAGTTTACAGAGGGCATCAAACCGAATATCAAAATTTAAAAGTTCCATAACAATTGTAAAAGGCATTGTAATAAGGGATGTAACAAAGTCAGTGCCTGCCAGAGTGAGAATAAAAACAGTGGATGTCAGCTTTGGCTTACAGCGACAGAACACATTAAGAACCAAGGCATTTCCAACTATTCCTGCCAGAGAGAAGAATCCAACAATTGTCATAGCGACATGAATCTCTGTCGCCTCGTCATCCATCTTGTTATCAGTTTATGCTTTAAAGGCTAGACCCTGAAATGTAAAAAAAATACATAGCATGAAAATTATTATGCTACATGTGGTGAAACAAATAATTAGAACTTATTTTATGTTGATTGTATAATAATAATAATTGTAACTAGATTATATACTTGTAAAGTTAATCATGTATAATATCCTCATGCTTGTTTAGAGTGTCATCATCACCAAAACTCCATTCCAAGATATTATGTATATATTACTTAGCTTTTATCCATGATTGTTGATTGTAAGGGCCATTTATAAGCAACACAACATATTACATCGCCAGAATTTCATCTACCCATGTGTCATGCGTCAAATACGCAGACTTTTATGATTTGACACACAAAAATAATCGCCAGTATGTAAATTGACACATCCCAATATTACGTTTTACTCATTAATGAAAAACAAAAAAGGTTCGGTCTTAAAATCGTCACCGGTAGAAAAAATTGACGCACACCAATATTATGTTTGGCTGATTAAAACAAAATTAAGGTTTGGTCTAACTAATTTAATGGCTGATTACGACTCTCTCAAATGCAAAACACATGCACATCAGTTTCTTAAGCTAATGTTATCATAACACGTAGGGTTAAAACTGAGTGTGGAGCCTGGAGCTGACCTTATGTGACCTGTAACTGTCACATCATTTGTAGGAACAGGATGTTAGAACAGTATAATCACCATACCCAAGAAAAAGGTGGAAAATAAACATGTGATTTTAAAGTGATTCTCAAAAGAAACTATTATTTTATGCACACCTTTGTCACGCAATGGAGCAACAATATCCATTCGCTCAATTGCATGCCTTGCATTGTCCAATATAGTGTCAGCATTTGATTGAAAATCAGCATCCAAGGCGGGGGCCCTGAGTGGCCGAGTGGTCTGAAGCGCTCTCCGTTACGGACCACTGCCATCTCACCTCTGCATAGGTTCGAGTCTCAGATTCGGCCAATGTGGGTATGTGAGAAAGCTTGCCAGTAGTTTCTCAAGGGTGGGTGGTTCTTTCCGTGGTTTTCCCGGGTTCTTCCTCCACCATTAATACTGGCCGCCATGTATAGCCTATTGTATGCTGAAAAATGGCGTTAAACCCTACAACAACAGCAACAACAGCATCCAAGGCACACAAAAAATAGATCCGAAACAAGTGAAATTGTCTTTTGGACTGTGCTTATGACTGACTGATGATAACAGTATTGTTATCAAACCGGTGGAGCCTTCATCATCCAAAGATGAGGTAACGGTTACTCGTAAGATAAAACGTAGTTTGTGCAGCAATGGTTGAAAACACAGCTGGCTACATTTTTTAAAAGAAGTTAAGTTGAGTGAAGAATGTGACAGTTAAAATGCCTTTATATTTTGCCATATATGTACAGAGGCTAAAAAAAACACTGTGACCAAATGTGCAAAAAACAAAAACTTTCAGAACAGTACACTGGCAAATCATGGTGGGTTGCCAGAACACAAACTGCTGATTGAAGGTCCACAGCACCAGGCAGATTTGAATGCAGGAATATAAAAACATACGTCCAATCAAGACATAGAAGTGAAAGTGCAACTTAAGTGTGTACATTGGCTGAGTGTAGAAGACATCTCGTTTTAAAATACAAATCTCTTCTTAACTTAATACATGACTTTAACTGCTGAAGAAATTGATGCCATTGGTATTTTGAAGAATTCTGCCAGTCAGTATGACTTGGCTACTGCCTGTTCAGAGTTACTGGAGAGCCTGTCAAATGTTGTTGAGGATAGTCTTATACGTGACCTGCAAAATTCATCATTTGTGACGGCAATGGCAGATGAAAGCACTGACATAACCAACAATAAATGCCTTGTCATATATGCTCAGATTATGTCTGATGACATGAAACCTTCAGCAAGGTTTTAACAAATATATAATGTTCATATGCCTCTGGCAAGGGAATTGCCTTATTGGCTTTAGTCACATTATATAACTAATATTTCTGTTGTGTATTTAAACAATATATTTTAAAAACTACTGAAAACTGTTCAGCTTTAATAAGACTCATAGGTTTAGATTTTGATTCACTATTTTTTTGCCTTGATGAGTCAAATGACTTACATGAAGCCATTTGTAGATAAAACACAGCATTGCTAACTTTTTTCCATGATTGTAGATTATGTTTTAATATAATGATCATTTGTAAACTTGTTTACTTGGATTTGAGTTCAGGACCTTGGTTTTTTCGTTGTCAAATCTATGGTCTCCTTGATTTTTGTCTGAATGGTTCACTAAAATTTAAGTAAACAGACCTGACCTTGTTTAGGAGTTTGATTGAAATATTCAGGGGATTTTGTTGTGTCATAAGTCAGGTGACAGTCTGTATATAAGGAAGAAGTAAGCAGTTCTTCATTCCAATTGAAAGATCAGTCTGTTAGTTGTGTTCAGTTATTATTTGAGAGAAGTCATTTATTTAAATTATTATTTTGGAATTACAAAGTGCTCTTTGACATTTTGGACTTAAACATTACTTTGAGATTATTGTGAATTCATTCAGAGACATTCTAGATTACATCATAATGCTACAGCAAGACTGTTGGCAGATCATCACTGTCAAGACTTTTGGTAGATCAGCACATTCAAGATTGAAATTTGTCTGGAACATGACTGGAATTTATTGAAAACAGTCTAATCTTTGGACTTGTGATAGAACTTTTAGGAATATTTAATTTTCATTTTTCTACTTAGAGAATAAAATTATTTGTTGAATTTTACTGAACTAGTTGGGTTTGCTTTTTTCTGTTATTTAGTTTAAGACCATAGAGTCATAAGATGGATAAAAATTCTTAAACAGTTCTTAAACAATTGTTCACATCTTGTGACTACCCTTGATTTTATACTAAGGTTTTAAGTCCTTACATTGAATGGTGATAGAGAAGTTTTACAATGTAAGGCGTGCACCCATGTATATAAGCATACATACACAGACAGGCAGAATCAGATAGTCCCAGTTTATTTTGGCATTTTAGGCATTTCATTCACTTTGAAGTCTGTGTGGCATGCAGTTTACACTTATGTTTCTAGGATTAATTAGTTTCTTTGGCAAATACAGTGAAACCTGTCCTATCTGTCAACAAAATGTGGTTTCTCAAGACGGATGGTTGCTCATTAGAGGTCAACATGTTATATAATTTGATCTGTGCACAAAAAACCCATAACATATCATTCAGTTTTATAAAAATATTAATAAATAATTCACTTACGAAGCACATATAAAAAACTAAGGAAACCGCAAAATCGGATGTCCTAGATGTCCTTAATGAACCGAGTAACCAGCTAGGACTCCGGTCCTAGATGTCCTTAACGAACCATGTAATCGGCTAGGACTCCAGTCTCTTGCTAAATAAAGTATAAATAACATTCAATCTCTAAAAACATTAAAAAATAAATAACTTAAAGAGGCAATATCTAAAAACTTATAAATAACATAACGTAGGAAGCACACCCTAAACACCTCAACTAGTATTACCATAATAACAACCTCTATAAACATCATAGAACACACACCCCTTTTTAGAACATTTTGAAGAAGAAAAAAAACAACACAAGAAACACTAGGCAAATGCAACAAGAAACCAGTGATGTGAAGCAACCAGGACCGTTCCCGAGCTCTCCTTCTCACTAATGACAGCCAACCATTCAACTGTAAGGGACCTTTATGGACCCACAGATTGAGGCCAAACTATCAGGGTTCCTTGAACCCATAAAAGCCTGGGAGAGGTGGCACCATTCCCTTCCCCAGGAACAACTAGCAAGCTGCGGTGCAGTCAGAAAAAAGTGGCACATGCACAATTGTGCACAAGCCACTATAATTAAACTCAACAACAACAACGACAGAGGTGAGATGGCAGTGATCCATAATGGAGAGCGCTTTAGACCACTCGGCCACTCGGGTCCCCCACACTGTTTATGTAGTGTATCAGTTTGATGCATACAGTTGACTATTAGTGGACAGAATGACAGATGGGTGACAGTTTTTGCCAGACATTTGTCCTGGACTAATGAGAAAGCAGAAGCGATCTTCCTATGCTGGCACAGTTGCAAAGTTCTTAATGTTCTGGATGAGGCTGAGGAGTCTTTGATCAAGAAAAAGACATGGCATTCTTTGCCACCATGGTCCCACCACATAACTGCAGGAACATTTGGTACTTGATCAGTACTGATAAGATACCATGGACAACATTGATCAGTCCTGTACATCCCGTCACTGTAGATACATTCATATACTGGTTATGATAATCAATAATGGTATAACCAGTACAGCATTTTATGATGAGACATCAGCCAGCCTCATACTTCATCCATTCCAGTTCCAGTACTAGTCTAAACCCATGTCCACTGCCACCTGTTCTGGGTACAGTGATTCATCTTTCTGACACAATCCAATCCCAGTTCAGGATCTGTCCATCTCAACCCATGCCCAATGCCACCACTTCTGGTTACAGTGATTCATCTTTCTGACATCCCAGTTCCAGCTCCATCTCAATCCATGCCCAGTGCCTCGAGTTCTGGGTACAATGATTTGTCTTCAGACACAGCCCAATCCCAGATCAAAGATGCTGACAGTATCCAAAACCCAGCCACGACATTTCCAACTCCAGCATGTTACAGATGCACAGTACAACTGGCATCAGATTTGGTGATTGTGTTTACCTTGATATTGAATATTGGGCCACTTCATAATGATTACCAGTACTACCGGTCCCAGCTTGGGCACAACCAAGTACTGGTTGTGGTGATTTCCCTTTCCTGGATGCATGGTATTTACCTCAGACAATTTGCTGATGCTCAAAGCCAGCATTTGGAGATAACTGTTTCCCAGCATGGACCGATTCCCAGCCTCATTTATCTTCCCAGACTAACTGCTTCTTGCTCCAGTCAGTACCACTGCAGAGACTTTTTTTGTTGCCCAGCAACTTTGACTTCAATGACATACCCTATATACTCACTTATAAGATGAGCCCAGCTGCAATATACATTGACCCAGATCTGCAGTCTCATCTTGTGCCAGCAGATCTGGGTCTGTGCAGTTAGGAGTAATCAGTAGAACAAACAAGATAGACCCTAATCTTCAGGTGCATAATGCTACAGCATCTCAGGATCTTTGTTGTTTGCAGTTTTACTCGACTTATAGCAAGTATATATGGTAGGTTTGCAAACCCTTTCTTTTTACTCAGTCTGATGATCTTGATTGAAGAATCACCCTGTCTTCTGGCTTCTCCCTTTAGCTGTAGTCCTCCTGCTTTGTCACTGGTCACTCATAGAATTTCTGCATTGCCTGACATTCTAACCAAGAAAGACTAGCCATCCATCTAATAGTTTCTGCAGCCTGGTCATGTCACTGACATCTTGCACTGTTCTGATAGTCAATGTCAATTCTTCAGCACCTTTAGGCCTTACTTCTCATACAGACAATTTCCATCTAACTTCACTCCAGCCGTCATTGACTGCTCTGGTGGCCTAGTGGTTAGAGCATCTGCCTTCGATGTGGGAGGTAGCGGGTTAAATCCCCAGGCTAGTCATACCAAAGACTTATAAAAATGGCAATAACAGCTGCTTTGCTTGGCTCTCAGCATTAAGAATTTAGTGTTGGGACTTGACGGCCTGGTGTCAGGATAATGTGACTGGGTGGGACATCATGCTAGATGTCAGTGTAAATTGACACACTGCAGACATCGTAGCAATATGACAAAAAATTTTTTAAAGCTATGTTAAAAATCTAAATCACATACACACACACACACACAGACACACACATCAAACTTCCAACTAGATAGATATGTGAATGGAATCGTTTGTACACATGGCTAATGGACTGAAAACCTTTCCTTGACACACTATATCTGGTTCACAACATCCAGTTTTGGTCTAATTCTTTGGCAATGAGGTATTGGGACAGCACCACCCATGATACAAATGAAAAAATGTTTGGAACAAAGGAATGAAATCCCTTGTTCAACTTTTGTTTGCCTCAGATTCATTTTCAGTAAGGACAGCTATATTTTTACCAATTTCTGAGTTTTCACTTATCTGTTCACGCAATTTTCTTTTCAAGGTTTGTGCCTTGACAGTTGTGCCAACTCTTACGATTTTGCCATAAGTCTTATGAAAATTATCCTTAAAATACGAACTTACGGAATACTAGCAAAAACTATGGAAAAATTATTGTTGCCAAAAGACTGGATAATTGGTTCATCCGTATTTTATTTGGATCTGGGTTTCATCTTAGAATCCGTAAAATTAGGGAACCAGACTAACTTGAGAAAAGCACCCCAGATGCTTTAAACTGCACCTGTTTGTTCATGTGAAGCGTCTGCATGATCAAACTGTGGATTATAGAATTGTTAAAAATGGCATCCAGAAAGAAATGCATGTTTAAGGGGAAAATAAATTTCTAGAAAAGTGTTAATAATCAACACAGAAGAATAAATAGGAGTATTCAGATTCTTGTGAATAAAAGCTGGAAAGGAAATAATTACAAAAATTAGACATCACGTGTCAATTTGAGTATGTCTTGTGGCGGGAGATACGATTGCCGTCATCATGTGAAATGGAAAAGAATTTCCAAGAATTATGTCAAGTTGACAAAATTGATCAGGTAAGAAGGTCCACCATATTCAAAACCTATGAGAAGCAGAGAAACATTGCCAGTCATGGTCCACATATAGGTAACTTGCTCCAATGACTTTAAAAAAAATGTATTTTTACATCATGGAAAGAAGGACATAGTCCAGAAGAAAGATCTCTTCAGCCTTGTAGCCAGTTTTAATACATTTTGAGATAAGATTTTGGCGTTTTCCTGTAAAATGAAACCAGGTGGGGATTTTGGCATTTGAAGAACGCACTCTTTGAACTACCCTCAAGAAGGAAGGGACAGTATTTCCACTCATGCTCATTCATCCTGGATCTATCAGGATTTCAGCTTAACTGACAAGGAATTAACACATGATCATACGAATTTCTTCAGCATAGCATCATGTGAGGTTAGGACAGTTACCAACAACATAGCATTTGAGTGACCTGTTCCCTTCCTGAAGTCATGTAGACAGTACTGCTGTTATAGTAGTGGGCTTTACACCATTATTAGCAAGTGATTGGCTGGCTATACATGGCACCCAGTACATTTTCTATACACTTATCTACCTTTTTTACTGGCTTATAAGTTGGGTCAAAACTGCAAACAACACAGACCCTGATCTACCATTGCATCAGAAGATCAGGATCTGTTACTCCTAACTGATTCAGATCTGCCAGTACATTATGCATCGACAGTGTATAAAGTTATAAGTATTTGGATAAACATTTTCTGCCAATTTTTTTCCTCACCCATTTCCAAACCAAACAACAATTAAAAGTTAAATTTAAAGATAAAAGATATAAAAATAATTAAACAAGTATATTTATCAAATACTCTTTGTGAATTTTTGTGCAAGCATTAACTTACATTTATAGACTTTTAAAATAGCCAAACCTGTTATAAATAGCCACTCATGGGAGGTAATAAAACTGGCTCTGAACACTGTTGCTTGCTTAATAAAAGTTAATTTTGTTATTGTCTTGGTTTATGGGTCTATTAAGAACTGGCTGGCAGAGAAAGGTAATCTCTTAATACAGGTAATTGTTAAGGAAGGTTTGACTGTATGATCAAATGGATTATTATTCCAGCACTTATGCTAAAATCAAGGCTATTTTGTCTTACCCCAGTCACATACCTTCCCTAGCTAATAAAAGGTAGTCATTTATATCCATTTGTCCACCCATCCCATTACCGATTCATTTGTCCACCTACTGAATTTCCTATTTATTTGTCCACTCATCTTTTTACCAGCCAAATCATTTGTTGGATAATGAATGAAAACAAATTGTTTTACATTGTGCAATTTCGATTTTTTGTTATTGTCTGCATTCTGGTAAACTTTTCTTTCTTCTTCAGGCTACATTTTTCTCTATAGCATAAAGGAAACAACATGCACTGCTAAATTTTGAATAAGTACAAATTTCATGAAGAGGATCTTGAGCTTCAAACTTAATTTTTGTTAAAAATTGTTAGATTTTGCACCAAAAAACTCAACAATTACTACATGCAGATAGCATAGCTTTTGTGAAAGTACTTCCCAGTTATAAGCATGATATTTTGTGTTGGAAATTAGGTCATTGTAAGTTTGCTTATTTTGCACTATGAGCACAAGGCCCCCCCTCCATTGACGAGTCCGAAATCAGAAGAATCCGAAAGAGTTTGGTATTGAGGAACTAATGGTTTTTTACAGTTGAAAATGGTTCCAATGATTACCAGATATACTTGCACAGTTTGCTGTGAGTACTCAGTAGCAGAAACAAGATAGACTCTAATCAGCTGGTACATCATGCAAGAGCAGATCAGGGTTTGTTGTGGTTGCAGGTGGACTTGACTTGGAAGTGAGGATATACAATATTTCTGTGATTATAAAGTGTATATGTTTTTGGCAAAATGTAATACATTTTTGCAAAAATGCAGTGACAACAGGTAACCTTGTTTGTTAGATTGTTTTAAAGCAGGTACATTTATTTTTTATAAT
This sequence comes from Sinohyriopsis cumingii, assembly GCA_028554795.2. Taxonomy (NCBI): domain Eukaryota; kingdom Metazoa; phylum Mollusca; class Bivalvia; order Unionida; family Unionidae; genus Sinohyriopsis; species Sinohyriopsis cumingii. Next base: position 102,779,440 of record CM068827.1, on the reverse strand, counting down.
GATTTTCAGTGTTTGGTTATGAGTGTCACAGTCATTTGATTTTTGCCGTTCCTAGAAAATCTGTTTGAAATATAATAATTATAGCACAAAATTAATTGACACAGTAAACATTTTTAAAACATAAAAATTATAGCACGAAGTAATAAAAAGGATGCATTTTAAAAGTGACTGTTCAAAATAGTGGAATAAACTCAATTGTTTGTTTCTAAATGCTTTTGACTATAAGAGTATTACTTGCCATAATTTGGAAAATGTGCACAACACTAAATTTTGTCTTACCAGGTGATACATTAAAAGACCATCTTTTAGTTATGTAAAACCATTTAATACTAATGATCAATTACAGATATTGATTGATTGCATCAATACAGTTCTGGTTCAGATAAAACTAAACAGTTGCTGGCCACAGTATGTGGGGAAAAATGCATTGATGTTACCTTTAAAACCACCTATCAAAATAAAAGCTCCATTGCCATCAATATGTTGACACTTTCAGATTTGACAGAGAATGGAAAAACTAAACCATTTGAAAAATTGATGCAGCAAAACTGATCCTTTGATGATTGCCTCATTTGGAATCCCACTAATCCCACTCTCTCCAGCATGTCAAAATCCCCAAAACTCCAAATTTTAACTTCTTCAAATGAGCCACACTGAACATTTATACATAAAGCAGGAACAATAGTCTATGGATAATACATTAATGAAAAGATTAGTAGGTCTTGAAATGGTGATTTTCCAGAAAGCTCACTTTATACATTTTCAAAAAGGAGTGAAAGAACTAAGCTGACAGAAAATGGGCAGCCACTATATGGTTGGCCAGAACTTTATCTCCAGCTCAGTTAAGAGACATATTGTAAACCAAAATTTGATCTCAAATCCAGTGAAGATGCACACTGCAGACCAAAACTTCAGCTCAAATTTCATGCATTCTTTACATCACTGTAAATAATGTGGGAGAAACAAGGAGGTAAAGGAGGGATATATTGATCATTACCCCATTACCAAAAGATTCGGGAATGTTCAAAATGATCTAATAAGAAAAAGTTGCTTTACGTTCAAATATTACATTCATAACATAGTGAAACCTGTCTGAAGAGACAGTCGGTTGTTTAACACAACTTTTTAGCATCTCAGGCATCAGGTGCAGAATTAAACTTTGGTCACAGAAAACTATTTTATAAGTTACATACAACCCTAGTATATGAGTGATGACTTGTACTTACAAGTGATGTTTATTATTAGTGTTCAAGTGATGACTGGTATTTGAGCGATACTTAGTACTCATATGATGACTAGTATTTAAGTGATAATTTGTATTTACAAGTAATGCTTATTATTAGTATTCAAGTGATGCATATTATTTGAGTGCTGTTTGCCAAGAAAATAAAAGTGACTAGTTTTTGAGTGGTGTGTAGTATTCAGGTGATGACTAGTATTTGAATGATGACTAGTATTTGAGTGATGACTAGTATTTGAATGATGACTAGTATTTGAGTGATGACTATTATTTGAATGATGACTAGTATTTCAGTAATTCTTTGCATTTGAGTGATGCAGGATATTTCATGAATACCTACTATTTGAGTGATTCTTTGCATTTAAGTGATGCCTAGTATTTGAGTAATTCCTTGCATTTGAGTAATGCCTAGTATTTTAGTAATTCCTTTCATTTGAGTGATGCCTAGTATTTGAGTAATTCCTTGCATTTGAGTGATGCCTAGTATTTGAGTAATTCCTTGCATTCGAGTGATGCCTAGTATTTGAGTAATTCCTTGCATTGAAGTGATGCCTAGTATTGAGTAATTCCTTACATTTGAGTGATGCCTAGTATTTTGAGTAATTCCTTGTACATGTATGTGAGTGATGCCTAGTATTTGAGTAATTCCTTGCATTGGGGGCACTCACCAATTTATATGTACTTTAGAGAGAGTGACGTATGTAAGGTGAAGTAGTTTGCATTTAAAACATGCACAATGGAGAGAATGTTGGCATACCTATATGCTACAGTAATGTAATGTGGATGATATTTCTTTGGATATTGTACTTTTGGAAATTTTACATGATTTAAGCACACTGCTAACTAAAATGACTGCTCCCTTGTGTTAAAAAATTGGCCTGAATTAGTCTAAAGTACACTATACATAGCAGCTATTGAAATAAGGAAAATGAATTTTGCCAGACTAGACAATACCAGCTTCTGAAAGTGCAATGAATGAATTTACCAAATACATAAAAATGTAAAAAAAGTTATTGGCTCTTTTTTATACAATTTACCTCTGAAGTTCAGGAAGTGAAAATGACCAAGTAGAGCTAGCACTTTTTTGAAAGGTTCACATTTGAAGTAAGGCCAAGCTGTATACTCTATAACCCATAGTACACCCATCAATCATACATCAAAATAAAGGGAATTAAAGGTTCTTTTAATTATACCTAAGATATACAAGGTCTTTTTTAAATAGCCAGTATAACCAGTGTAGAAAGCCGGGGAAATTCTTTTTCTTTAAAATTTTAACCCTATGGAAAATGCGAAACTGTATAGTGCCACCTTAGAGTGATGCCTAGTATCTGAGTAATTTGTTGCACTGAAGTGATGCCTAGTATTTCAGTATTTCCTTGCATTGAAGTGATGCCTAGTATTGAGTAATTCCTTACATTTGAGTGATGCCTAGTATTTTGAGTAATTCCTTGTACATGTATGTGACTGATGCCTAGTATTTGAGTAATTCCTTGCATTCGAGTGATGCCTAGTATTTGAGTAATTCCTTGCATTTGAGTGATGCCTAGTATTTCAGTAATTCCTTGCATTTGACTGATGCCTAGTATTTCAGTAATTCCTTGCATTTGAGTGATGCCTAGTATTTGAGTAATTCCTTGCATTCGAGTGATGCCTAGTATTTCAGTAATTCCTAGCATTTGAGTTATGCCAATAATTTGAGTAACTCCTTGCATTCGAGTGATGCCTTGGATTTGAGTAATTCATTGTGTTGAAGTAATATGTAATATTTGAGTTATCATTCAAGTTTTGCTCGAGATATTCCATGATTTTGTTCATCCTTACCTTAAAATGTTGGAAAAAAGCCTCTTTATCCAAATATCCTTGCCTGATAAAAATTCTGCTGCTTAACTTTTTACACACTCAGTAATATCAGAGCATCATGTTTTTTAATGAAACAATGCATACAGTTTTGGTATGTGTATTGCAGAGAGATTCTAATTACATATTTTGATTGGCTGCATTCTGGTTGGCTGCCTTGGTGTGTCCCAAGGAAAGGCAGGTTGCTCCTATTTTCTCAGCATGATGCAGCAATAATTTGTTGAAAGTGCTGTTAAAAAGACCAACAAAAAAAATTCCATTCAGTATTGTCAGTGTGAATAATCTGCCTATGAAATAAAACACGTGAGGTGGATATAAATAATTTAGAACACAGATGTTACATGACATTACAACAATTTGAAAGGTAATTGTATAGGTTGTTGTGGTATATGTATCTGCAACAGAACTGTCTTCAGGACCAATGGGAAAGTGCTTTGAAGACAATAGAGAGCCAGTCAGCATAATATTGACTGTGGCCAATTGTTTTAGGTATGGTTACAATTAAATTTGATAGCTGTTAATATCTTCTGTAAAACGTATAGATATATTTAAGTCTGGCTTAAGTGTTAAGAGTTTAGTAATTTTATATCGTTTTATGTTGACAGATGGTAGCTAGTAGGCAATATAAAACTACTTGCATGTTGCAGTTGATTTGATACTGTTTCTGTATCATACAGTAAGTGAATACATGTATCTATACAAACTTATTATTTGTGTGAAGCTCACATTAGTGGAAAAGTGAGACACAGCAGTAGCCTATCATCTGGTGTCAGCAGCATCACAGTTTTGTTAGGGTTTTATTTGAAGTGTTTTGTCTAGATACATTTTCTAAAGCTCTTGATTGATTCTGTGCACAGTTAATCATTCAGAGACTAAAACAACTCATTGTGTGATGCTCTTGCTCATCCCATTGACCTGAAGGCCAGGAGCACAGTCCGTGATTGTGTTACAGTTTTTATGTTGCTATATGTTTGTTTTTTTAGCTCCTTGATAGATTCTTTTCATACTTTTCAGTGGCAAGGAAATACAATTTATTCTGCAACACACTCTCTTTTGCCCTTTTCACCATGTGGTCAAAGTAACAATCACAAAAGATATTTTTGTATGAAGGTTTTGGTTAAACATTTTGCATTTGCTTTTAATTCTGTAATCCTTTCATGGATTCTGTCAGTACTTAGGAAAGACATTTTGAGGCAATTTGTTGACTCGCAGTAATGTCACAAGGTTTGTAGCAATGATTTGAGCATTGACTGGCATGCAGGCCCTGGCAGCAATGTGCCTTTGTTTCATGCAGGCCCTGGCAGCAATGTGCCCTTGTTTTCATACTTTGAGTTCTTTCAGTTATAAGCAAGATCCATGCATATTTTGGAAGTTATATATATCACGATCATGTTGGAGCATGATTATGAGTGAAAATCATTTGGCTGAGCATGTCAGGAATTTGGCAACAAATTTCTGATCATAATTTGATAAAACTCTTAAATAGTCATTTATTATCAAGCTGTCAATTGAGCAGGATCAGTGCAATCTTTGTTGTTTAATGGGGGTTTAATGCCATTTCTCAATGCAAGATAGGCTATACATGGTGTCCAGTATAACTGGTAAAGGAAGAACCCAGGGAAACCCCAGTAAGAACCAACAACACACAGGAAGCTACTGACAAGCTTTCTAGATAATCAGATTGGTTGAGCCAAAGACTCAAAGCCACATGGACAGAGGTGAGATGGCAGTGATTGGTAAAGGTGAGTGCTTTGGAGCACTCAGCTACCTGGGGCCCAGATCTGATCTTTTTATCTGATTGGCTATGCTTGTTTCCATTCTTCTTTTGCAAAGCCTTAAGCTTATTATTGATTGGCTATGCTTGTTTCCATTCTGCCTTAAGCTTATCATTTTGATTGGCTGAGTTTGTTACCTCTCTAGATCAAAAATGTATTTCTGATCCAGTTTCTTTAAAATTTGATATATGGGTTTATGTCATCAGGAGTCTTGGATAACTTTGTAAGTAAAGAGCAACAGATTGTGCATGTTAATGATGCCTCTATCTTTAGAGAGACTTTTTATTGGGATATACAGTTGTAAAATACTTTTATTTAAACTGAACATGATATACCATTTGGGAGGCAATTTACATAGATTGAGTTCTTATAACACAAATTAGCATAGTGAAATGACCAGCTGTTGTACAAACTAGGTGAGTGATGAGGCCCACTTGGGAATCTTGTTATTAGTTTTTTTTTTTTTTATCAAAGCCTTATTCCGTTCAGTGCATATTTGGGTATGATGTTATCACATTCTTACATATTACCTAGTACCACTCCTGAAGGATTATGTCCTTGGATAGGCCATTGGGTCAAACAGTATAGTAGCCCCTCTCTTACGAGGCCACTGTTGAGCACTTAAAAGCTGGCCTTATAATTACTTGAGAGGGACAAAATGGTACAGATGTAGCATTTTGGTGTTGAGAAGGGTGGTCTCTGATTAGAAGTGGCCTCTTTTTGGTTATAGGTTTAGTTTGTGTGCGTCCAGTTGACATTTTATTTGGATTGGCTAACAACATCATATATACAGTATATACTCACTTGAAAGTTGAGTCCAACTGCAAAATGCACAGATCCAGACCTACCGACACATAATGCGCCAGCAGATTTGGGTTTATTCAGTTTGTTAGGAGTAATTAGGAGAACAAATAACATAGACCCTGATCTGCCAGCACATTATGCTATGGACAATATTTCACAGTGTTTAGAAGACTTGTTGACCACACCCTTTTAAAAGGAAAGAATTACTCTTACTGACAATGCTGGACATTTACATTGCACCACCCCAGGGTGTCGTAGAATAAATATGGCATGTTCTCACTTTTTCCCTTCACATTTCCAGGTCCTGTTCAGTTGAAGTTTACATTGACCATGTCCATTAGTACATTTATTTTGTAATACATTTAATCAGTGTAAGCTTTTGTCAAATTTATTACATACTAGCCACTGTAAGAATGCCATAGAACTGGGTTGTACTTCAACACAGACCATTCAGTTGACATCTGCATTTTGTTAACCACTAAAAGTTTTTGACCCAACACTAAGATGCTGACCTGCAGACAGTAGTAACTTGCTGTTTGTTTGATCCAGCTATGAAATTTCAAGATTAAAAGTCGAAAAATCTGTTCTGTCAGTGTGCCTATTCAAGTAACTGATGGAAAGAAGTACATGAGTAAATAATAATAATAATAACAATAACAATTATATATTGTGTGCATCATAAATTGCCAATCATATATAGGACTTAAAAATAATTTTCAATGGATTTAAATTTCAGTCCTTTTAGGTAAGAAGTTGATAAAAGCATTGAAAAAAGACAAGAAAATGAAACATGTTTGTACTGTTTTCTAGTCGAACAAATTTGCTTTATCATGGCCATGCTTGTGATCATTGTGTTATATATTTGTGCAGTTTTGTGAAAGGGTAAGTACAGTTTCTATTCAAGTGTTCATTTGATAGATTTGTAAGAAATTGAATCTTGTTGTCAGTAAGAAATTTAAAAAATATTAAAAGAACATTGTTGGCAGTATACATGTTATTTCTTATATAATTTAGAAAATTATTCTTTCACAAAGTATAATTTTTTTCCAAAACAATATTTCATAAAATGTTTGAAATTGCATGATAATATCAACAGTTTACAACTGTCTTTGACTGACAGGGCATGTAGAAGATAAATTATATAGTTTTCATCAATAACAATCCGTAAAATTAGATAAAATTGACACATATTTGCAGTGGTCAGTAGGTCAGTATCTTGTTATTAGTCCACAAGATTTGATGGTCATTAAAGTGCTGATGTCAGCAAACAGATTAGCATTTTAAACAGTGATTGTTTCAAAGGTTGTTTTCTACTGACTAGAGTAGACAATTTATACAAAATCCATAATAGATGTGTAACGATGTTCCCTCTTGGTAAAGAGGGGTGATTAATTAGATTCGGCTATTGTTATCTATAGGATGACCTCCTTCGATTTTATTGCCCTGTTTGAGTGGATAGTTAGAACATCAACAGAGAACTGAGCATAGCTTTTGAGAAGAAAAAAGACAATACGAGCCCCCTTTAGACAAGAGAATAACAATTTAATCATTCACATGAACTAATAGTGTCAGATTCAGTTCAAACAAATTTGCGTTACAGAATTTCAGTAGCAGTTTTCTATTTTTGAGTCATTTCATCATGATAACGAGAATGGTGAAACGAGCACAATGTCCACGCCTGATCTGCATCGCCTATCATCACTTTCTGTCATTGTCTCCTTGTATCCCACGTCTCCCCACCTTCATGTGTATGCATTCAATCTTTCTTAATCTTCTGTCCTAACCACTCAATCTCTTGTCTGGACTTCCGTCTTGTGGACTGTCCCAGTCTGTTCCAGAGAGCTGTTTTCCTGAATGACAAGATTACCACTCAGTCTCTATTTGTATCACCTTCTATTGGTATATAAAATGCTCTCACTTTCGTTACTCAGAAAGCATTAAATAGCTATCTAAACACTGCATAAGGTGACCTTTACGGTTAATGGTCCTTACAAATTTAGATCGTATTTTGAGTAAGGTACAATCATTATCTCTATTTAAAATAACCCCTGTAATGTACATCTTAGTCTGACCTAATTTGATAGGTCATCACCCTCGCTTTACAGCAACTGACCTTAGATTAACTTGTGAGTGGTGCATATAACTTATCTCTCTGCATATGTTACCACATGACTCCTTAGAAACTGCTTTGGTGGCCTAGTGGTTAGAGCATCCACCTAGGATGTGGGAGGTCGTGGGTTCGATCCCAGGCTGAGTCATACCAGACTTATAAAAATGGTACTAACAGCTGCCTCGCTTGGTGCTCAGCATGAAGAGGTTAGTGTTAGGACTGGTTGGCCTGGTGTCAGGATAATATGATTAGGTGTGACATAATACTACAGTCTGCAGCATGATACCCCAATGCTAGACATCCCTATAAACTGCCAAACTGCAGACTTCATAGCAATATGACTGAAAATTGTTAAAGCTACGTTAAAAATCAAAATCACACACATACACACACACACACACACAGAGAGACTCCTTAGACATTCAGCCTAGTCAGTTCCACTCAGTAAGATTCATGCTATCAACTACTACTGCATAAGACTAACTTCTAGCTCACAGCAATCCCTAACCTACAAGATTATTTAAGCATTAAAACAATCAGATATAAATATGCAATTATCTTAACTCATGATAATCAATATTGTCCTAACAGACAAATGAAATTAATTCATATAACCCTGTGAAATCCTACGCAATTGAATATTTGGATCGCATGCAATCAGTCAATTCTATCAATGAACTAGTAACTATAAAATTAAAGAAATAAATTGCATAAACAACTCTGTCATATCAACAGATTTCCATGAATCAAATAAATGATGCATGGTATGGCTCCTAGGCATATCAAACACATTTGCATAAAACAAAATGAACAAAATAGAAAATTGTGTGAAAAATTAAAATTGCTTACCTTAATGCTGTTCTTTCCAGGAAAATATGTGTCCTAGCACTAAAGGCCTGCCTTTGCCTACAAGACAGCCACCTGGTCCCCTTACTTGTCTTAATGAGAAAGAACTGCTCTTTAGTTTTCCCTTGAGTCAAACGAGTCTCGCTCCTCTTGCAGGAAAATCTCGGACTGAGAAAATTTGCCCAACGTCATTACTTTAAATTCAACATTTCTTCAAGGGTTACGCCTTAAGTTAAACTGACCAGTCTTAATCAGATGTTCCTAATTGTTCCCCAAGATAATTATTACTTCCGTCAGATTTTGACAGCTTAGCGAATCTGAGAAATATGACACATACCAACTTCCTTTTATTAAATGAATATTTGACATGATGTTCCCATTAAGCAGATATGGTTGGCATCTTAATGTTTGCTTTCCCAGGATGGCTTTGCGATACCTGGGTCAATTCCAAATTAGGCACATATGATGGCCTCTCCTTCTCCCACAAAATTTAACAACTGACATGGGAAAAGGCCAAAGTATCCCCTCACATAAAACCTTGCTGGCTTGACTGTAATAAAATTTTAATGTACATTGCATACTCAAAATTCAACACATTACAAGATGCATTTTTCCTAAATCTTGATTAGTAGAAAGAAAAAATATGTTTAAAGATTTATCTAAATGATTGCTTCCAACTTCAGCATTTCCATGGATTTGTAAATAACAGTTTCTTGGTATTCTTTAAATAAGTGGTTTGCATCCTTTATTGGCTGCGACCCCAAACAAATTTTTCTGATTCTCGTGTCTCCATTTCCACATTTTGATATGTTTTGCCACTCTAAAAAAAAATGTCCTGGCAACCCTCCAGAACATCCCAGTGACCCTGATTTTGTTTGTGACCTGGGAGTTGGGAACAACTGCTATAAATTGACAAGTGATCCCAGACAAAAAGCAATATCACGTCTTTGCAAGCAAAACATGTCAGGCTTTTTTTTTAAGAGAACCGCAAATAAGGGTAGGACCATAATTTATGCCGTTCTGTAAAAGAGGGCTGGTCAAATAAATATCACTATGTTCAGTGTAGCAAAACAATACAAGTGAAACACAAAATTTAACTCGATGAATTCATTGTGGATATGTGAGAAGGCTTGCCAGTAGCATCCCATTGATCGGTGGTTTTTCCTGGAGTCTCCCTGGGCTTTTCCTCTACCAAATATACTGATTGTTGTGTATTGCCTATCATTTGCTGAAAAGATGACATTATACTTTCAAAAGTAACAAGAGATGGGGCCTTGAAAGAGTTTGACTTCCAGTGTTCCATGACTTCCAGTGTTCTGTGACATCTTTTACAGGAGTGATCCTTCCTGACTGCTTGTTTTCCAGGCTTTCACAACTTTACCAGGGATTATTGAATTTTACCCAGATTTGAAAAGAAGCTTAATACTGATGAATGAATTTCATTTTCAGCATTCCAGCGTTCATTATTTAATAGCATTACATACCCTGATTACCATTCTTGTAACTTTGCTTTCCTAAAACAAATTCCTATATACTTCCGAGAAGACTATAGTGAGTGGGGTCATTTGTAACTCACCCTTCTAGAACAGTTCCAAGTCTGTAAAGTAATGAGAAATATCTGCTTTAAAAAAATCAGAATCATGCTTAGTAAGGGCAGCATTGAGCACTGGAAGAGCAGTATGGAGCACTGGAACAGCAGCAGAGTGCTCATCAAGGGTCCAAGTACTCTTCAGGCCTAGATTGCTGGTACTCAAGACACAAATGCAAAGCACCATTTCCATCTGAACAGTATGTCACTCCTCCATTTAAATGACTCAGCAAACTAAGTTAAACACAAATGTAATGTAAATCACTGGTGTATGAAATATAAGTCAATTTAACCTAAATAATATTTTTTTCTAGACTCTACTGTAAACGCACTACTTAGTTATGAGGTATCTGCACAGAATCCAGTATGACTGCAGGTCATTGAATTTTAGAAACAGGCCAGATTGTAAGGGTAATCACAGGTTCATGATATAGGTCACAGTAAGCTAATTTTGGTCAGTTTAGTATACAGTATGATGCCTTTAGATATAAAATTACACAACACTTTTGGCCACTGTGAAGCAAAGGAAGATTTGATCAGTAGAGAGACAGACAGACATTCAGTCCATTAGGCAGAGTTGTTTGGATGCTACATTATTTTATGATTTAGATGACCATAACTGTAAAACTGTAATTACAGATTTCGTTATACTTACCTACTCTGATCAACGTATGTCCTTGCCTGGTGAAAATCATTGCTGATATGATTCCTTATGAGCTGAATCTTCAGATGTTGTAATAATTTGGCATAGCTTTTTTTGTGACTGGCAGTGAAATATTTTCAGACTTATATATGTGGAAACTGGCAAAACAGCAGCAAACTTGGAAATATATCCGCATGCTGGGGCCATCAGTAATGAAGCCTTCACTTAGGTTGTAAGAACTCCACTGAAGTCAGCACCAATTAGCTTTGATCATTTTTGTTTACACCAGGAAATATTCTATTGGAACAAGGGATCAGTGATAAAATTTGTGTTTTTTAGGGCGGGTGTATATATCCCATATGTATAGAGGAAAATCAAGTAATCAGTGCCTAAATACTTCTCCACACAAACTACATTTGCGATAACAAGGTGCTGTCAGTTTGGAATGATAACCTCTAACTTAACCTGGTTTTGATTCCGTATGATAAACCTTCTATTGTCATATTATGATGAACTTGTATGCCTTTGTTTTCTTTTTGTTAGAAATGATTTTAATTCTTTTGGCTAATTTCTTTAATAGTTGTTATTTTCCAATTCCTCTTCACCAGTGAAACAGTGACTTAGGAACGTCATGATTTTCCTTTGGTTTTGGGAAATGAAATTTGTGCTGAAATTTTGAACAATAAAAATGTATTTTTAGAAGTGCATATTTTAGGAGGAAATTGTTTAATTTTCGGTGTTTTGCTTCATTTTGAATTGCTTTATTTTGGAAGTGGGGACCTATTCAGATAGGGACTTGGGTCATAGCATTTTTAGCCCAAGGGTATGTCTAAAGGGAAGACTCATGGAAAATGTTCTTGGCATTAATTTGAACTTTTTCAAGGTCAAGGAATAATAATAATAATAATAGTAATAATAATAATAATAATAATATTGTTGTTGTTGTTGTTTTCGGGGTTAATGCCATTTTTCAGCACAAGATAGGCTATACATGGCGGTCAGTATAACTGGTGGAGGAAGAACCCTGTAAAACCCAGGGAAGAACCAATGACCCATGAGAAGCTACTGACAGGCTTTCCCACGTACCCACGCTAGCCGAGCCTTGGACTCGAACCCACGCAGGCAGAGGTGAGATGGCAGTGATCCGGAACATTGAGCGCTTTAGACCACTCGGCCACTCGGGGCCCCAATAATAATAATAGTAATAATAATAATAATAATAAATAGTAGTAGTAATAGCATTAATAATAATAATAACAATAATAATAACAATGACAACAAAAACAATGAGGACAGCAACAACAAGTAACAGCAACAATAATAGTAAAACTTGATACAACAAACAAGGGAATTTTTTCAAGGTGTTGATGATATTGATTACTGTACTGGTTGGTAATTAAGCTGGTGGTTGTAAAGTAGTAGAAGTACTAATACTGTTGTGATACAACCATATCCATCACATTTAGCCACCGATGTTGTCTAGATAAATGAAAGCTCAGATATATGACAATAATGCTGAGAAAAATTCTTGGTCCAGATGTCATTCCTTTAATCTGCTTCATATAAAAGCCCACATAACACTTTGTGGATAATTGACATTTTGGGTTAATTGCAGATCATTTCCAGCTTATGAATTGACAATGTCTGTCTTTCTGTCTGTCTGTACATGTTGTTCTGTATGGCATCAATACTTCTGTTTGATTTTAGGTCATTTTCTTATATTTTGTTGCTCTTGGAATCAACATAACTTGGTTTTTAGAAGTGTCATATGCATTACTTATTCATACAGGAAAATTAGGTCACTATGACCCATATCTCACAGTCCAGTGACATTTATCACATTTTCTCCGGTGCTGTTGCCTATGAAGTCCCTAAACTTGGTATGTAATTGTGTCATGAGGAATACTGCAGTGATGGTTTGGTGATGTGTACTTAACTGTAGTATTGAACTCTTGATTAGGGTTTGTGTTAAATCGCTTTCTCAGACATCACTGCTATATGCCAGTCTGTTGAACCAGAAAAATTCCACAGATGTTTCCTACCATATATGCTTGCTTATAAGTCAAGTCAGACTTCCAGCAAAATAGATACTGGTCTGCCATTGCATAATGCACCTGCAGATCAGGGTCTATGTTGTTTGTTCTACTGATTGCTCCTAACAGACTCTACAAACCCCCTATCTACTGGTGTATTGTGTGATGGCATATATGGGTCTATGCAGATTGCAGTTGTTCTCATCTTATAAAGTGAGTACATTTGGTAACCAGTGAAAAAGAATATCCATAGTTTGTAATCTGCCATATTGATACAGGCAGTTTTCTTGTACCATTGCAGTGATAGCATGTGTGTGTGTGTATGTGTGTGTGATTAGGATTTTTAATGTAGCTTTAACACTTTCAGTCATATCGCAGTGATGTCTGCAGTGTGGCAGTTTATAGTGATGTCAAGCACTGGGGCATTATGCCGCAGACATGTAGCATGATGTCCCACCCAGTCACATTATCCTGACACCATGCCAACCAGTCCTAACACTAACCTTAATGCTGAACGCCTAGCAAGGCAGCTGTTAGTACCATTTTTGTAAATCTTTGGTATGACTCAGCCAGGGTTCGAACCCACTACCTCCCGCTTCCGAGGCGGATGCTCTAACCACTAGGCCACCGGAGTGGTCTGCAGTGATAGCACATGTAGTGACTACAAAGTGGTAGTAGTATATGTAGTAGCACAGTTATTCATCCATCATCAATCTTTTAATACATTTGTTATTGCTGTGCCTCCCAGACTACAGGGAGAAATTGCCATGAAACTTTACATTCATCTTATGGTCTGTTTGGTTTGGAATGAAAAATTTGCCTCTATGACTGACTTAAAATATGGCCATTATCAAAGTCTTCTTTACACTATTCCTTCATAATGGATGACTGTATCAGAGTTGGTCTTTTAACTAAAGACTTGTGATACATGCATTTAGTTAGTTGTACTTAAATTTAGTTAGTTGTACTTAAAGACTTTAGGATACATGTATTTAGTTAGTCCCTACTTTAAAAACATATGATATTTAGTTAGTCCTACTTTAAAAACATAATATTTAGTTAGTCCTACTTAAATATTTCTTATGATATTTAGTTAGTCCAATTTAAAGATTTCTTATGATATTTAGTTAGTCCTTAATAAAAATTGCACCAGTCTGGCTTCCAGCATAGCTGCTATGGTGGCCCTCTAGAAAATTTTGTTTTTGCTATTCCTTCAGAACAGAGGTTAATATTGTCATATGGTTTTCACTGAAAGTCTTTTACAATGGCTAATTGGTCCTTAGTGTAAATGGTGCTGATTAGAACTCATTGTTGCCGTTATGGCCGTCTTGTCTGTTTGGTTCAAGTCTCAAATGTGGCCAGCGTAGGTATGTGAGAAAGCTTGTCAGTAAATTCTATGGTTTGGTGGTTCTTCCCGGGATTTTCCTTGGTTCTTACCCAACAAAATAGCCTATCATGCAGTGAAGAATGGCATTAAAGTAACAAAACAAAACCAGTTTTGCTATGTCTGATATATACCAACATTCTATGCTCTGTTAAAACTAATTATTTTCTTATGTTTAAAAGCACTAAATTGTTGAACTGGCGTCATTCAGGGTATTCTTCAGATATATCCACAAACTTGATTTGATAAAAATATCCATCTAGTAGACCCATGCTGGTATCCCAAGAGGAGAGCAGTGATTAGTTACTGATGGGGTCTTGATGGTAAACTGTATGTAATTTTACTTACATCAGACATACTAGAGTTGTATCTAACTCACTCAAATGAAAAAAGGTGGTAATAATTTTTGAATTTCCTTTTGGGATGGACAAAACAGGAATTGCTAGAGAAAAGAAACATCTGTGATCTACCCTTAGGAGAGCACAAACTGCTCTACTATTTGGATTGTATAGACCTGATTCAAAATAAAACATTAGTTCTGCATGGTTAGATAGAAATGGTTTTCAAACTCATGACCGAATGTACTGGGACTGTTTCACTGCACGAGATTATGTAAAGGCAGCAGCAGAAGTAATAGTAGTGGTTGCGGTGGTAAGCAATAATATCAGTAATAGTAGTTCAATTGGAGCTGGTTGTTACTGCTGTTGTTTTGGGGTTTAACATGAATTTTCAGCACATGATAGGCTGTACGTGGCAGCCAGTATTTCTGATGGGGGAAGATCCTGGAAAAATCCCGGGTAGAACCACTGACCTATGGGATGCTACTGGTAAACTTTCTCACATACCCATTCTGGCTAAGCCTAAGACTCAAACTCAATCAGACAGAGGTGAGATGTCAGTCATCTGTAAAGATAAGCACCTTAGATCACTCGTCCACCCAGGACCCATTTAGTATTGGTGATTATGTCAGTGGTAGTAAAATGGCAGTTAGTTTCTGAGTGAATGTTGATAGTAGTAGTAGTAGTAGCAGTAATAGTACTAGTAGTAGTAGTAGCAGTAATAGTACTAGTAGTAGTAGTAGTATTAGTACTAATAGTAATTGTAGTAGCAGTAATAGTACTAGTAGTAGTAGTAGTAGCAGTAATAGTGCTAGTAGTAGCAGTAATAGTAGTAGTAGTAACAGTAGGTACAGTAGTAGTAGTAGCAGTAATAGTACTAGTAGTAGTAGTAGCAGTAATAGTACTAGTAGTAGTAGCAGTAATAGTACTAGTAGTAGTAGTAACAGTAATAGTACTACTAGTAGTAGTAGTAGTAGTAGCAGTAGTAGTAGTAGTAACAGTAATAGTACTAGTAGTAGTAGTAGCAGTAATAGTAGTAGTAGTAGTAGCAGTAATAGTACTAGTAGTAGTAGCAGTAATGGTACTAGTAGTAGTAGTAGTAGCAGTAATAGTACTAGTAGTAGTAGTAGCAGTAATAGTACTAGTAGTAGTAGTAGCAGTAATAGTACTAGTAGTAGTAGTAGTAGTAGTAGTTATATGATTAACTGTTAGTAAAATCTGTTGCAGTAAAAATAACACTATATTTGCAGAGCTGATAAGGCCAAATACAAAACATATGTGTGGTTCTGGTTACCTGGCCAACCCTGTTTCCTATTTTTACCTGCCAACCCTACATTTAAAAAAAATTAGGAAATGAAGACCAAAAAAAACAATATTTGAACTGACCAACCCTATTTTTAACTGCTGACCCAATATGTCTTTCTTCCGCATAAACAGAACAACCGATTTTTATATGTGGTGTGAGAGCAATATCAGTTTTTGTATTAGCAGTAACGTATTACATTGCATAGTGACTTACAAGTTCAATCAAATAGCACACTGCACAGATACAGCCATCTGCAGTTTGCAATCAGTAATCAATAAAGCAAGTATCATAGACCCTGATCTATAGTGCAGATCAGCATCGATGTTTTTTTGCAGTCAGACTCGACTTTTAAGCGAGTAGAGACTGTAAATTTCATAACAGAGAGATTTTGGCAGAGAATATTAGATGAACAAATTCAGCAACAGTTTCTAGGTTAAAAGATCATAAATCATTCCTTACAATAGTTTAAATTTAGTTTGTCTGATTTATTGTATCAGCAGCACACATTGATGGGAGAATGGTAAAATATTGTTTTTCCTTAACAAATGGTCCTAAGACTTGGAAGCTCAGCCACATTTTTGAAAATGATGATCATAGGGTTTATGTCTTGAATATGATGGTTCAGAGCTAATTACTTTTCATTGTGTGGTAAACAGCCTGAATATAACTTCACCAAGCATTTTCGGTTGATGAAGTTTTGAAAGTCAGTTCTAGGAATGTTTATTATTTATTTTGTCTTTAGACAAATCTCGGGGAAAAAATAACAGATATATCTCAACCTGAATGACTTGGCAGTCTGACCTAATATCAGAACATTAATTAGTGCTTCATTTTAAAAATAGGTAAAGTGTTATACATGGTTTGTGCATCAATGATATGAACAGCATATCATGTAAAGTTGGGTCCAACTGCAAACAATGTAGACATGATCTGCTGGCTCATGTGATAGATGATCAAGATCTTTGCAGCTTGTTGAACTGATTATTCCATACACACTGCAGAGATTGAGATCTGCCAGTGAATTATGTCATGGAAGATCTGGGTCTGTGCAGTTTTAGTTGGATTTGACTTATAAGTGAGTATATATGGTATGTATTATATTCCCTCACTGTAAAACTGTTCATGGGAGTCGTAACATTACACAGCTTATGGATGAAATTGCCTTTATTTGAGGTATTTTATACATATTATTGTATAATGATGTTAGATCTATGACCATACCCTTAGTATGTAAAGAGTTACCTTATAATAAGGTACATTATAGTGAGTTAGCTACACTTGTCACATTGATGCATGATCCTAATACTGTATGATAGGTTATAATTTTCATGGTTTATATTTTTGCTGTTTTTGCAGTCTTGCACAAAAATGAACCATCCTTGAAGATTTTGTAAAATTTAAATTATAACCAGGAATGATACTGAATACACCTGTTATAAGTTGATTCAAACTGCAAACAACAAAGATCCTGATCTGTCATAGCATAATGCACCTGCAGATTATAATCTATGTTGTTTGTTCTACTGACTACTCCTAACAAACTGCACAGACCCAGAACTGCCTGTGCATTATGCAATGACATATCCAGGTCTATGCAGTTTGCAATTGGACACTACTTGTAAGTGAGCATATATGGTAGTGGACAGCAGTGAGAAATCAGAATGCCCTGAAAATGATGTTAGATTGGGAGCCAACAAAATTTATTGGCATTGAACAAATACATTTTTTCCCTAACTGATTAAATGAAGCATAAACGAGAAAACAGATGTCATTCATATCTTGCATTTAACATTGATCATAATTACTGTATATATTTACTTATAAATCCACCTTTTTTACTGAAAATTTGAGTCCTGCAGAATAGGGGTGATCTTACAGGTATGACATACCCAAAAATTGATAATTTTCAAGTAATGTTGGAAACTTGAGATATTTGCAGTAGATAAAAATTCTGTGAATTCAAATATTTTTAGGTTTCTATGCCACTATTTCCATTTAGAAATGTGCATATATTGTGTTTATCTGTTTTAAGATGGTATTCATTACACATAACTTGTATCTACAGTTATTTGGATTTTAAAATATTATGGATATATAAAATACTATTCACCACAAAGTGAAGAGAGTGTGTGTGTGTCAGATTTGGATTTTCAACATAGCTTTAACAATTTTTCAGTCATATCGCCATGATGTCTGCAGTGTGGCAGTTTATAGTTATGTCTAGCATTGGAACATCATGCCGCAGACATGTAGCATGATGTCCCACCCAGTCACATTATCCTGACACCAGGCTGACCAGTCCTAACACTAACCTCTTAATGCTGAGTGCCTAGTGAGGCAGTTGTTAGTACCACTTTTTAAGTTTACAGTATGACTTTGAACCTGTAACCTCCCGCATCTGAGGCAGATGCTCTAACCACTTGACACTGAAGCATGTATATTGCTTCTATTTTTGTGCAAGCCCTGACAGCCTGTATTTTGCATAATATATGTTTTGCTGTATAAACTTAACTTTTATTGTTTATTTGTAAGATGCATGGAATTAACATATTACAGGGTGAATCAGATCCTTCTGTACTATTTTTATACCAGCATGTGACCTATAACTGAATTCATGGGTTTATGGATATTAAACGTCAAGCATTATAGATTTTAATGGATTTAATTAGGACAAATGGTAAATTGTCAATTTATTTGTGCTATGTTCGACTCAGTAATATAATTTTATTTTAACGTGGATCGTTCTGTTTTTTTCCTTATCCATCTAGGCTTGTTTATTTTTCAAAAGTGCATATCTGACTCACTGATGACATGTCAACCCTTACAAAATACACCTCAACTTTTAGGTTTTTTAGCCCTAAATAATGTGTGTGATTATAGTCAAATTTTCTTATAAGTGAGTATACATGGTGCATTTGTTTGATTGTTTACATTTTTTTTCTTCAAAACTCTTTTTAAAAAAATGGGTTGTTCAGGAAACCAGAATTACATACTTGTCATGAAATGATGCAGTTGTGGAAAGATCATTTCTGTGATGAGAAAAATTCAACAAGATCTTCAAGGAAATTTGAACAACAATACCATCCAGTCTCTAATGAGTTAATAATCAACAGTCATAGAAAACAATAAAAAATATTCACAGAGAGTGAAAGGTTTTTGACAACAGCAGTATATATCATAGCATATGGTCTGTATAAACCGTAAACAGTCCTGCTTAGAGCCGATGTAAAACTATCTCGAGGCAGCTTATACAATAGACCAAAGTCACTTAAAGTTACTTAAGGTGGTCACACATAAGCAGCTACTGTTTCACAGATTTCTTAATTGGCTGAGAATAGCTAGGGTGAAGTGGAGTTAACTTCTTTGAAGATTGTTATGGATGCATCCATTAAGGTGATTTGCATAGGTAAAGTTGAACAGCCCAATCATTTGAAGTTATGTAAGTCCCCAGATGCACATTTAGTTATTACACATTGTTACCTGGAATGAGAATGCCATTATTATTAAAGATTATTGGCAAGTTCATGATAAGCAGCAGTGAACTCGCATTTCACTCAGTATATAAAACACAAAATATCATTTCATTAGTTGGAATCATGTACAAGTGTGATTTATTATTGAAGGGAAAATTTTTGAAATGCAGATGTGATTCTAGAAAGGCTGAATCATCTGCAAAGTCAGCAAAACCCAGCAAACCTAAATTACTTTGTCAAGTGCAACAGCAGAGGGAATCATTTTATTTTTTTGCATACATTGCAAACACCATATTGACATCATTCTGCAGTATACAACATTCATTGATTTAGCAGCATCAACCACCATATTTCACACTCCCTCAAAGCAATGCATTTGTGGAAGGATCATTTCTGTGCTGAGAAAAAATTCAACCAGAACTTCGGAAAGTTTGAACAACAGTATCATCCAGTCTGTAACGAGTGCAAAAAACAGAACTGACGCATCCAGTACCTTCAAAGCTATCTACGGAACCACTGAGCAAAGACTGCCTCTAATTAAGAAAATAATCTACTATCCAATGAATTTTAATGGCAAAATCTTGAGGGGGGTATATACTATATATTTAATGCCTGGTTGTGAGTACCTGAGAGGTTAGAGCATCCACCTTGATGGGTGAGGTCACGGGTTCGAACCCCAGCTGAGTCATACCAAAATCATACTAGCAACTGAGTTGCTTGATGCTCATCATTAAGAGGTCATTGCTAGGACTGGTCAGACTGGTGTCAGGATAATATAACTGGGTTGGACATCATGCTACATGTCTGCTTCATGATGCCCCAGTGCTAGACATCACTATAAACTGCCACACTGCAGACATCATTGTGATATGACTGGAGAATTGTTAAAGCTACGTTAAAAATCCAAATCACACACACACTGATTGTGAGTATGTGAGTGTTGGCACATATGTGTATGCTGATGTTATTGGACGATACTAAATCTACCAACTATTTTTGTAAGTTTATTAAATGCTTCAAAGAAAATGGATGTTATTGACTTTGTCTTTTTTTTTAAAAAATTGAGTTGCTTAAAGGAGACCAGAAATCAAAATTTTCCTTTTACGTATGTAATTCTCTACAGATTTTAATTCGACTGTAATGTTTATAAATTAAATATCGTAAGCGGGTGGTGATTTTATTGCGTGGAAGATACCACGATTCCGTAAATTGCTGAGTTTTCCGAGTTTTGATGAGACAACAGATCACGTGGTCCCGTGACGCAATACTAGCCAGTCCTAGAATACAAACATAAACATGGCGAGCAAAACAAACAGGAGTAGACCAGATTTGGGTTGCACATTCAAAAGATGAATCTGCTGTCGGATATAATAGTTTATGTACTGTACTGGTCAGTGCTCAAATAAAAAAATTTAGGCACAGGCCCCGGGCTGGTGACTTAAATAAACTCAAGCCCTGACTGAAATTCCACAAGCTCAGACATTTCATACCTGTTAACTCACAAGCCAGGAGAAAAACCTCCTGATTTTGGGGGTATTTCCTCATCTACCTTCCGATCTTGTAATATCTCAAAAATTTTCGCAGCAAAGTCCCGATTATTACATTATATGTCAATTTTCATTTGTCAGAAGAAGAAAAAAAAAACGTTCATAGATGTAACGTATGCAATCTACAGATGCCATATTCTATTTTATCACTTGTGAATATTATAGTGATGAAATCTGTGCCAGATTTAGGCATAAGCTAAACAAGCTACAGCTTAGGGCCTCACAGTCTGAACTCACCATCTGAAGGGGCCTCTCAATTTTATTTTATACCAAATAGGGCCTCTAAAGCTTCCCATAGCTTAGGACCTCACTATGTCTAAACTACCACACTGCAGACATAGTAGCGGTATGACTGAAAAATTGTTAAAGCTACATTAAAAATCCAAATCACACACACACCCCTCTAAATCCAGCACTGGACGAAATAATTAATATCACGTGACAGTTTTTTTCTTCAGTAAATAGAACGTTAAGATTAAACATTCACATAAATTTCAGATGTTTTTAAACAACTACAACAGTACTATAGTATATAAAAAAATTAAAAGCATAAAATTGTCACCAGTTAGCTTAAATGAATGATCACTGTGAATACTGTGAAATTTTCTCTGCAAACAAAATCGCATCTCCATTTCCGCCAAAGAAACTCAACCAGTTAACACCTGACATTCCTCTACCGTATATGTAAAGTTTAATTACCATGATTAAATTAAAACAAGGAATAAAACAAAATATACCATGCAGTATATGTGGCCCTAAAGAACTAATTCAGAATAAATATTTTATTCAGTAAACAGTTTTACATGCATTAAGACTTAAACCTAAGGAAATAAGGTGGGGCATAAAACGTGGGAAAAACAGTTGCCACACATACGGTAACTTGTGACTGCAGATTTGAACTGTTAAAATGAAGTCCTAGGCATTGTAAGTTACAACAAAATAGGCATGCTGTTTAGACCTAAATGAAAATGATGCTGATCTGACATCAAATTTGGCCCCTACAGTAGTCGTCTTGAAAATCTTGTTACTCCAAAAGAAGATGAGAGAAGTTTCAACACTCATCAGTTAAAAATAAGAAATGGCTTTTATCAATTCATAGACAATCTTTTGAGCAGTGAAGTGCTTCAGTTCCCTCTGGGGACTCTTGTATTTAACAGGCTAGTAATTTGACAGAGCATATTGTATTATAGTCATGTCCATCTGTCTGTTTATTCATGCCATCGTTTCCGTGTAATATCTTTAGTTTTACAAGACAACTTTATGTGAAATAATGCCACTTCAAACATACTCTGTATGGTTTTGGGAGTTGCATCATCTTGCAGCCAGAAGGGTGCATGTTTGAATCCTGCCCTGAGCATTCTAGGTCAGCTGCTGTGGTGTGTCTCAGGGCAGGACACTACTCCAATTGTATCAGTATTATATAAACTCTCATGTGTTGATGTTCCTTTTAACACCAATCCGTCCGTAAATCTTGGAGGATATGCATTTGGGGCAAGGAAGTAATCAGTTTTAGTCTGGGACAAGAGGCTGCAGGTTATTGCTGGTTTACTTCTTAAATTGATGTAATATTTTTTGCATAAAATTTTAAGCCTTACATTGGTATGTTTACAAATATTTGCTTGAGTCTCGCTGAGCTTACCATGCAGTATTTTTTACTCACCTTCTCGAGTACTCTTTAATAGCTTGTCTTGAGAGCTTGATAATGCTATATGCTTGGTTTGACATAGGTACAGAAAAGCACCTTAACATTGTAAGTTTTCTGGGTCAGGGAATCAGGTAGTTATGACCTTATTGGTTTTATAATTTCTGTTTGATAACTTCAACTTTATATTTTGTAAAAGAGATAAATCTACAGTGGTCCTATTTTAAAATGCTGATTACAGAATTACAGAAGCAATAAAAATGCTTTTCCAGTTGTGTTGTGTTAAAGTAATCCCCCCCCCCCAGTTATTAAACTTCATTTCAAGCATGCTGCACTATGATTATTTGTAGGTAAAAACACATTATGATTGGTTATGTTTGATGTGAAATCCTAATTTGATGGGGCATAAAACAAAACCATGAACTTCAGTTAAGTAAATTATGATGACATTATCAAAATAAAAGTCAACCATTATCATGGAATCCATAAACATTCCTGGTGGTTTAATAGGATTCATATTTTACTGAAGTGTTAAACAGTGCTGTGTCCAAAACATGTTAGCACAGAATTCCGTCATTATTTCACTGTCCATGGGAGTCATCGAGTATACCTTTGCATAGTCAGACCACCTTTCATGAAGTACATTATACATATAACACCAAATTAATTTTCTGGTCATAAAATTATTAATGATGTCAAGGATTTGAAAAATTGGATAAATTTTGTATGGTAAAATTTTTACTGTGAGGCATAAGTTATCATGTCTCTAGTTCAGAAAACTCGGAATTTACACATTATGAATTGCATCAATAGTTTTTGTTGAACATAATTCATAAAATCAACAACAGTCATAATTTATGATGGCTTCAACCAAGTTGTAAATAAATAGTCAGATGATTTATATTTTTGTGCATACATTTTTGTTGTTTGGAGAAAACAGCATTTTTATTGGTACCTAAATTCATCATATAGGAAAGGAGTCCTGTTGTTTCTGTAGGAAAATAACTATATCGGTCTTTCAGTTTGTGTTTATGCCAAGAGGGCAAAGCCCATGAAGGTCATCCATTTTAGGCATTTCCAGGGAATACTTTTAATCATCTAATTGTAAAGAAAACTTAATGCTTGTTTTGTGATCAAGTTTATCTGGGTTACATTACCTTGCAACCAGGTAGTCTAGTGGGCTACTGAAATTTATCAGGATGACAAGGTTCTTTTACTGGTAGCCTGCTGGGCTACCATCTTATTTTAGAATTTGTTGGACCTTGAATGTTATGTACGGCTTGAGTTCAAAAAGTTTAAAATAATTTGAAAGGGTCACAGGCACAGATAAAACTGCAGGCTGAACAATATCAAATTTACCCATATGAGAATTTGCTATTTTCGTAAGGCATAGAGTGGTAAACCATGTTGATACATTTGTGTAGATTTCATACAAATCCTAAGTTTTTCAAATATGTAAGCGACCAATGAAATTGGGGAGGGGGGTATGGTACTTACTTTCCAACTGGGATAAAAGAAATTTCTTTTATCTTGATAAAAGAATTTCCAGTTAATGTGATGGCTAGAATTGGTTTTGTTTTTTATGCAAACCTGAGCAAGGTAAGTTTTTAAAAAGCTGTATGGGGGCCAGAAGTTAAGAAAAATAATTCCGTTTTCCCTTCCACTCACCTCCAAAAAAATAAATAGTGTCTTAATGTTTTATGTGCATAAAGCATACAGAATTCTTCTTGCCTTCCACTACTTCATTAAAAAAAAAAAAACATCTGTGTTGAAAACTCATACTAGTGAGATCTCCCTTGTGATAAAAGATATTTTATATATTAAATGAATCCCAAATCATATTTTATGTTGTAAATTGATTATGTTTTATATAAGAATTCTTATCTTTACTAGAGTCTTGCACCTGATTGGATGAAATTGTTACCCAATTTTTAATAAGCTGTGGGCAAGACCCCAGTATTCAACAGTATAAACACTAATTTATTTTTTACGTCCAGTTGTTACTTATTTTATTGTATTTAAATTGCTTTTCACAAACGTGAAGTGACTACAAATAGGTTTGAAGAGAATTCTTACTTCAGTTATTTTTGTGACTGAATCACACATAAATACATTGTATGACATGATGTGTTCTACATCCTTCACTGTTCTTGTAATCTAATTGGTAAGAGTGTCTGCCTTGGATGTGAGAGGTTGCAGGTTCAAACCCTGTCAGAGATATACCTGAGACTATAACAATGGTACATACAGCTTCCTTGTTTTGCATCAGCATTAAGAGGTTAGTATTAAGACTGGTTGGCCTGGTGTCAGGATAATGTGACTGGGTAGGGCATGATGCCACATGACTTCAGCATCATGCCCCAGTGCTAATCAGCACTATAAACTGCACTACAGACATCATAGTGATATGACTGAAGTTGTTAAAGCTACATTAAAATTCCAAATCACACGCACACCTAGCAATTGACTTATTTGGTCCTACGTGTGCTTAACAGCACCCAATAAATGCTTGACAATGTGTAATAAGTGGAAAATTTTGTGGTTAAGCCCAGTCGGTTCATTTACATATGATGTCATGAGCTGAGTATAATCAAAGTTTATGTATTAAACAGTTCTTAAATTAGCATGATCCATGCATATTAATGAGGTGACCTTGCATCTGATTGGTTAGCTTGTTACATCTCTGATGGTAACATATCTTGTCCAGTTGTGATAAAACTTGGAATATAAGCTTACATCATCAAGATCTCTGTTGATTATGAGTGGGATTCCTGAATAGTAATCAATAGAGTAATCAATGAATGGGATTCCTGAATAGTAATCAATAGAGTAATCAATGAATGGGATTCCTGAATAGTAATCAATAGAGTAATCAGTGAGTGGGATTCCTGAATAGTAATCAAAAGAGTAATCAATGAGTGGGATTCCTGAATAGTAATCAATAGAGTAATCAATGAGTGGGATTCCTGAATAGTAATTTGGTTTTAATTCGTCAGATTGGCTGAGTTTGTTATCACGTAGATTAAATCAAATTTGGTCAGGCATAGTAAATGGCTGGCTGTCATCAAGATATCCCATGAGTTTTATGATGGCGAGGTTTCATACATATCATGTGTACTCACTTATAAGGTGAGTCCAACTGCAAACTGCCCAGGCCCAGATTGGGGTCTGGTCAGTTTGTTAAGAGTAATCAATAGAGTAATCAGTAGAATAAAAAAACATAGACATTGATCTGCAGGTGCATTATGCATTTGTTGTTTGCAGTTTACTATACTTATATGCGAGTGTATATGGTATTATTGCTTGATTACATGTATTTGTGGTGTGTGATTTGGATTTTTAACATAGCTTTAACAATTTTTCAATCATATCACTATGAAGTCTTTGGTATGACTCAGCCCGGGTTCAAAGCTGTGGCATCCCATTTTTGTGGCAGACACACTTAGGCCACCGGAGTGGTTGTATTTGTTTCATTGTGATGCATAATGCTTTTATAACATAGGAAATTGTACACATGTTATTGAAAAGAAAACAATATTTAAAAAATAAATCTGAAATAACCCTAATTGTCAAAGCTGAAGAGATTTTTCAGGAATCACTCTGGTGCCTATGTGGTTAGAGTGTCCACCTTGGATGCAGGAGGTCGTGGGTTGAAAAAAGTATATTTGAAAAATAAGTATGAAAAACTAGTTGTTGATGCTTTGAGACTTTTAAGGGCCACTTAGGTTCAACTCCCAAGTTGTTCCTTATTTGCCAGAATTTACAAATAAAAATGAATTATAGCATTTTAATAATAGGATTTTTTGTTATTTAAAGCAGATTCCAGGAATGCTGTGTTGATTTGGATTATTTTTGTTTAAGGAATCAGTATGTTCTAGATGTTATGGATGTTAAACTTTCGATGATTAATGCAGGGTTTAAATGCAAATCTACATGCTAGAATTGAATGCCTGGTATTAGAAAACAAAAAATGGTATCCGATGTTTGTGATTAAACTTAAAAAGTTCTGCTGTTAAGATTTTCTTAAAATTTTGTGCAAAGAAATTTTTAATTAACATATGTTAATTTTTATATGAGGGTAGTTGTGGAAAATTTGTTTGAACAGAAACAGAGCAAAATACATGTACTGGTATTCCACTATTGTCAGGACCTTTTTGTTTTTGTTTTCAAGCTGGATTTAAATGGGTGTGGAATAATTCTGGTTTAAAATTGAAATATAAACCTTAAGCTGTACAGAGAATTCTATTTTGGATTATAGTAGATGAAAACGGTCACAGTAATGGATAGTTTTCACTGTAAAGATTGAATGTCATGCGTCAGACAGTATGTGGGGGGAAGTGGGGGGAAGTGCAGTTTTGTGAAAACTATGGAACATAATCTAAGCTTCTGTCTTTGAACAGAATTTGTATCAAATTATGGTAAAATAAAGTATCAATAAAATTGACATCATATAAAGGTTGGGAGATGTTTACATAGGGTTGTGTTGTTACAATGTGACATAAGGATTGGTGGTCAAGTTATGCAAGCCAGGTAAGCAGTATCATACCCACTTCAGTCTCTTGAGTCTCTTTTCCTAAGGATGCAGCTGTGCTTTTAAATTGGGAAGAATTGATACAGGCAGAGGCAGTGTTTTGCAACCAGAAAGTACGTGTATATATTTCAGGATTAAAATTTTCCAAATCAGTGCTCTCTCAAACTCACTTTACTAATGACAGAAAACAGTATGAATCTTTCAGAGAAAAAAATGGTTAAGTCAGAAAGAGGGGAACAAAAAGATCAAATCTGGCACATACTGGATAAAGGAATAGGCAGTAAAAAACAATCCCACACACTTTACTGTTGTTTATGACATGGAACGTAATGAAAGAAAATGTATGTGCTTGAAAACTTAATAAATAAGTAAGGGGATTTGAAATAAGTGCACAGTCCCCCCCACTCTGTTGGATCCACATATTGCATCACCCATACTGTGGTTATGATTATATTTATGTACAATAAACCTGATCGAGTTATATATGTTAATCATACATAATGTTCTTGTATCATTTTCTTCATCCCATTTGGCACAGGCAGTATCAACAGCAGAGCTCCACCTGACCTTTCTGAGTGCTATTTTGTCAGCCTTATGTAAGACTACATGATCTATGGCCTTGCTCAACTGTTTCCGATTTTTTCCCATGAACATGTGAGCTTTTATTGTGATATTTATACACAAAATGATTGGTGGGGGTGGAAAGGAGGAATGGACGGGTGCTGCATTTTTAAGAAAATAGATTCCTATTGCCTCTTTGCAGAACAAAATGGTTTTGCTCATTCCATTATTTTGTTTGTCTCAAGGTTTTTTGGTGGGGAGAAAAATTCATTCTTTGATAGGAAAGAAACAAAAATTATTTCAGCTAAAAGGAAAATCCCTCCCCCTTTTGACGAGTAGATGGTCAGTGCTGTATTTTTAACATTATAAAACTTGATGTAACATTAGCTCTTGAACCAGATATCTACTTTGCTTCAATATCATTGGTGTATGCATATTAGGACTAGCACTAAGCATAGTTTGATAAAATAATTTGGTTCTCAGTATGGATGACATACATTTACTGGATCAGCATGCATTTGTTTATTAGATCACCTGGACATCAGACCAACTGAGGTTATGGCCAACTGAGGTTATGGTATAGTCCAGTGATTCTTGTGTATTGTCAGTCATCCATGTCAGTCCATTGACAGTTGTTTGTTAGCACTATGTAATCCATATTTCTGATTTTGATCAGCCCTAGTATATGTGCTTGTAGCCTCAAAATCTCACACAAGTACAATAAGGAGCAAGATCTATGCATGTTAAATACCGGTAGGTATTCTTACACTGGATTGGTTGACCTTGCTACCTCTCAGGTGTCTCAATTTCTGGTCCAGTTTTGATCAAACTTGGAATGTATATCATCAAGGTCTTGGACAAATTCGAAAAAAAGCAAAATACAAGCATATTTATGAGGTAAGCTTATGTCTGATTGGTTGAGCATGTTACCACTAATCTGATTTAATCAAACCCAAAATAATGGCTTTGTCCTCAAGATCTCTCGGTGGGGTTCAATAATAAACAAGATTCATGCATATTAATGAAGCAATCTTGCACCTGATTGGCTGAACTTGTTATCAAACTGGAATCCATAACCTGGGTTGGATTTGCTCAAACTTGGAGAGTTTGTTACCATTCTGATCTAATTTGATCAGACTCAAAACATGGGCCTGTCCCATCACGCTCTTTTAGATGGGTTTTGATAATGAGCATGATCCATGCATATTAATGAGGCAATCTTGCATCTGAGTGTGGAAGCTAGTAACTGCTTTAGATCAGTTTTAGAATAAATGTTTATATCATCTTGATCTTGGACAGTCCTAAGAAGGAGAGAATTCCATACATATGAAGTGATCTTGCATCTAACTGGCTAAGCTTTTTGCCACCCTGGAAACCATAGTTCTCATCAGATTTGGATCAAACTTGGGACATAGGCTTTGTTTCTTCAAGATCTTGGATAAATTTGATAATGAGCAAGAGGCTTACCTACATATTTATGAGATGATCTTACACTGATTGGCTGATCAAGATCTTGCATGAGTTTTATAATCCATGCATATTAATGATGTGATCTTCTATGTCATTGGCTGAGCTTGTTACCACTATAATGATTATGTCTAATACAGTTTTGATCAAACTTGATAAATAGGCTCAAATCATTAAAGTCATGGATGAGTATAGTTATGTGCAAGATGCATGAATATTATTGAGGTGATTTTGCATCTGATTGGTTGAGCTTGTCATCACTTTAGTAACTCCTTTTATAAATAAATTTTTATTAAACTTTCTAAATAAGCTTTTATCATTAAGATATTGATTGAATTTTATTATAAACATGATATATGCATATTACTGAGGTGATCATGCATATTGATGAGGTGAACATGCATGTTAATGAGGTGATTATGCATATGACTGACTCTCAGCTTCTTATCACTTGAGCAACTGTGTTTCAACCCATATTTAATCACATTTGGTAAATAGGCTAATGTTAAGATTTTGAATGATTTTTATCATAAGCAAGATCAATGCATATTTATAAAGTGATCTTTCATCAGTTTGACTGAGATTGTTCACACTATAAAGATTATATTGATGAGTGATCTAGCATGTGATTGGCAGTTGTTTTTTTCACCACTCTCAAGACCATAGTTTAGATAGGATTTTGATCAAACATGGTAAATAGGCATATACCATCAAGATCTTGCTTGAGTATGATTATGCATTCATTTAACGCATTTTAATCACATGACCTTGCATCTGAGTGGTTGAACTTGTCACCACTTCAGCAACTATATTTCTTGTCTGATTTTGATCATGTTTGCTAAATAGTCTTCTGCTATCAAGGTGTTAAATGTGTTTGAGACTGAGCAGGATCTATGCATATTAATGAGGTAATCTTTATCTGATTGACTAAGCTTTTTACCACTTTGGAGGTTGAATTAAGTAATAACCTTTAATTGTTAGTGCTCTAAATCTAGACACTATTTCTCATCCAATTTCTCTCAGACTGTTACCTGTGGAAAGTATTTGTATCAACAATCAGTAAAATAGGTAAATTAAATATGGTAAACAGTTTGGGAGATAGTTGGAGATAGTTACATAGACTGTGTTCTTACAATACTAGATAAGCCTGCTTAATGAAATGGTCAGCCGTTATGTAACACAGATGGAAGGCTGTCACAAATGTTTACATGACTATGGAAACATGAAATGATTCCATTTAAACACGATTAATCCACTTGTATGCCAGAACTGGCGTTCTGTGGCATTTGTGATATGCTTTCATTATGGGTATTGATAAGAACTGGCATTCAGTGGCATTTGTGATATGCTTTCATTATGGGTATTGATAAGAACTGGCATTCTATGGCATTTGTGATATGCTTTCATTATGGGTATTGATAAGAACTGGCATTCTGTGGCATTTGTGATATGCTTTCATTATGGGTATTGATACAAACTGGCATTCAGTGGCATTTGTGATATGCTTTCTTTATGGGTATTGATGAGAACTAGCATTCTGTGGCATTTGTGATATGCTTTCATTATGGGTATTGATAAGAACTGGCATGCTGTGGCATTTGTGATATGCTTTCATTATGGGTATAAATTGATACGAAAAGTAAACTGCTCTTAATTAAGGCTGAAAAGAAGTAATTTCTACAATAATTCAAATTTCCCATTACCTAAGACAATTCACATCTTTACCTCATATTCTGTTAATGTATCAAGGAAGTTATTTTTATGGAATTTGGATCGACTCGCTGATCTAATGTTATAAAGAGTCCATAAATTAATTAAAGTTGACAAGAGTAAAGCCAAGAATCAAACTTAAAATTCCACATCCAGCTGAGCTGAATCTATCCTGACATATCAGTTTCATTAAACATCAGTTGTACATTTAGACCAAAGTTAAAAATTGTGTATAAGATGTCTATATTGTTCCATAAAGTTATACCCA
Source organism: Sinohyriopsis cumingii (assembly GCA_028554795.2). NCBI lineage: Eukaryota > Metazoa > Mollusca > Bivalvia > Unionida > Unionidae > Sinohyriopsis > Sinohyriopsis cumingii. Next base: position 102,748,317 of record CM068827.1, on the reverse strand, counting down.
CCACAATTTTAGCTCATAGATAAAATAAAGCTGCAGATACACCCACCAGGAATATATAAGCAAACAGCTCCAGATATTTTATTAAGTTTCCTTTCAGTATTTATGAATAGTTCAGAATATGAAAATCAGTTAGCATTAATGTCTGTGCAGAATAATAAATACCATTTTTTTCCCCACTATCTTAAGACTTGCATACCAAGTTGTGGGGTCATCTTAAAAGTTACTCCCTTTTGTAATTGGTCATTGCAGACAGAAACATGTTTGGAAAGCAGTGGGGTCAGCTCAGAAGTTTCTTCCTTTTGTAACTGGTCATTACAGACAGAAATATATATGGAAATTGTTGTTTTTCCTGATACTTTGTACAAGGTATTTAGTTCATCATCACACTGCAGATATATAAATTCTGACAAATTTAATCATGCAAATGAAGCTGAAAATATGTCACGAGGTTCTGTTCAAAATGCTTAGTAAATATTTACTTCAGTTTCAGACTGCTTACTATACTAACTCTCCTGGCCATGACTGCCCCCCCCCCTTTGCAAAAAATCCTTGCTGTTTCTCTAAAGTGGAAGGTTATATCGATGTCAATTTTTCATCAGAACACTTTTATAATGTTTACTTGGTGCTCAATGAAAATGATGCAGACTCAGACCTGCCAATCCTTACGATTTGGCCATAAGTCTCATGAAAATTACCCTTAAAAATACAGATCAATGGCATAAAAGCAAAAACTATGGAAAAATATCCAAATAATTTGTTCATCTGTGCTTCATTTGGATCTGGGTTTCATATTAGAATTAGTGAAATTAGACAGGGAAGCAGACTAACTTTACAGGTGGCGCTCACCAGATAATATGTACTTTTGAGAGAGTGACGTATGTAAGGTGAAGTAGTTTGCATTTAAAACATGCACAGTGGAGAGAATGTTTGCATACCTCTATGCTACATTAATGTAATGTGGATGATATTTCTTTTGGATATTGTACTTTTGGAAATTTTACATGATTTAAGCACACTGTTAACTAAAATGACTGTTCCCTTGTGTTAAAAAATCAGTCTGAATTAGTCTAAAGTACACTATACATAGCAGCTATTAAAATACGAAAAATGAATTTTGCCAGACTAGACAATACCAGCTTCTGAAAGTGCAATGAATGAATTACCAAATATATAAAATGTAAAAAAAGTTATTGGCTCTTTTTTATACAATTTACCTCTGAAGTTCAGGAAGTGAAAATGACCAAGTAGAGCTTGCACTTTTTGGAAAGGTGCACATTTGAAGTAAGGCCAAGCTGTATACTCTATAACCCATAGTACACCCATCAATCATACACCAAAATAAAGGGAATTAAAGGTTCTTTGCATTATATCTAAGATATACAAGGTCTTTTTTAAATAGCCAGTATAACCAGTGAGGAAAGCCTGGGACATTCTTTTTCTTTAAAATCCTAACCCTATGCAAAATGCGAAACTGTATAGCGCCACCTTAAACAAAATAAAAAAATGTTTGCAATTATTTTTTTTATTTTCATATAATTAAGTATGATGTTCTGAATAAAATGGTACATTCATATTGATGTTAAGCATGAAAATAAGCTAATTATGATCATTTTTCTCTTGCTTACATAATTTGCCATGAGGTATGTTTGTGTGAGTAGTGACCTTAATTATGGGGAAATTAGAAGACTTAGAATATAGGAATAGAGTCAACTTAAATTTAAAACTGTTGCAATAAGTGACAGAAATATATGGTGAAAATGTTTCTTTTCATTTATTTTTAATGAAATAAAAAAATAAATGAAGAGAAAGTGAATTCGCTTCTTCCATATTAAACAATAGGCAAATATTTTATACTTTGACCTTTGACCTTTATGAAGCTGATGAGTACCTCCCTTTTCTAATTGTAAAATCCATTGTTGATATCTCAGAAATAATTCTGGCTAGTTTCATGTTCCTGTCATTCAGCATAACATTGGTTGCTATGTTTACAAAATGTAATGTGCATTCTTAAAATAGCTCACTTTTAACATGGGGGTGGGGAGGCTGGACTTGTTAAAGACTCTGACACTCATAAATACTGTTCTGTGGGGAAAAAGGCAGGAGAATTATTCATAAGGATTGTTTTGATGCTTGTGACTTAAATGTTTCAGCCATATAAACATAATTAAATCATACAAAAATAATACCTACATCTTCTTTATGGTGGCGCTCACCAGATAATATATACATTTGAGAGAGTGACGTATGTAAGGTGAAGTAGTTTGCAATTAAAACATGCACAGTGGAGAGAATGTTTGCATACCTCTATGCTACATTAATGTAATGTGGATGATATTTCTTTTGGATATTGTACTTTTGGAAATTTTACATGATTTAAGCACACTGCTAACTAAAATGACTGCTCCGTTGTGTTAAAAAATCAGCCTGAATTAGTCTAAAGTACACTATACATAGCAGCTATTAAAATAGGGAAAATGAATTTTGCCAGACTAGACAATACCAGCTTCTGAAAGTGCAATGAATGAATTACCAAATATATAAAATGTAAAAAAAGTTATCAGCTCTTTTTTATACAATTGACCTCTGAAGTTCAGGAAGTGAAAATGACCAAGTAGAGCTAGCACTTTTTTGAAAGGTGCACATTTGAAGTAAGGCCAAGCTGTATACTCTATAACTCATAGTACACCCATCAATCATACACCAAAATAAAGGGAATTAAAGGTTCTTTGCATTATATCTAAGATATACAAGGTCTTTTTTAAATAGCCAGTATAACCAGTGAGGAAAGCCAGGAACATTCTTTTTCTTTAAAATCCTAACCCTATGCAAAATGCGAAACTGTATAGCGCCACCACAGCAGCACCTTAGATGCTTTCATCATTGAGAGCTCAGTCTTGGGACACCATACGAGTAGCGACCTTGGAGTTTCGTCTGTCTTTGGGGTTTTGACATTGTCTGCTGTGGCTGTGCAGGCCTATGTGCGAGTGACAGTCCCTATTGCAGTTGGTGCAGATGTATTGGGAAGTCTGAATTGCTGGGGTTGCTGCCACACTCATCTTTCTGTCATGTTTCTCTGCTGCCAGCTGGCCTGTCCTCACATCAGTGACTGCTATGCCCTTGTGGATCCATTTGCCTTGGTCCTCGACGTGCACTTCCCAGCCATCAGCTGAAATGTTGCATGCCTTCATGTCCCTCTTGCATGCATCCATGAAACAGAGTGAGGGGTGGCTGACTCTTCTGGTACCAGTTGCCAGCTTCCCAAATCCTTTATGAAACTTGGACAATACCTTCTGCTTATGCCTGCTTGCCCATGACCTTGGGGTCAAGGTCAGAGTTATAGAAAATTTGTGTATAGGCTTAGGTTAAAAGGTTTTTTAATGTCTTTATTGCTAAACCTCTTAAAGGATTTTCTTCATACTTTCGATGACTAATTATGAAACTTTGACAATTCATTCCATAAGATGGTTGCACAACCTTTCAACCTTAAATCAAGGTTACATTTTACAGCGATGCTTTCATTTAAGGCTCAGAATGCATGCCCAGATCTTCATATTTTAATTCTTAAACTCCTTGGGATACAAAGATGAAAATAGGTACTTGAATGTATTACGTGTAACCAGGAATGTGATCCACACCATATAGGGTATTATTTTCATTGTCAAACTCAAATGTCAACACCATTATTTTTTTCTGTTTGGTAATTCAGATAGCACATTGAGATGAAAGGATGAAATTTGATATGCATTTGTGTCATTTTTAGCAGGTATTTATGAAACTACTTTTGGCATCTTCAAGGCCATAGACTTCATGACTATAGGGTGCGTACTGTACCAAGATATGGGTCCAGTGTTCATGCAGCAGGTCAGAAGACAGTGTAGCTTATTTAAACATAGTATTAAATTTCAAGTAAGACAAGTAACATTCCACTTCTGGCCCATTTGGTCATTGGCAAGGAGCATAAACTCACTGAAATTTAGTTTTTAGACCAAATCAATAATGGATAATTGACATTCTAGTCCATTCTTAATTGTGGTTAATGATATTACCTTATTTGATAATTATGTTTAATTATATTTCTGTTGTGATATACTGTTTATACTCATGTTAGATCTAACTGCAAACAAGCTAGATTCTGATCTGCCATTGCATAATGCACAAGCAGGTCAGTTTATACATGTATGTTGTTGGTTCTGCAGATTAGTCTTTACAAACTGCATAGGCACAGATCAGCTGGGACATTATACCACTGCATAGGCACAGATCAGCTGGCACATTATACCACTGCATAGGCACAGATCAGCTGGGACATTATACTACTGCATAGGCACAGATCAGCTGGGACATTATACCACTGCATAGGCACATATCGGCTGGGACATTATACCACTGCATAGGCACATATCAGCTGGGACATTATACCACTGCATAGGCACAGATCAGCTGGGACATTATACCACTGCATAGGCACATATCAGCTGGGACATTATACCACTGCATAGGCACATATCAGCTGGCACATTATACCACTGCATAGGCACAGATCAGCTGGCACATTATACCACTGCATAGGCACAGATCAGCTGGCACATTTTGCTATGGCAGATCTTAATTTGTAGTTGGATTTAGCCTTGTACATATGTATATACAGTAATTGTCTAATTTCAGACCCTTGACAGAGCAGGATTTATCTCTCCGAAGAGAACAAGCTCGGCTAAGACATGCTGCACGGTTAGCCCAGAAGAACAGTCCAGACACAGTTGTCCACCAGGACATGGGTCAACTTGTTGACATAAAAGGTAAATTCTTTTGTGTTGCCTACATCAGTGGTAGTGGAATTGCTGTTGTCATGAGCATTACATGTTTTCATATGTGTTAAGATCCAGTGACATTGTTGTCATCAATATTATTGGTTTGTGTTCAGATCTAATGATGTCATTGTCATCAGTATTATTGGTTTGTGTTAAGATCCAATGACATCGTTGTCATCAGTATTTTTGGTTTGTGTTAAGATCTAATGACATCGTTGTCATCAGTATTATTGGTTTGTGTTAAGATCTAATGACATTGTTGTTATCAGTATTATTGGTTTGTGTTAAAATCTAATGACATTGTCATCCATATTATTGGTTTGTGTTAAGATCTAATGACGTTGTCATCAGTATTATTGATTTGTGTTAAGATCTAATGATGTCGTTGTCATCAGTATTATTGATTTGTGTTAAGATCTAATGGCGTTGTTGTCATCAGTATCATTGTTTTGTGTTAAGATCTAATGACATTACTTTTCTGTCATCAGTTGTACAAGTTTTTGTTCAATTCTATGTTCAGGGTTTGGTGAAGTACAGTGAAGTACCTCAGATTGTACTCCACAAGAGAGATACAGAAATACTGCCTTAAAAGACCACTCTATCTGCTAAATTCTTTTCTTCTATTATTTCAGCTGGTTTGGTTAAGTAAGACTTTTCTCCAGTTTTAAATCATTTTCTGTTGGTAATACTCCTAATATTTGGTGGTACAGCATGGGGGAGGGTGCATTATAATCAAGATTGTGTAGGTGATGCTATTTATTCTTGGCACAACAAACTCATAATTACTACCTGAGGTATTCCAAGGAAACTGATGGATAAATGCTCAACTACAGTTATTTGTAAAGTTGTAGACCTGGTTTAGTCTAAGTTGTAGACTCTATTTTCAACGTTTAACATCACATTACTTGAATTAACATATTGATCATCTTGGTTCAAAGTTTCGAATAAATTGAATTTTGAGCAGTGAGAAGTTGGTTTTTCTAGAAACATGTGGAGAAAGAGAATAGTCTAAATGACATTGAATCTGTGCAAAATATTTATTTATCTTCTCAGATTGATTAAGAAAATTACATTGTCTGTAACAAAAAACATAAACCTATTAGATACCATTGCCTCTCCAGATAAATGTTGATCCACGATAAGACCTAAATATCTTACTGATTTATGTGACTTGATGACATTGTCTTTGTTCTCGTTAAGTTTGCTTTTGAACAAATAAGTATACACTCAGTTTTACCAAAACAAAATGATAGGTTTTTTTTATCAACTAACCACAAATTACATAATTCAATTTTTTTCCCCCACTTTTGTGATATGAATTAAGGTCTTGGTGTGACATAAGTGTTTGGTGGTCTTCAGCATACTAAAGTAATTCACAATAACTGCTTATAACCATGTAACTTATGTAACAAAAGAACTGCTTATAACCATGTAACAAAGGAACTGCTTATAACCATGTAACAGGGGAACTGCTTATAACCATGTAACAGGGGAACTGCTTAAAACAATGTAACCTATGTAACAGAGGAACAGAAGAGGCCCCAGTATAGTTGCCTGAGGTACCCCACAGGTTACAGTCGTTATTTAACAGACATTAACAATTTGGAGTATGTTTGATAACTATAAGATAGTGAGAATATAAACCAATTGATTTTACTTCTACAGCAGATAACTTTGTACATAAAATGAAATGCTTCACTGTATCAAATGCCTTTTCTAAATCTCACATGATCATACCAGATTTTGATGTAAGCTGTCAAATAAATTGTGCATGTAGTTTAAAATGTGAATTCTGAAAATCAGATTAATGTTCATTCAGTATATAGTTTATAAACTAAGTAGAGTTTTCCCTCTCATAAAGTCACCCTTCTACAACATGAAAATGTTCTTATATGATCTGGGATGAGCTTTCTAGAGGGGGATCACATAGATGTGAGTGATAACTATATATAAAGTACGAAAGGCATTTCTGACTTTTAAATATTGAATATATTTATTTAAAACTCACTGGAATGTTATTGAGTTATGGACTTAATGTAACAATATTTTTAAAATAATTATAAATTTATCATTAATCATGGTACAGAACCACTTTTGTCAGTAAAATCTGGGCAAAGAAATCTGACTGTAACTGTCCCTGTGCACTGATTCCACTTTCCCATTTGTTGCAGTAGAATGTACACATGTATTGATGAGGTTTGTTGTATCTTTCTGATATAAAATTTTGCAGTAGTAGTCCATGAACTTTCTCACTTTTCATTTTGTCTGAGTGCATGAAATATTCATTCTAAATTCAGAATGGGGGCCCTGAGTGGTCAGGTGGTCTAAATTGCTCACAGTTATGAATCATTGCCATCTCACCTCTGTTTGTAAGGGTTCGAGTCATGGATTTGCAAATGTGGGTATGTGAGAAAACATGCCAGTAGCTTCTTGTGGATCGGTGGTTCTTTCCAGGGTTTTTCCTGGTTCTTCCTCCACCATATATACTGGCCACCATGTATAGCCTACCTTGTGCTGAACAATTGCATTAAACCCAACAACAACAGCAACCACAAACTGTGAATGTATAATGACATTTTGCACGTTCTGCAACAACTTATTCCTTCATTGGCAATGTTTAGTTCTTACACGATATGCCCATCGTTATGTAATAAACTTTTTTTCTTATTTTTTTTAGTCTGGCACCTTTGCAGATACATTTCATAATCAGAGATGGAAGCCATTGTACTGTTTGGTGACTGTATGTCATGCTGACTTGATGATTGGATGTCATGCTGACATGATGACTGGATGTCATGATGACTGGATGTCATGCTGACATGATGACTACATGTCATGCTGACTAAAAAATTGGATGTCATGCTGACTCGACAACTGGATGTCATGATGACTAAATGTCATGCTGACTCAATGATTGATGTCATGCTAATGCAATGACTGGGTGCAATGCTGACTTGATGACTGGATGTCATGCTGACTCAATGACTGGATGCAATGCTGACTTCATGACTCATGTTATACTGACTTGATGACTGGATGTCATGCTGACTTGAGCTGAATACTGTGCTTCTGAATGATTAGCTTTTGTCATCTAGAAATTATTGGTGGTAATAATAGTCACTAATTATCAAAGCAACAAAACTTTTCCTTTTCAGCATTTAGGAACAAAGGCCATTTTGTTGAAATTAGAAATCAACAAATTTAGTGCAGTTTCTATCTATAAACACAATTATTTGCAGAATCACAAGGGGTAAATTTGACCTCATATGTCAGTCCTGACCATCTTGTGCTCTACGTTATTTGTTTTTATTATGGAAGCGAAACCTGTATTAAAAGAACAGTAAAGAATGGTACAATGAGAGATTCATTGATCTGTGAGACATTGATGCCACATGAATTATCAGCAATATTTGCCTATGCAGGCATCAGAGGTCTGTACTGTTCCATGTGAATTAACATGCCAGCATTATTGATATACAGGCAAATTTAGAAGAGGTCTGTACTGTTCCATGTGAATTAGCATGCCAGCATTATTGATATACAGGCAAATTTAGAAGAGGTCTGTACTGTTCCTTGTGAATTAGCATGCCAGCATTATTGATATACAGGCAAATTTAGAAGAGGTCTGTACTGCTCCATGTGAATTAGCATGCCAGCATTATTGATATACATGTACAGGCAAATTTAGAAGAGGTCTGTACTGTTCCAAGTGAATTAGCATGCCAGCATTATTGATATACATTCAAATTTAGAAGAGGTCTGTACTGTTCCATGTGAATTAGCATGCCAGCATTATTGATATACAGGCTAATTTAGAAGAGGTCTGTACTGTTCCATGTGAATTAGCATGCCAGCATTATTGATATACAGGCTAATTTAGAAGAGGTCTGTACTATTCCATGTGAATTAGCATGCCAGCATTATTGATTTACATTCAAATTTAGAAGAAGTCTGTACTGTTCCATGTGAATTAACATGCCAGCATATTGATATACAGGCAAATTTAGAAGAGGTCTGTTCCATGTGAATTAGCATGCCAGCATTATTGATATACATTCAAATTTAGAAGAGGTCTGTACTGTTCCATGTGAATTAGCATGCCAGCATTATTGATATACATTCAAATTTAGAAGAGGTCTGTACTGTTCCATGTGAATTAGCATGCCAGCATTATTGATATACAGGCAAATTTAGAAGAGGTCTGTACTGTTCCATGTGAATTAGCATGCCAGCATTATTGATATACAGGCTAATTTAGAAGAGGTCTGTACTGTTCCATGTGAATTAGCATGCCAGCATTATTGATATACAGGCTAATTTAGAAGAGGTCTGTACTGTTCCATGTGAATTAGCATGCCAGCATTATTGATTTACATTCAAATTTAGAAGAAGTCTGTACTGTTCCATGTGAATTAGCATGCCAGCATTATTGATATACATTCAAATTTAGAAGAGGTCTGTACTGTTCCATGTGAATTAGCATGCCAGCATTATTGATATGCAGGCAAATTTAGAAGAGGTCTGTTCCATGTGAATTAGCATGTCATCATTATTGATATACATTCAAATATAGAAGAGGTCTGTACTGTTCCATGTGAATTAGCATGCCAGCATTATTGATATGCAGGCAAATTTAGAAGAGGTCTGTACTGTTCCATGTGAATTAGCATGCCAGCATTATTGATATACAGGCAAATTTAGAAGAGGTCTGTTCCATGTGAATTAGCATGTCATCATTATTGATATAAATTCAAATATAGAAGAGGTCTGTACTGTTCCATGTGAATTAGCATGCCAGCATTATTGATATACAGGCAAATTTAGAAGAGGTCTGTACTGTTCCTTGTGAATTAGCATGCCAGCGTTATTGATATACAGGCAAATTTAGAAGAGGTCTGTACTGTTCCATGTGAATTAGCATTTCAGCAGTATTGATATACATTCAAATTTAGAAGAGGTCTGTACTGTTCCATGTGAATTAGCATTTCAGCAGTATTGATATACATTCAAATTTAGAAGAGGTCTGTACTGTTCCATGTGAATTAGCATTTCAGCAGTATTGATATACATTCAAATTTAGAAGAGGTCTGTACTGTTCCATGTGAATTAGCATTTCAGCAGTATTGATATACAGGCTAAATGTTTTTGAAAGTGGCACTCTTGCCAAAAATGGAAACAACAATCATTAACATTCAGAAGCTCACAGGGATAATTATAAGACTGCTTTTAAGCTGTATCTGTGTAAATATTAATTGGAATTTAGAAACAGTTGAATGTTTATCCTTGTTGATGTGTTGTTTATTTGCCATTATCCATTTAGAGTCTGTTAACAATCACTATTTGGAACTTCTCAAAAGCTCCAAGACCAGTTTCAGTCAGGCTTGTCACAGTATTTTGGTGTAAAGGCCTTTCTGTTTTGTACAGATAATGCCAATCCACTATATATGACTACAAAATTACCAAAAATAGACAAATCTGTCTGTTTGTCAATGATTGCTATTTTCGTTTCTCAAAAGCCTCCTGACCAATTTTAACCAAGCCTGTCATAAAAGACCTTTGAAGTTTGTACAGATTATTCTGATCCCAATTTGATATGCCTTAAAAAATGCTTTAAATGACTTCATCTCCAAATGACTGATTTTTCAGGGAAGGCATCCTGGCTTGAAGATATTTCAGGTTTGTAATAGCAGAATGCTGATCCCTCATCAGATATAGCCATGGTTATTAAAAATCAGAGAAACTCTTAAATGTATTTTTAGAAAGCACTGAAACAGATATTTTCTGAACGCGACAAAATGCATCCTGCCATGAAAACCTTTCAGGTTTGTACAAGTGATCCTTATGTGCCTCTAAATATGGTTGTTGTTACAAAAGATGGAGAGAAAAAATTAAATTCGTATACAAACCTACTCAAGAGAATATGACCAAATTTGACAGAAAGCATCCTGGCTTGCTGATTTTTAAACTTGCAGACATTTAAAATTTGCAGAAATGTAGCTGATCCATCATCAGTTATGGTGGGTACTGCTAAAGATAGAAAAAGCCTTTTAACAATCTTTGGTCCAAAACTGTGCAGCAGAATTTGACCAAAACTTGACAGAAACCATCCCAGCATAACAACCTTTCTGATAAAAAAGAAATTCAGGTTGGACCAAACTTGACAGAAATCATCCCCACATAAAAACGGTCTGACAAAGAAATTCAGGTTGGACCAAACTTGACAGAAATCATCCCAGCACAACAACCTTTCTGACAAAAAAGAAATTCAGGTTGGACCAAACTTGACAGAAATCATCCCAGCATAACAACCTTTCTGACAAAAAAGATATTCAGGTTGGAACAGACTTACAGATGTTTAACCCATACAGAAAACATCTGATTGAATAGATGACAGTTGAATAGATGAAAATCCCATGTCTATGTAACCAGCCATTCTGGAACCATAGCTATTACAAGATTTTCAGGGTAGCAATTATAATAGCCATATTATATGTGAGATTGACATTTTTTCATTTAGGACCAACTAGTCATTTTACAAAGTCTTTTATTTCAAAATCCCATGTTGCTACATCCATCCATTTAAAAGTAGCAATAACTAAAATAGTTTCAAGATGGTCACCATATTTATAAGTGCTTACTGTTTATACATAACAGAAAATGATATTTTGATATCTCATTTGCTATGGAAATACAACTTTCTTTCAACTATTTGTATCATGTCAGCAGTTTTTTCTACAAAAAGGAAATTTACAAAACATTTTGTTTTGGATACATACAAATGTGGCTTTATTGACAGGTGCTGCCAATATGGAAGTGATATTTAAGGCAGCTTTCACTGACATTTACAATATGAGGCAAAACTGAATAATCCATATGGATCCCTTGGCTGAATGATGGGTAAGACACTTGATTGTTTGGGAAAAATAATTGACTTTGGTAATCTTTTACAGATGATTCTGGGGGGTCAGCAGCAGAACGGGCAATGGTGAAGGCTGATTCTGGTCAAGAAGAAGATAACAGAGACCAGGTGTTCATAGCATTTGCCAGAGTGTTCAGTGGAACTGTCAGAAAGGGACAGAAGTTGTATGTTCTAGGACCGAGACATGACCCTGTCAAAGCTTTGGAACAGGTACAGTAACTGTAGATAGCTATGAAAATAAGACTTTTAGAGTTACATGGTTGCTGAAAAATGCTTGCTTTTATTTTTTGGCGATTACTGCATTTGCATGACAACGGTTAATACATATCCAAATTGTTGGGAGATAGTCTGAGTTGCTGGTTCTACACATGCCCAGTATGCTGAGAGATCATGGTATAAGTTGCTTGTTCTACGCATGCCCAGTCGTTACTTGTTCTACAAATGCTACTTGTTCTACACAAGCCCAGTATACTAAGAGATCATGGTATTAGTTGCTTGTTCTACACTTGCCCAGTTTACTGAGAGGTTATGGTCTTGGTTGCTTGTTCTACACTTGCCCAGTTTACTGAGAAATTATGGTCTTGGTTGCTTGTTCTACACTTGCCCAGTTTACTGAGAGATTATGGTCTTGGTTGCTTGTTCTACACTTGCCCAGTTTACTGAGAGATTATGGTCTTGGTTGCTTGTTCTACGCATGCCCAGTCGTTACTTGTTCTACAAACGCTACTTGTTCTACACAAGCCCAGTTTACTAAGAGATCATGGTATTAGTTGCTTGTTCTACACTTGCCCAGTTTACTGAGAGGTTATGGTCTTGGTTGCTTGTTCTACACATGCCCAGTTTACTGAGAAATTATGGTCTTGGTTGCTTGTTCTACACTTGCCCAGTTTACTGAGAGATTATGGTCTTGGTTACTTGTTGTACACTTGCCCAGTTTACTGAGAGATTATGGTCTTGGTTGCTTGTTCTACACTTGCCCAGTTTACTGAGAGATTATGGTCTTGGTTGCTTGTTCTACACTTGCCCAGTTTACTGAGAGATTATGGTCTTGGTTGCTTGTTCTACACATGCCCAGTTTACTGAGAAATTATGGTCTTGGTTGCTTGTTCTACACTTGCCCAGTTTACTGAGAGATTATGGTCTTGGTTGCTTGTTCTACACATGCCCAGTTTACTGAGAGATTGTGGTCTTGGTTGCTTGTTCTACACATGCCCATTTTACTGAGAGATTATGGTCTTGGTTGCTTGTTCTACACATGCCCATTATACTAGGACATCATGGTCTTAGTTGCTTGTTCTTCACATGCCCAGTAGTTACTTATTCTATACACGCCTTGTGGTTACTTATTCTACTCATGCCCAGTATGCTGAGATCAGGGTTTAAGCTGCTTGTTTTTCACATGACCAACACACTTGGAGATCAGGTTTTAATTTCACCAACACAAGTCAAAAGCGAATTCTAGATACCAGACATCTGATTGGTCAGTTTTAAATCAGTTTTAAATTTCAGAATCAAAGCTTCTTGTACTTGTGTTTCATGTGAAGAGTTTATACCCATATGTTGTCCCATTATACAAATAGTGGATCTGGGTCTGTGTTGTTTGCACTTGCATGCATGGAGGGAGGGGGAGAAAGAGAGTATTTTAAAAAATCCATTTTTAGGGGTAGGTGAATTTTTTAATCAATAACATTCCCAGCACCAGATCGTTATGTATGCATATGATTGACATGCATTAGAAATATTGCCTGTGTCTTCTGCATTCAGCCCAACTGAGCACCAATTTTTCTTCCACATTTTTAAAATAAAAAATATAGCACCTCTTCAGGGAAACAGTGATGCTATACACTTTTTACTGACATTAAAAGTGAACAATGTGTGGTTTAGGTCCATTTTATTTTGCAAGCAATGAAGACATCAGAGCATTATAAATAGAGCTGGGAACCATGAAAATGTGTACCATGGTATACTGAATTATTTCTGAATATACCACAGTACATACCACGATGCACTACAATTATATTAGAGACCAACAAATTTAATGTTCTGGGCCTTAGGCCTGGAATCTTTTTAAAAAGTTTGAAGACTCTCAACTAACTGAAAAAATATTTTGTTCTGATTAATAACAAAATAACACCATATATTTTCCTTATATTATTTGAAACAAATTATCCTAAGTTAAAAGGAAATAATCGCAGCCCTTCCCCACTCCCTGACCCTGAAAATAAAATGATCAGTACCTTTTAGTTTCTCAATTTGCTAAATCGATGTTAATTGTTGTATAGGTTGTAATCTAAAAACTGCAACTAAAGTGGCATGATTAAGCTGTGCTTTCCTTTCAGCGAGGAGCTGTGTGATTTACCGGGCTACTTTTACTTTACACCCGACTACATTAAAGGTCACTGGTCACCTATATTGTCCAAACGTGTGATATTATTATAGTTATAAACAAAATGCCATGGTTATGTATGCACACCATAAAAATTTTTAATTAGACTTAAAACTCCGCTTTATAAAATGAAAAAATTATTCGGTAATATCCGTAAACAATCGGTAGTTTCCATGTGCCAAAACCAGATATGATGTACATTTATCTCTTCTATTCAAACTAGCCATTCAAGTGCTTAATTTCCCCACATAAATGTCTGTGTGATATAGTGTATGATCGTGCTTTTGTACAGCAAATATGGTGCACTGTTTTGCATACGATGTAACTAAAAGAGTGATGATGGGAAAAAGCATTCTTTCTTTTTCTGAAAAACCATGTTTTCCAGAAAAAAAGTGTATTTAATCTGTGGGATCAAAATGGGCAGGGTTGGGAAAGTTGTATCGTTTATGCCGGATTATAGTGAATTTGGCCCAAAGACAATTCGTCCCAACTCGAAATACAATTCATCCAAACTTAACAATAGTTTGTACGTTCTTTTTCTTCAACAAAAAAGTAGATGGTATGTAAGATATGTTTTAGGAAAACTAAATTTAAACAAACTATTTTGATATTCTTTGAAAGAAAATAATCAATATTCATAATGTACATATTTATGAGAGAAAACACAAACTGACATATCTTGCTTGTTCTCATTAAAATATTTATATACATTTTTTATGCTAAAAATATATGCATCTGCACAACGACATTCTCAATTTAAGTCTTTTGGTCAAATTATCAATAATCATTTATAAAACAAAAATACGTAACATAATATTCTACATAATACGCATACATTTTGCTAAGGGTAGTGTACATGAGATATTGTAACAAATATACGTAATTTTAGGCTTCACGTTGTAACACGGCTGCATAGAGAGAGAGAGAGAGAATAATGTTGAGCATTTTGTCAGTATTTAGTTGCTGCAATATGAAGCTCTTACCAGTTAATTTTATTGTTTTTATTTTTCAAGTTGTCTTAGTGTTTGCACACGTAAATTGAAAGCTTGTCATTACTGGTCAATATCATCAATCATATCTGCTCCATTATTCCGTACAAATTAGAAAGGAAATAATTTTATGTTTAATTTGTGTCCCCCCCACACACACTCACGGTACAAAATAAATTGACAAACATACACTTGTTTGAAAATAAAATGAAAGAAATTAACCTTACATTTTTATCTTATATTCCTTCTTTTTTCGTCATGCGAAAATTATTTTTAAAAATATATATTTCCACGAACTCCGTATATGTAGCTGATGCTGGCTTGCGTATGCATCCTTAGTGTAGTGTGTATCGCTTATGTTAAATAACAAAATAGCAAATGAGACAAAAATATCACTCGATTGCTTGAAGGCACCTGCCACTTACAGATGATAAGTTACTTATTGCAAACTGACCCAGATTGTATTGTATCCAGGTTAACTATAAGTCTGTATCTCGCAAATAAAAAAATCATTATTTTAAAATACATTCAATGTGAGTGCAAATGATAATCTTTTTGGTAGCATGGGTTACAAAACTATTATTAAAACAAGTTGTTATTGTGTATACCATTTGTCCTGCAAACATCAATTATGATTACATATGGCAAACATATAGAAGCCCTGGTGATAAATACAACTGGCAGGGAGCAATAAACTCATTGTTTAAACTTACCAACAGGATATCAAATACATAGGTTATTTTATTACAATGCAAACCAACCTGGGAAACTTGACTTTGGTATCGTTTTAGTGTGCCAATTTTTTTCTTCTGAAGTCGGTCGACAAAAGGAAGTCAAGTTTGGTTCCTTTGGATTCTTTAAGTGTGCCGATTTCTTTCATCTTTTCTTTTAATAAAGTCTGCCGACACAGGGAAGCCAGCATTGATTCTTTTTACCTGTATTTTCAAAATAAATTGAAACAATGGAACAGTTTTTAAAGCGACACAATCTAATGCGCCATGCACGCATACCGATATAAGGCTGAACAGTAAACTAGTTTTCATTAGTTTCATCTAAAATATTCCCTATCCATAGTTTATAGTGTTTTATTTTTCAACAACAAGAAGCATGTACTTCATCTTGTAGGGATAAATGTATGTCGTTTCCGGTTGCGTCCTCTATAGGTGGGAAATTGTAAATAAGGGGAAGTAACAGCGTTGTATACTTCTAATTTCGAGTAATTAAATTGTTATTTCTTCTTTACACTTGATAAATTTTTTGTTCTTTTTGTGCGAGTATAACTATTTTTAATCATGTAATGCAAATCTGATATAAATAGGAAAATGTTGGAGTATGGCCGGTGACCTTTAAAAAAGCAGCCTGTAACTCATAGGTCCTCCAAACCCCACACCTATTTTGGCAACTCACCCTCCAACTTTAAATCCCTGTTACACTACAGCTGACACCCTGTGAATGACATTTTGCTGACATTAGAGACCTCATCGATTAAAAGAAGTGTTGACACTGAAGCTGACAAATGCATAACCATACTATTGATATAATTGGTAGGGAAACATTGGGTGGGGTACTGATATCTGGGAAGATATTTATGAGAGAGGGCTAATAAACATAAAACACATTGATCCAGAAACAAGAAAATATTTGCTGCACTACAGATATTACATAAAATCCCAACAAATAACAACTGCACTCCTGATAATCTAATAATGATTCTTCGTCTTTCAGAGGAATATATACTTAACATTAATATGCACAACGATTTTGTTCCTATTTTCTTATTTAAAAAATTTTCCAAAAGGAGGAGTTGGCCTGGATTTTTTTTACAGCATCCTGTTCGACTTCCATGTTGGCAAATGTGACATTTTTTAAAGATATGATTAAAGGTTCACAAATATTACATTTGTGACAAATACAACTTTTTAAAAAAAATTTTTAATATATTTTGAAATTATTTTTGTTATGAAATATGAAAACAAGCTTGTAATATCATAGAATTTCATAACAAGATTCTTTGTGAATTTCCACACATTCTTTTATTTACGGAAACTATTGAAGAACCATTACTGTGATACATACCCCGTGAATAAAATTACCATGGTAAACTGATATACTGGTAATACCATGCACCTATTGTTGTCAACTGAGATATTAATGTAATATAATGATGTCTTATTGTATGCAAGAATCTCTGGAAAACTGTATCTCCATTTCAGAAAAATAGTTGCTTATTTAGTCTAATTTGCAAAAATAACATCCAAAATGCTGAACACAACATATATCAGATAGTTTCATATAATATATGAACTATTATTAGAAATTTAGTAACATTCTTTATTATTTGCATTAATTCCTTGGCCTTGCAAAAAAATCAAAAATGACCACATGGTTTTGTTTATAGTTTTGACTTTTCAAGCATTCTGGAAGGTTGGTGTGCAGTCAGGTTGAAGAGTCATGGCAAGACATTAGATTCCTTGCTTCAACCATTTCTTTTATGCATGAATGATCTTGTACTGGTCTTTTCTCTGTTTTGCCCCAGTATCATTGAACATAAACGGTTCCTATCAAAACTAAGTGAACAACGGTCCCTGTATTTATTTCCATTAAATCACTTGGTACAGTAGCGTATAACCAGATCCATGGATAGCAATTGTGTGTAGCTTGGGGCTCGATTTTAAGTAATTCTACTGTTTTAATCTATTTCTACTTGATTTTAGGCATTAGTCCTCTTGTAGTGGTATATTTCTTTTCAAAATGTGTCCAAATACAGAAAAGTCTCTTTATGCTAAGGTGTGTTCAGATAATAAGGAGTTTCCTCCATTTATCTTCCCCTTTCCATCTGTATCATTATACATGGTGAGTTTTTAGATTCTGTCATTATTTGTGCTTGTAATACAGGGTAAGAGTCACTTTGATATTATTAAATCGTTTGGGACATCGTTATTTCTTTAAATTGTGGGTTGCATGAAGTTTCAACCTCACTGAATATCATACCTGCCAGATCATGATATATTATTTGAAAAACACATGTCGTATTATTCCCAAGCCTTTGCACAGTTATGTTTCAGAAGACAATTTTCAGTAATCTTAGTGTTAAAAAAAATAAGAGACCTTTATTGACAATATATACCTGTAACCTGTATAAACAGTAAATAATCATGCTTAATGCTAATAGAAAACTGTCATCTTCAGGCAGTTTATACAGATGAATGTGATAAAGTGATTGAAAGGTAAATCATCAGGGATAAACAACCACTATTGCACATATGTATGTGTGTGTGGTGATGATACGGATATTACATGTACTGAGTCTATCAACCATTGTGTATTTGAAAGTGTGTTACATACTTTGAAGAAAAAAAAAGATTTTTTTCATTTCTTTTGTTTATATTTAAATTTCCTGGCATTTTCCATAGGCTTAAATGAGTAGACAGTAGATATATTCTCACCGAGCTTTCACTATAGCACATCAAGTACATCACTTGTCTACAGTTCTAATATATAATACATGGCATAAATTGTTTCTTGCTTTATTGGTATTTAGTAAAACCTGAACACCAAGCTGAAACTTAATGATTTAATTAGTACATACCAATATATATTTACCCAAGGTCTGATCCAAGCTGCTGATCATTGTTACAACTTTCACAGATAATGTTACCGTCATTACAAATATAAATATTTTATGATAGATGTATATTTTTATGAATGCATGTAATATTTTAACAAGAACTATGAATAGAGAATAAATACATGTACAGTCATTGAAGGTATATTCCCTGTTTAAACCCATTTAAAAAAACTCTCCCTCCTGCACAGACCTGTTAATAGAGACTACCTGTCATGAGAGATCATTTTTTTGGTGGCAGAAGGGATGTCTCTCAAGAGAGGGTTTAATGTACCATACATGTCACAGAACTAGGATTTCATTTGGAAGATATACAAATTTTGATGAGAAGAACTTCAGAACCAGTAGAATTTTTTTCGGCATAAATTTTACATTATTGGTTTGTGTTAAGATCTAATGACATCATTGTCATTAATATTATTGGTTTGTGTTAAGATGTAATGACATCGTTGTCATCAGTATTATTGGTTTGTGTTAAGATCTAATGACGGCGTTGTCATCAGTATTATTGGCTTGTGTTAAGATATAATGACGTCATCAGATTTATTGGTTTGTGTTATATATATATATATATATATATATATATATATATATATATATATATATATATATATATATATATATATATATATATATATAATATATATATACACGCATACACACACACAAAAACCTACCTACCACAGTTCATTTGTGTGACTTCACCTACATCTTTTGGGCTCCTGAGTGATCTAAGGTGCTCACCTTTTCTAACAACTGCTACACATTAAGTAGTTTGCAGTCGGACTCTGAGTGTAATATATCATAGCTGTCAAACACCATCCAAAACCCACACAATTTTTAAGAAAGAATACAGATTATTGCCATTTAGACGTCACTATGTCTTCAGACAAAGCCCAGTAATAGTGCAGTTTGTTAAGAATAATCAGTAAAACAATGAACATAGACCCTGATTTGATGGTGCCTTCTGTCTTGGCAGATCTGGGTCTTTGTTGTTTGCATGTCGGCTCAACCTATAAACAAGTATGTATGGTATATGTAACAACCTTAACCTTTATATGTCATTATTATATACTGCGAATTCATTTATTTTTGTAAGTATCGGTTTTCATGGTTCTGCAATGTCATTTTCATTTTCGCTACTTCAATTCTAGGAAGAGGTCCTTTTGTTTCTTTCTGTTTCCACAGAAGAATCATTGTTTATTGGGATTTTAAATTGATAGTTTGTAGCGGCAATCAGATCTGCAAACATTGGTACTTCACAACAAAAAATTATCAACAGTTACATGTCAAACTTATCCACAGTGATAGATAGCAGAATAAACAAAGGAAAAAAAATAGATTGCCCTTGAAATGTGCATACGCAGAACAGCTACGAGCTCAAATTAAAGGTATCATTGGTGGTATTTTTTTTTGGGGTGGTGATGATCCAATTATGTAATTACTGGTATTTGCTATGTAATAGTAATTGATTATAAGTAACTGATGAGGCAAGAACCTGTTTCACAATGTTAAAACGCTTGCTAACAAATTTGTACAAAGTGTTTGAATTCCTTTTCTCTTTATTCTTGTTAACATGCTAGCATAATATTGAAAACCATTATGTTCTGTACAATAATGGAACCTTATATGTCCAACTGCAAACTGCACAGACCCAGATCTGCTGTTGCATAGTGCACTGGCAGATCTGGGTTTATGCAATTTGTTAGGAGTAATTAGCAGAATAAACAACAGAGATCCTGATCTGCAGGCACATTATGCTATGGCAGAACAAAATCTTTTTTGTTTGCAGCTTGGCTGGATTTATAAGCAAGTATGTACAATAATTTCTTAAATTTTACACTAACTGTTATTAAGATGGGTTTTTTGGGGGGCGGAACAGATTGCTGCTGGCAAGAAGGTTGACTTGGATGGAACATTAGCAGATCTGTCAAAGGATCAGCACATTATGACCTTCACGACAAGTGATCTGTACCTCTTCATGGGCCGAGAACTAGAAGAACTGGACTGTGTACCAGCAGGAAATGTGCTAGGTATGGGAACTTTGAAAGCTTCTTGATTCTTTTGCAAATTTTACAGCTTTTGATTCTTTTGCATTTCCAGATTGTGAGACAGATATTACTTATTTAGGTGGCAGTTATGGCAGTGGTTGTCTCACTATCCTAAAAATCTAAGATTCTGTGTTAATTTTATTTTGCCATAAAATAAAGATTTTGAAAACTAGTATAACATACTGTATATACTCATAAGTCCAACTTATGAATCCAAATGCAAACCTCATAGACCTAAATCTTTCATTCCATAACGTGTCTGCAGATTTGGGTTTTATGCAGAACTAACAAGATAGACCCGGATCTGCCAGCGCATTATACAATAACTGATCAGGGTCTATGTTGTTTGCAGTTGGACTTACATGCAAGCATATACAGTACATCATAATGTAGATAACTCAAAAGTGATATTGTTGTATGAGATCCTGGTAAACATTTCATGTAATTTTTGACAGTGATGATGTGTGAGAATCTATGGTTGTTCTTGTCATGGATCATGAGATTTGTTTCTTAGTGGATTAAATTCTTTACTTTACATATTATTTGCTACACCATAAGCATGTGGATTTGTGTTTGAGATGTGCAGGACATCAACTTCATGGACTGTATTCTATAAAAGCAAACCAATTTTTTTATATCAGAATATTTTAGCTCACCTGGTCATAAAGCCAAATGATCTTATGCTATGAACCTTCATCTGTCATCTGTCCAGTGTCCATCGACAGTTGCTATTTTCAGCATTATCACAAAACAGCCAGAACAATAGTATTTAAACGTTTAGTATGAAGCATCCTCGCCAAAAGGCGAATTACATTTTTTGCTTGGTATGGGAACTTTGAAAGCTTTTTGATTCTTTTGCGAATTTATTGGCTTTTTGATTCTTTTGCATTTCCAGATTGTGAGACATATATATTACTTATTTAGATGGCAGTTATGACAGTGGTAATTTTAATATCCTTTGAAATATAAGATTAACTACTTACCTAATTCTAAAACCAGTCCAACAGAAAACACATCAGAATGGAATTTGACTAACTTTAACACAAAGCACAGGACACATGATGCTGATGCACCATCAAATATGGATAATGAAACTTGCATTGAAGGAAATTTGCTCGGAAAGTTGACCCAAATTTAATTGCCAACTGCTGTTCCATTTGGCTCTTAGGTTCTGCCCTATAGTTTCCAGGGTTCCCATGGGTCCTGGAATCCTGGAAAAGTTTTGGAATTTAAAAAATACATTTCAAGGGCCTTGAAAAGTCATGGAATGTTCCAAAACCTTGTAAAGTTTTGGAAGTCATAGAATTTCTGATAATGGAGTTTAAAAAATTTAAACTGTTAGTTTGTAGAGTGCCAAGCATCGATTTAAAAAACTTGTTTCAAACACAACATAGTTATGATTGATAAAGTGTTTCATTTTATACATATTGTTGTCCTCAAATTTTGTGAAATGACCTTGGAAAAGTTAGGAAAAGTCATGGAATTTGGTTTTGCTAAGTCTGCAAAAACTCAAAGTTTTGTACTTTGTTTATGGTTTGAGTTTTATAGAAAAAAAAATTCTAGGTTTTCCTCATTTATTTGTTTATTTAAGAAAATACCTTGTAACCTTGTACAACTTAGGTATTGTTTAATTAATTGTTTTATTCCCTTTATTTTTGTGTATGACTGATGGGTTTAATTTGGGTTATAGCATATACAACTTCAGATGTGCATCTTTCAAAAGACTGCTGGTAATTTTCACTTCCTGGACTACAAAGTTAAATTGGAAGGAAAAATTGAGCTGAAAACTTTTTACTTTCTATATATTTTATAATTCATTGATTATACTTTCAGAAGCCAGTATTGTCTAATCTAGCAAAATTTATTTTCACTATTTTCGTAACTGCTAAAGTTAGTATACTTTGGACTAGTTCAGGCTCATTTTGCAAGCACATGGGTTGCAGCAATTTTCTTCAGTTGTGTGTTTTAGATCGTGCATAATTTCCACATGTTAAGAAATTTCAGTCACAGTTCAGGTAGCATTGAGGTTTGTAAACATTCTGTCCTCTGTCTGTCTTGAAAAATGCAAACAACTTCACCATATACCGGTCCCTCTCCCAGTAGTACATAATTACTGTAGAGAAGAAGCTTAAGTAAACGTCAAACAGGTGAGTGATCTAGTTTGTTTTTATTTAGGTGTTCCCAGCATGGTCATGATTTCATAGTTCCAAATAGTTTTGGAATTCTGCAAAATATTATTATGCTTTAAAGTGCATAGTGAGTTTCTTTAATGGAGACTTTTGTTGCATCCAACTTTTTCTCTAGCATGGATTTACATTTATCTCATAACCTCATATATCGTAAAACTGACTTTGCTTAAACCCATTAGACATGTTTCATTATAACATCAAGAAAATATGCCATTTAATGCAAATTATGTTTTCAAAGTTTTTTCACTATACTATTTTGTGTTTATTTTCATTTATTAGTTTTTTTTCTTATTATCACATCTTTCACCAGGAGCAACAAAATGAAATATTTTCATTACACAAGTGAAATATTTCCTTATATCTATTCACGAGAACATACATTTTATTTTTTATATTTTTTTGAAGGCAAAAAGATCTACTTACATGGATTTTTTTCCCATAATTGGGCCAATGTGTTTAACAGATTGTGCTGAATATACATCAGTAAAAAGTTGTACACTATTTCGGACAGCAAATTTTTAAAATTTATCTCTTGTATAATGCTTGAAATTTTGTATTTTGTTAAATTATTGACTCTTTCATGCATGAAATAAACATATTCACTTTATACATTTTAATGACTTTTAGCCTAATCTATCATGACTTTTTTAATTTATAGATATGAATTTTGTGACCCTAACTGGCTTGCAGTATAGTTCGGTGACATAATCTCTACCAAAAGTTCAGTGGTCACCCAATTTTGGTTTTTCAATCAATTACAGAGAAATTGGTGATTGATATTGTTCTACCAATTCTTAACTGTCTTGATTTAGGGATTTAAGTGATGAAAGTAGCAGTTTATTCCTTAGAATGGGTAATTTATGTTTCAAGCTAGTTTAATAAAATGCTGCAGCTCATATGGTCTTCACAACACGTAAGCATCCATCAATGTCAGTTCTATGCTGTGATACTGGTTCTGTTATGAGGTTTTTAGAAATTGAGGGTTATTGAATTTTCACTGTTGTGGTGTTTCCAAAGGTTTACTATAGGAAATGAATTAGTAGCATGTACCCCCAAATATTGTTATGTAAGAAAATGGTAATTTGTTTCAATACATTTTATGATTAGGTGACCAAAATGCACTACTTGTGTACACCTCTTCCTTGATAACTTGCAGACAATGTTAACCAAAAACACAAACAACAGTTTAAGCAAGGGTGTAAGTTACCAAGGGGTCTCAAAACATGTAAGAGGGTAATGCTATTAAATGGTTTTGTTCTAGTTTTATATTTGAATTGGGAATTATTGCAAATAAAATGCTTTTTCTAATGAAGTTGTTTGCTTTTCTGTATAAATTATCTTTATTTTGATGATAATCAATGTTTGAAAGACCATTAAAAACATTACACCATGATTTTTTGAGACTCATCACGTATACCTCTACAAACAATGTGTATTACATGACTACTTTTTATGGATATATTTGAATGTTATTGTTGATTCACAACGAAACAAGATTTTCTTTTTTTCAAAAGTAGGGAGTTTGAGTTTTAAAAATATTTTTTTTCTGTTTTGTAAAATATTGATGCTACAATTTCATTACAAGTAATAGTAAAATTCCAGCTCATGCTTTAGCCAACCTCGGAGTGCCAATTCAGGAATTTTAAGTTCACTACAAATTTTTGCAGCTCGCTTCCCCAATAGTGAACTGGATCTTTACAAAGTTTTTAATGCAGTGAGTACTCCATTCACAGTGCTTCCCTTCCTATAATTGATCACATTTTAAAATTAATAGGTTATGCCACTAATTAATGTTAGATACCTTAAATATGTTACCTTCAAGATCATATTAATAACAGCATTCAACTGGTCAGTCAGAATGAGTTAACCCGACACTATCAAGACTGCTAGATGTTATGTGGTAGGATTTGCATGCGTTTAAACTATTATGTTATTTTTGTCCACTCCCTTCATTTAATTTGATACAAAGATGTGATTAACTTGATAATACAAAGCAGGTCTACTTTTAATTGATAGTAACCAGTGCAACAAACATGTCTGAAAATCAGAGATCAAAACACAGTGGGCACTTTATTAGATTCTCAGAAATACTCATGGACATAGCTATGAGTTTAGGTTGGATTCTTCACATTTGAATACAAGAGGACATATAGCATTTATGATCATTACACTGAAACTGAATTAAAAGGTAAAATTAAACACAAATTTCACACAACAAAACTTTATTGGCATTTATTTCTTAAAGTGCCGCCACCAGTAGTCATTACTTTCGAAATATCATTGAATAGTGTTATTTACTATGTACTAAGACTTTTTTTGTATAGAAAACTAAACAAAGTATGTGACTTCTAATTTAAAATTTGTGAATTTCATAAATTAAATAAGATTTTTGGGTACTAACCACTGTTTTGATGATAAAATTAGTGATATATGAACGTTAAATTTACTAGTTTTGATTGCGATTTTCTTTATGTTCAACAAATTGGGGCCAGTTGTTTTGGTATTTTCTATATTTAAAAATGGGATCCACGACTGACCACATGTATGAGTGGGTTTTCAAGTTATCTGCGCAGGAGTTTTTTGAGAGATAGGTGTACCTAAATTCATTTCCTAGAAAAATAATGGGATCCACGACTGACCCCTTGTTATAAGCTGGTTCATGAGTTATCTGTGCATGAGTTATCCAGGGAGAGGAGTACCTGGCAATTCATTTAGTTTACAATTTTTGTAAAGACATGAAAGCTTCTGTAAATTTCTGAAATTTCATGAAATTTGTTTCTGTCATACATTTCATATGGTAGTATGAACCCAAAATATGGTTGACAGCATTTCAAGGGAGATAATAAGACTACCAGTAATGTCATATTAAGCAGTTTCAGTGACTTGGTTGGTGGCAGCAGGTGACCATTAGAGTGGTGAACTCCAGAAAATACACCACTTTTAGTGGATAGTCGTTATACTTCACACTTGCAGTGGTTTAAATATTGTGTGTTACTACTTTGCTTTGTTATAATATTAAATTTCTGGCTGGTGATTGTGCATATTTTAAACAATGTTTCAGGACTTGGAGGTTTGGAAGAGTATATTTTAAAGTCAGGAACTGTGTCAAGCACTGTGGCCTGTACTGCATTCACAGACCTGTACATTGAAGCTTTACCCATAGTGAGAGTTGCTATAGAACCCAAGCATGCAGGTATGTCCATTTTCATTTTTGGAATTGCTATAGAAACCCAAAATACAGGTGTATCCATTTTCGTTTGTAGAGCTGCTATAGAAACCAAACTTACAGGTGTATCCACTTTCATTTTTACAGGGAAGTGCATGTTTTCATGCATGGTTGACCGTAGATATGTTTATCAGAGCTCTGGGAGAATCAAATGGTTTCCAGTCTTACCCTTGTAAATTGTTTTGTAAATTGAGTCCAACTGCAAACATAATGCATTAGCAGATCAGGGTCCATGTTATTTGTTCCGCTTATTATAAACTGCATAGAACCAGATCTGCTGGCACATTATGTGCTGGCAGATCTGGGTCTTTGAAGTTTGCAGTTAGACCTACTTATGAGTTCATGTAAGTGATAACCATGGTAATGGTAAACCATGTATGGTTGGTATTCTTACTGTATATTTTTATTGTGCATGATATTTTTTCTAGTAAAGAGCATAATTGATTTTGATAGTTGATTCTTTTCTGGGATTTTTGAATTTTGGATATAGATAAATAGCAATAACTAACTTGATAATGTGTGGAAAAAATATATATTGCCAGGTGCATAAAAGTTTTAGAGCCTGCAAAACAGTAGTGGCATTACAGCATTATCCATGATGAGGTGACTCTGAAAATTGTACCCATGTAAAAATTTTCTTGGTAATTGAACCTCACATCAGCCACAAGCATCCCCCCAAATATCCCACAACTGATCATCTGTAATAACTGACACATCAAGAACTTCTTGTTGTTATAGGGTTTAATGCCATTTCTCAGTGCAGATATGCTATATATGGTGGCCAGTATAATTGGTGGAGGAAGAACCTGGGAAAACCCTGATAAGAACCACTGACCCATGGGAAGCTACGTGCACCTTTCTCACAAACCCACATTGGCCAAGTTCAAGACTTGAACCCTTGTACGCAAGTGAGAGGCAGTGAGTGGTAAACATGAGCTCATTAAGAAGTCATAACAGAAGTAAAGTTTTTCAGATGCTTGCAACATGTCTCCATGTATATTAACTAGTTCACAGTTTATAGCTAGCTTCCTGTCAGATTTCAACTGCCAGCACATGCATACACAGGATCAAAAGACGGATTCATACAAAACGTATCAAAAGGAAATATGAGAGATTATTTTATTTAACAGAACCCTCCAAAACATCAGTTTCTATTTTGATATTGAGATTTCAACTTAGATTATCATACTGTATTTGAAAAAATTGTTTTGTCTTAGTAACACTCAGGTTTTATAGCAACAGGTTCTCCAGTATGATATCAAGGTTTAATATCAACTCAGTGTATTCTTCGTTGATGCTGGAAATTAATGTTAAATTGGCATGTTAAAGCATCCAAAAGCTATTATTAAAAAACTCATTGACCATTTTTATAATAAACTCTGGTCTCAATATTCTAGAATTAAAAATAATACCCTTTCTGACTAATAAAAAAAGATTTGTAAATCACATAATGTAGTTTTGTCAAAAATATAACACTCTCTGACTAATTTAAAAATTTGCAAGTCAAAAAATGTAAATTTATGGTGACCCCCATTTTTATGCAAATCAAATTTCTTACACTAGGGCCATATATCTCCATTCCTGTTTTTGTAGAGGAAGTACTGAAGATACCAATTAGTTTGAAATTTTTGTAAATAAAATTTAAAAAAATCAACTCACACAGCATATGCAATTCCAGTGGCCTTATTTTACTGAGCTAATTGACAACAATTGACAATTGTACATTTCCATAATACTTGTTCCCAGCAATGCACCCTTTGGTGGTTGGTAATAAGGGACAATGACCATGTCAGTGCAAATCAGGACCCAGGAAAAGCACTTTAAATGTGGAGTAGACACACATAGATGCAGTTTAGAATTTTGGTATCATTTTCGTATGACTTGAGTGATATAAGTACCTGGGTTTATATTTTTTTAAAGCTACAATGGATACCACATATGTTTAAACGAAACAGCCCTTAGTGTTGGCTTCTAATAAGTTTGTTGAAATGAACATGTCTTTGGGTATAATTGTTGCTGTTGGCCTCTATAGATCAGACCTCTCTTTCTGTATGTCACTTTTGAAATTTGTTAAGTTTATTGGCAGTGGACCACTTTAAAGGGCATTTTTCATAGTTGAATGACTGCCAGCCGGCCAGGAATAAAAAATCAGGGACAGAGAAACCCCCCAAAAATGAAACTTCCACAGTGTCATATAATAGGTTCAGTGGCTTGTTCTGGAGGGAGACACATGTACAAGACATGCCATTACTCACTTACACAAAACTACATGTTAAAATATTTCATGTAATTTTTTGCACTGGTAATTTTTTTGTGGTCCAAATCAGCTACATTAATGTTTTAAATTCATGTACATCCAGAGTAATTGTGCTAAAAGCATTAATCACTTGCATAGTACAGTAAGTTTGAAAATGGATAACTGTAGTTTCCCATCATTACACTTTCATTCCTACACCTTGTGAACTTATAAATTATGCACTGATAACCTAATAGAAACTTAATTCCGAGCTAATACATTTATTTGCTTCTTTATAAGAGAGGGACAGATTTCAACCTTTTTTATGTCAATTTACTCAATGAACTGTCTTGTAAATGGCCTCATGTGTGATACATGACACTGCAGTATGACCTTGAATGACCCACCTGACCAGCAGTATGACCTTGAATGACCCACCTGACCAGCAGCCACCAGCATCTTATGGCTAGAATCCCTTGGCACCGATGAGTTTGTGTTTAAAGTACCCCTCAAGAATGGTCACTCCTCTAACGCGACCAGCAGCCAGCATATTAGTACAAAAATGTAAAATGTTCCCCTCACAAGCGGACACTTTTTATTTCAAATGTATCCAGAACCAATAATTAATTCATATCATGACATAAGGTAAGTAATCAGATTATCTCTACTGTGGATACGTGTCTCCCAATGACAGGTTTCCAAAGAAGTGTTGATTAAAGTACATATAACACTAAGATTAATATTATATCATTATCCATAAAAGCCGACATTTACAGGAAATGGGCTCAGCAATGTTATGATAGAGTTTTGGGCTTCATACATCTGTCCGAATTCTTCTCTTTGATGATTACAACCGGACATAATTGTCAAGATCATAACATGGTCAGCATAGGCTAAAAATAGATTTTGTGCATTAACACACACACAGAAATTAACCTTGAACAAAATACGGTACCAGACAAAGACCGAAAAATCACGTAACAATACATTTATCGCTTCCTTTACAAAGAAGGCATATCATCCACTTTACAAAAGTTTCATCTGCATAATTAAATTGCATACAGTTAGCAATATCCGAATATATCATTACCAAACATTAACATGTCATCATGTAAACAGAGATGTATTATTCTAGAAGAAAGTCAGTTATTCTAATCGATGACATTGGGTGAGGTGGGGAGGGGGACTTGCTGAACAATTTTATGTAGAAAAGAATCTAATAAAACAATTTCATGTTGAAAAGACTCGAATAAGCAATGTCATAACCAATCAAGAGATTATTCAGCTGCAGTGGGAAAATGGAGCAAATGGAAAGAGAATTATGTATGTACCAAGATTTAAATGACGTTTTGAATGGTTTTCCAATGTGCATGACAACAATACTCGCTCGCATATCATATCATGCTTACATCAAGAATGACAAGAAGAACCATTTAATAATTAATGTTACTTTTAAACAAAGATATTAAATGAAGATATTAAATGCTTTGAAGTATGTAGCTTTCTTACTACGTACATTACATATACTTCTCACAAAAAATTTAGTCCCCCTCTGGAAAGGCCACCCGTCTTATAAGGCCACTTTCCCGGTGCAGAAGGGGTGGCCGTATAAGAGGGGGACCACTGAATCTAATTTCAGAGATGTATATTTTGGATTTAAATATTGAAATTATTCATATTTATATGTACTCCATTTAGTTTAAATCCCCAAATGGATCATACACACTGAAAAATTATTTACCTTAACATTAAACATGTGTCATTTTCCCTGCAAGAGATATGATGTCTACATTCATTCAGTAATACCATTTATTGAAAAGTACATAAACACTGTCTGTTCAATGGCTTTGGCTCTCTCATCTCTGTTCAAGCCCAGCTAAAATTACTTTGACCTCAGTGATTTGACACCGCTAGGTGAATACAAAGGTATCACTGATCTGTTATGAAATATACAAGAGTAACACCTGGCAAACATAATACCATAGACATATTGACATAGATGGATATTATTATAATGACAGAAAAGGACTGAAATGTGTACTGAGCAGCACTTGTCCTAAAAACCTAATTTAAAGTAAATATGTGGTAATTGTCTATAGAGTTAGTCTTGGGCTGTCTATAGAGAAATAATGTCATTTTAGGACACCTATGGTATTTTTGTTACAGTGGGATATAATTGGGGCTGTCTGCAGAGAAATAATGTTATTTCAGGACACCTGTGGTATCTTTATTACAGTGGGATAGAATAGGGGCTGTCTGTATAGAGTTATAATGTAATTTTAGGACACCTATGGTGTTTTTATTACAGTGGAATAAAATAGGGGGCTACTGTAGAGAAATAATGTCATTTTAGGACACCTATATTGTTCTTAACACAGTGGGATAAAATTGGGACTGTCTATAGAGAAATAATGTAGTTTTAGGACACATATGATATTTTTGTTACAGTGGGATATAATTGGGGCTGTCTGCAGAAAAATAATGTCATTTTAGGAACCTATAGTATTATGATTACAGTGGGATAGACAACTATAGTATTTTTAAAAGTGGGGGATAGAATAGGGCTGTCTGTAGAGAAATAATGTAATTTTAGGACACCTGTGGTATATTTATTACAGTGGGATAGAACTGAGGCTGTCTGTATAGAGTTATAATGTAATTTTAGGAC
This sequence comes from Sinohyriopsis cumingii, assembly GCA_028554795.2. Lineage (NCBI taxonomy): Eukaryota > Metazoa > Mollusca > Bivalvia > Unionida > Unionidae > Sinohyriopsis > Sinohyriopsis cumingii. The sequence continues at coordinate 102,717,220 of CM068827.1, read as the reverse complement.
ACCAATGGTGTTTTTATTACAGTGGAATAAAATAGGGGGCTACTGTAGAGAAATAATGTCATTTTAGGACACCTATATTTTTCTTAATACAGTGGGATAAAATTGGGACTGTCTGTAGAGAAATAATGTAGTTTTAGGACACATATGGTATTTTTATTACAGTGGGATAGAATTGGGGCTGTCTATACAGAAATAATGTCATTTTAGGACACCTATGGTGTTTTTATTACAGTGGGAGAAACTAGGGCCTGTCTATAGAGAAATAATGTGATTTTAGGACACCTATGGTGTCTTTTATAAAGTGGGATAAAATAGGGGCTGTCTATTGAGAAGTGATATAATTTTAGGACACCTATGATATTTTCAAGGCAAGATGCTAAAGACTGCAGTCCAGCTGTTGTCATGATGAATTCACACCAGCATTACATATTTATACTTGGACAATCACCTGACAAACAGAACATTCAAGTTGGTTCATTCAGGTTTGACTGTTTCCATGATTGTTTTAATTTACAAGAGGCTTTGATTTCTTTGACATAAAACTATACACAATCATCTCATTGTAATGAAGATAAAGACATTGATTAAGAAAATGGAGACTGTCTGTAATGTGGCAGTTTATAGTGATGTTTAGCACTGGGGCATCATGCTGCAGACATGTAGTATCATGTTCCACCTGGTCACATTATCCTGACACTAGGCCAACCAGTCCTAACACTAACCTCTTAATGCCGAGTGCCTAGTGAGGCAGCTGTTAGTACCATTTTAAAGTCTATTGTATGACTTGGCATGGGTTTGAACATGCAACCTCCTGCATCCGAGGCAGACACTCTAACCATTAGGCCACCAGAGCTGTCTAATTTAGAAGTACAAAATGTTTAAAGTTCTTGTAGGCATTTCAGTTTTATATATAGTCACTTGAAAATAATTATTGTCTTAAAATAAGTATACATGAAATTGTCAGGCAGCAAACAAGTGAAGTATAGAATAAATATTTAGTAAACTTGTTTATTTCTACCTTTTTTATACAGTTATTGCATTATACTTTAATTCTCAAACAGGTCTATCTTCTGATTTCATTCATCTTTTGTTGAATTTTTTTAGATTTTTTTTTAAATTAAAAGAAACATCTATGTAATTTTAATACATCAGCCCTGTACAAAAGTTTTAAGGTTGAATTAAAACACCTAAGTTATGTAATAACTTATTACATCATATGTATACATATAAAAAAAAACATGTAAGTATGCCATGCTTACTTGTTTAGAAGTCATGTATATGAACCACTATGGTGGCCAAAATGGTTAGAGTATCTGCCTCAGATGGGGGAGGTTGCAAGTTCGAACCCCAGCCAAGTCATACCGAGACATTTTTATTTAATATCAGCATGGTTGTGATTGTATGAGTGATCTAGACTATGTGAAGTTATGTTGAGTAGGCCTAGATCTAGTCTGTGAAGTTATGTTGAGTATGCTTAGATCTTGTCTGTGTAAAGTTATGTTGAGTAGGCCAAGATCTAGTCTATGTAAAGTTATGTTGAGTAGGCTTAGATCTAGTCAATCTAGTCTGTGTGAAGTTATGTTGAGTAGGCTTAGATTTAGTCTATGTTAATTTATGTTGAGTAGACCTAGATCTAGTCTACTTGAACTTATGTTGAGTAGGGCAAGATCTAGTCTATGTGAAGTTATGTTGAGTAGGTCTAGATCTAGTCTATGTGAAGTTATGTTGAGTAGGCCTAGATCTAGTCTGTATGAAGTTCTGTTGAATAGGACTTGATCTAGTCTATGTGAAGTTATGTTGAGAAGGCCTAGATCTAGTCTGTGAAGTTATGTTGAGTATGCTTAGATCTTGTCTGTGTGAAGTTATGTTGAGTAGGCCTAGATTTAGTCTACTTGAACTTATGTTGAGTAGGGCAAGATCTAGTCTATGTGAAGTTATGTTGAGTAGGTCTAGATCTAGTCTGTGTGAAGTTATGTTGAGTAGGCCTAGATCTAGTCTGTATGAAGTTCTTTTGAATAGGACTTGATCTAGTCTATGTGAAGTTATGTTGAGAAGGCCTAGATCTAGTCTGTGAAGTTATGTTGAGTATGCTTAGATCTAGTCAATCTAGTCTGTGTGAAGTTATGTTGAGTAGACTTAGATTTAGTCTATGTTAATTTATGCTGAGTAGCCTTTGATCTAATCTGTGTGAACTTATGTTGAGGAGGCCTAGATCTTGTCTGTGTGAAGTTATGTTGAGTAGGACTAGATCTAGTCTATGTGAAGTTATGTTGAGTAGTCCTAGATATATTCTGTGAAGTTATGTTGAGTAGGCTTAGATCTAGTCTATATGAAATTATGTTGAGTAGCCTTAGATCTAGTCTATATGATGTTATGTTGAGTAGGCCTAGGTCTTGTCTGTGTGAAGTTATGTTGAGTAGGACTAGATCTAGTCTGTGTGAAGTTATGTTGAGTAGTCCTAGATATATTCTGTGAAGTTATGTTGAGTAGGCTTAGATCTAGTCGATATGAAGTTATGTTGAGTAGCCTTTGATCTAGTCTATGTGAAGTTATGTTGAGTAGGCCTAGATCTAGTCTATGTGAAGTTATGTTGAGTAGGCTTAGATCTAGTCTATGTGAAGTTATGTTGAGTAGGCTTAGATCTAGTCTGTGTGAAGTTATGTTGAGTAGGCCTAAATCTAGTCTGTGTGAAGTTGTGTTGAGTAGGCTTAGATCTAGTCTGTGTGAAGTTATATTGAGTAGGCTTAGATCTAGTCTGTGTGAAGTTATGTTGAGTAGGCCTAAATCTAGTCTATGTGAAGTTACGTTGAGTAGGCTTAGATCTAGTCCATGTGAATTTATGTTGAGTAGCCCTAGATCTAGTCTATGTGAAGTTATGTTGAGTAGGCCTAAATCTAGTCTGTGTGAAGTTGTGTTGAGTAGGCTTACATCTAGTCTGTGTGAAGTTATATTGAGTAGCCTTTGATCTAGTATATGTGAAGTTATGTTGAGTAGGCTTAGATGTAGTCTATGTGAAGTTATGTTGAGTAGGCTTAGATCTAGTCCATGTGAAGTTATGTTGAGAAGGCCTAGGTCTAGTCTGTGTGAAGTTATGTTGAGTAGCCTTTCATCTAGTCTGTGTGAAGTTATGTTGAGTAGGCTTAGATCTAGTCCATGTGAAGTTATGTTGAGTAGTCCTAGTTCTAGTCTATGTGAAGTTATGTTGAGTAGGCCTAGATCTAGTCTGTGTGAAGTTATGTTGAGTAGTCTTAGATCTAGTCCATGTGAAGTTATGTTGAGTAGGCCTAGATCTGGTCTGTGTGAAATTATGTTGAGTAGGCCTAGATCTAGTCCATGTGAAGTTATGTTGAGTAGTCCTAGATATATTCTATGTGAAGTTATGTTGAGTAGGCCTAGATCTAGTCCATGTGAAGTTATGTTGAGTAGGCTTAGATCTAGTCCATGTGAAGTTATGTTGAGTAGGCTTAGATCTAGTCCATGTGAAGTTATGTTGAGTAGGCTTAGATCTAGTCCATGTGAAGTTATGTTGAGTAGTCCTAGATCTAGTCTATGTGAAGTTATGTTGAGTAGGCTTTGATCTAGTCTGTGTGAAGTTATGTATTAAAATAATTTATGATATTGAAGCAAATAAAGAATGATGCTAATGAATTCTAAATTTTTACTGGGTTTATTGCTGATTTCATAACTTTGACCAAATTCCAGTTAATATATATGAAATTATAGAAAGGTAGAATATAGATAATAAATTCAGCTTAAAAGGTTGAAGGCAATGAAAAATTTGTAGGGATATTTATTTTTTACAATCATTCCTTCATTCAGACCATTTTAGTCAAATATAGCATAATCGGCTGCTTTTTGCTGTTGTTGCTGCTGTGGATCTCATCACTTCATTTACCATTCTATTTTAGCTAATCATCCAACTGTATGATTGATTATGATTTGCACTAAACAATACCACAAAATACGATTAGAAACAGAAGAAATAAAATGCAGTCTCCCATACAAATATAAGTCTTCATAAGCTTTGTTTAAAGAAACAGATTGTCATTTTTGTGATACTGCTGTGGGCCTGTATGGCAGTGGATGTAAAATGGTGATGTACAAAACTTTTAATTTATCACTAATTAGGGGGCCAAAATCATAATTTATCAAACTTTGTTCCTTATTTATTTATTTTGTTCTTTAGTTACATGTTTATTTATTCACTTGTCATATTTTTACTGAGTAGTTTTTAAGTGTGCTTAATTCTGTAACATGTTCACATTATTGATTCTAATCTAGAAATAAAGTTGCCCTATTTGGAATAACTTAGGTGTTGCCCTACATGTCTGGCTATTCCCATGGGAACTTGAGTTCATGAGCATAGCATCATTTGGAACCAACTGAATGGTGATATATACGAGTGTCTTAGCTGTGAATGTGCTGCATGCTAGGACCTTAAAGAAGGTCACTGCAATGTAGATAATATCCCTAAGGGACCCGTGATTTCAGATGACTATAATGAAACTGGAAGGGTTAAGGATTATTCCGAAATGGTATTTTTTTACTGGGCTTTACCTCCAAATCAGTGAGCAAAGTGGAAGTTGTTTATGTGTATTAAAAAGGTGATTTTTTTTTAGCAAGGAAGTGATTCTTTTTGTTCTTTGCCTAGAAGTTTTATACCTTTATATGGACATCACAAACAGGCAGAGAAGGAAAGACAGAAAAACAGAGACCAAAAAAATGACATTTAACTTTTTTACAGGTGAGATGGACCGGCTTGTAATTGGTCTGCGATTGTTGAATCAGGCAGATCCTTGTGTCCAAGTTCTGGTTCAGGAGACAGGTGAACATGTCATCATTACAGCAGGGGAGATTCACTTGCAAAGGTGTCTGGAGGACCTCAGGGATAGGTAATCAATTATTTAAACATTTTTGGTATATTCAGATGTTTGCTGGAACATGAGGAATTATTTTCAGACCAAAATTGAACCTTGAGAATGGAAACTCTGCCCACCTAACCTTTAACTTTGACAACTGCAAACATTGGTTATTCTTTCAAAATCAAGTACTATATTGGTTAATTTTACATGAAAATTTGTCAGAACTGCAAAATTAGTGTCCGGAGATATAAAAGGTTTCTCAGATATTATCAGTAATGAAGGAGAAGATTCAAAGAAGCAGATCAGAAATTTCAGTTCAGTGTTATAAAAAATAGCAGCTTCCATGGAAAGAGCTGGCATTAAAAGCATCCCAGCTTTTAATGAAATCCTTTTATGATGTTCAGAGAGATACATGGTGCAGTAAACATGGGATTGGACCCTGTCTTACATTTGTCTTTGCCTACTGTGTTCCAGCTAGAATTTGAAAAAGGGCAGGGTACTAGTCTCCCACAATCGTGTAAAAGGTATTTAGTTTTGTGTCATCGTGCAGGAGAGAATGCCAAAATTTACCGATTTTACAATATGTGATATCGCTGCTTTTAAGTAAGTGTACAAAATTTAAATGTCAAAGTAATTGTCGAAACCCTAATAATATCCACTACCATTAGATATAAGGATTGAATAGTTCATGTAAAACATCATGGTTAACAGTTTACATCCCTCCAAACCTTGACTGGCTAAAAACTCCTCAAAACCTGATTACATATAGTATGTTGAGAGTTTCCAGAAAGTTTGGTTTTATCTCAGCCAACCAGGAACACTGGCCTGGATTCCTCTGCTGCTTGTTTGACATGATTTAAAATGAGAACACTGGCCAGGAGTTTTTAACAGGCACTCGCAGTACTGTTATGGTGAATGAATGTTTATCATTAACTTTATAATCAAGATGTTTTTTAAAAGAACGTAGTTTATATAAAAATTAACCTATTGTTAAGGATTATTATATATTTGCACCTTTATCTTTATATAGTAATAATTACATTAATCCATCTGTCCTTCCTTCTGTACGACACACAACCTCATTACCAAAACTAGACTGTCTTGTAGTTTTTGCATGAAATTTGTTTTTATTTTAAAGCACCATATGACAATCTTTTTAGCATAGTCCCACATTTTTGTATGGATTGTTGTAAAACTTGGTTAATATTATGCTTATAACATAAAGATGTACATGGTGACAATTAACTTTGTTTCAAGAATGCATATGTACATGTTCACACCACATATTAGCAGGTAATGAGTATTAACCCTTTGCTTCAAAGAACATTGCAGTGTCTGTAATTTTGGGATGTAAATTAATTATATAGTTTCCATGCTATCGGGAAAAAGTCGGGAGAAATGATCATTTTTTCCCAACCGTGAAAAGTCCTGAAATTTTGCAAATATTGATGAAAGTTGGGAAAAACCTGGGAATTTTCTGCCACCACTTTACGCCTGAAACAATGACGTAATTGAGTCATAACTAAACTGATTGTGAGTTAAATTTATTGAGGAGTTCTAATCAGAATATTCGAAGAGTGTAGTTTGGGTCATTTGGGTGCTTGCAATAAACATATATGCTGAGTCAATCCAAATGCTCAGTGGATTAGATTTGTCTAGAAGACTTATTTTCAAAGTCAGCACGATATCCTTATCTTTCCTTATGTGGAAGGTATGGAAACCATTCTAGCATCACAAGAGGCAAACATGGTGGTGGCAAAGCGTAGCTGCTTCCCAGATAGCCTAGCAAACTTTAAACATTGTTAGATCGAGTGATACTTGCATGAAATGGATATAAAAATTACTTATTTTCTCAGAAATTGTGAATATTAAAATCGTTATGTCTATAATCTGCTGAAAGAGAAGATAAAACTATGGTGTTGATGAAATGTGACCTAGTACTCACAGTTTGCATTGCTAGTCACATGAGTACACAAATCTAGCCCACTGTTTCAAATGTTGTAGAGAAAAAATAAAATAATATTAAATGAAAGTTGTATACTGGTTGTAATAAAAATACAAAAATGAAAGAACACAAAATTTTCCATATTTATATATTCCAAGAACAACTTTTGGAGTTTTGTTGTAACTACCACGTTGACACATGCTCTCTGCTTGTTTAATCAGACTGGCCAGATTGCTGGTTTTTACAAAAATATCTGACTTTCATTTAATATAATTGAATTTCTCTACAACAACATTAAAATTGAGTTTGTTGTTGACATCACATGACTAGTGGACTTCCGATGTCATCGTTGAGATTTGTGAAGTGACTAGTAATGCAAATGGGAAGTACGAGGTCAGGTTTCATCAATGCTGTAGTTTTGTCTGGTCTGTCAGTGGATTAAAGACATAATGATTATAATACTTGCCATTTCTGAGAAAAGTCTCAACAGTCCGTAACTGTTTGTACTATGTAAAAGAGCATGGTCAGAGTCTCAACAGGCAGTAACTGTCTGTACTGTGTAAAAGAGTCATGGTCAGAGTCCCGATAGGCAGTAACTGTCTGTACTATGTAAAAGAGTCATGGTTAAAGTCTCCACAGGGTGTACCTGTCTGTACTATGTCACAGGCTGTTCCTGTCTGTACTATGTCACAGGCTGTACCTGTCTGTATTATGTCACAGGCTGTACCTGTCTGTACTATGTCATAGGATGTACCTATTTGTACTATGTACAGGAGTCATGGTTGAACCGCAGGCCAAGTAGTAGCTGTAGAGCTTTTTAAGCTGTGATGTGATAGTGTACAAGATTCCCCATTCTTGAGATACCAGTTTGTTTTAGGTGAAACTCTTATGGGATGCCAGTCTTTTTTTTAGGTAAAACTCTGGATACTAGTCTGTTTTTGGTGAATCTCTGGTGTTATACCAGTCTGTCTTGGGTGAAATTCATGTATAATAACTATCTGTTTTATGTGAAACTTGGGTGGGATACCAGTCTGTTTTAGGTAAACTCCAAACTGGGTCAGTTGAGGAAAATAGGTTTGATATTGCTACTCCTTCTAAAATACTTGAAGGAAACTTTATACAGACATTCATGTGCCAAGGTCAAATTGGTCATAAATGAAAATGATGTGACTTGAACATTAAATATGGCCACCATGGTCGCCATCTTGATAATCTTGATTTCTGCTTGTCCTCCTGAGTTAATAGTTATATCAAGATAGTGTTTCACCCAGAGACTAATTATGATGTCCTGTTGGTCATAAATGAAAATGCTGCTGCTTGGACAATATGGCCACCATGTTGGCCATCTTGAAAATCTTTCATATAGGTTGTCTAAATGCAAATGGTGCCACTCAGGCATCCAATATGACCACCATGGTGGCCATCCTGAAAATCTTGTCATAGTTACTCCTTCTGAAAGGATGGTGTTAGTGACGTGGGGCTTGTTATGATGTCTGGTTGCTCGTGAATGAAAATGGTGCCAATGTGACCTACAGTATGATTGCCATGGTTTTATCTTGAAAATCTTATTGTTACTTCTTTTTGAGGAATGGTCATATTGACATTGGGTTTTCAGAAAAAGACTTCTTATGATGTCTAAATGGTCCCAAATCAGATTTGTCCCAGTGTGATTTTCTGTATGGTGGGTATGCGAGCAGACTTGCTAGTAGCTTTTTGTGGGTCAGTGGTTCTTTCTGGGGTTTTCCTGGTTCTTCCTGCACTGTTTATACTGGCTGCCAGGTATAGCCTATCTTGTGCTGAAAAATGGCGTTGAACCCTGTAACAATAACAAGAACATTAATTTCTTGTGTGTGTGGCTGCAGTGGCAGCCATATTGAAAATTGTTTTAATGATGATCCTCTTAAATGGATGGATATATAAACATAACTCTTTCATTAAAGTAATTATTTTGATGTCTAGTTGGTCCTAAAGAAAATGGTTCTAATTATACCTGCTATCTTATGGCTGTTGGATTTAAGTCTTAGTGACATGAATTGTCACTGAAAGATTTTTCTTATGATATGCAGTTGGTTCTAAATGAACATTGTGCCAATTTGACCTCCAATAATATTGCCATGAGAGCCATATTGGAAATCTTGTTATAGCCACTTCTGTGCAGATTATCCTTTAGACATGGGGTTTTCGCTGAGAAACTTACTTTGATGTCTAGTTGGTCCTACATAAAAAATGGAGCTGATCAGTGATGACCATCTTTTAAATCTTATCACTACTCCCAAAATAAAACAGATGCCTATGTGACCTTCCAGATTTGCAGTCTCTCCTAACAGCTACATTGCCATACCAACATTTTAAAACAAGCACAAAAGCTTGTAGCTTAGTTATACCTATGTGATAATGATGCTGATACAATCTCCAAAATGGCTGCCTTGATTGCCGTCTGGCTGTGTATTCTGAGCAGATGGTAATATCGAAATTGGGTTTTCACTAAAATGCTATAGCAAAATGTAACTACATTTGAATGAAAATTGTGCGTTTGACCTCCAGCATGGCACCATGCAGTAGTGGCCACATTACAGATTGATATCAGTACTCTTGCGTGAATGGTGACATTGATGTGGAATATTTACTCAAACACTTTGTGCATTATTTAAATACTTCTGAATGAAAACTCTGACCACCAACATACTTGCACTTTTGGTTTGAAAAATAGACCTATTCAACCTTGGGATTATAACATAGGCAATTGCTTGCATTTTTGTACTTTGTTGAGCTTTTGAACACAGTGATTTGTATATATACAAGTTAATTTTAAACTGAATTTGGATAGCATTACAGTGAATAAGTTGAGAGTCATCAACAACATTGATTTAACAGTTACAGGTCTTCACTCTGGCTTTTAGCTGTACTGGCTTGAGAGCATGGCAAATCAAACAAGTATAATCAGATTTTTATATGTGAATATGTCTAACAAATATCTTGAATGATGCCACTTGAATAACTTTGTTGGTTGTTTTTTTTTGTTTCCACAAAATATTATAGGTTTAACTGGACCTAGCATGTAGGTGTGTCTTGAAAAATTGTCTGAGAGAAGTAAAATGACTTACTGCCCAGGTTCAAGGTCAAAGGTCATGACAAGGAATTTTGTACTGCATGTACAGGTATCTCTTGAACATGTTAACTCAGACATGTAAGAAAATAGCTTCGTTACCAAATATGACATATTGGAGTTTCTCAGGAATATCAGAGATGGTTTCAGTACTCAGCGGTCAATAAGAATAAAGACAGACTTGTCAGTGATTCCTGGAAATTCTTCTCAGCCATTAGTGCATCAGTCCTGTCAAGGAACTCTTGTTTTGTACTTTTTTTACTTTGTTGTCAATCAAAAACTGTATATATATTCATACAATGAATATTTTCTTTCTTAGAAAAGGTCTCTAAACAAAAGTTTAAGAGAACTGAATATTTTGCATTGAAACTTTTTGTGGAAATGTCTTAATGAAATATTTCCATAGTGATGTTAGAATCACTAGAACCTATTAGTCAGTTGCATAAATAGGAGTTACCTGTTAAATTTAGCACTTTAATTCCTTTTTAGCATTTCATTATTGATATACACTGTTAAATGTAGCACTTTAATTCCTTTTTAACATTTCATTATTGGTACATGCTGTTAAATTTAGCACTTTAATTCCTTTTTAAAATTTCATTATTGATATATGCTTTTAAATGTAGCACTTTAATTCCTTTTTAACATTTCATTATCGATATATGCTGTTAAATTTAGCACTTTAATTCCTTTTCAACATTTCATTATTGATACATGCTGTTCGATTACTTTTCTTTTTTCTTTAGATATGCTAAGATAGAAATCAATGTCTCAGAACCTATCGTACCTTTCCGCGAGACTATTGTTCCGTCTCCCAAATTAGACATGGTAAACGAGGCTATCCAGGATCAGAACCAGCCAATCAGATCACAGAGACTGAAAGAATTTGAGGATGATGATGAGGTTTTGGATGAAGGTCTAGTGCAGATTTATACACCTAACAAAAAAGTTATGGTTCAGATAAAAGCAGTTCCACTACCTATAGAAGTGACTGATATTCTAGATGACAGACAGTCTCTTATGAAAACAATGTACCAATACTCAAAACAGTATGATCATTCTGACAATGTTCAGAAATCAAAGCTCAACCAGGAAACAGCTGAGGCAATTCAGGAATTCAGGGACAAACTCGAAAAAGCATTTTGTGATGCAGGCAAGGAGTGGAAAGGGTTTGTTGACAGCATATGGGCATTTGGTCCCCGTAGGGTGGGACCAAATATCCTCATAAATGGAATGGAAAATTTAAATCACCATTCAATATGGAGTTGCATTCAGGAAAGAAATAACCAACAGAATCCTTTACAGGAGTTTGACCAGTCAGTTGTAAGTGGTTTTCAGTTAGCCACCCTGACTGGTCCACTGTGTGATGAACCAATGAGAGGAGTATGCTTTATTGTCAAAAAGTTGGAATTAGTTCATGGAAAAAGTGTACAAGCACAGTCCAAGAAACCATTGGTGTCACACATGACCTCATTGAGACTAGATTCAAAAAGTTTAGAAGGAGACAGTTCAGGAGGTGTACCACATACTTTAACGTCACTTACTAGTGAGGCAAATATTCAATCGGTTGAAATTAATGCAAATCATACACCTGGTCACGTGATTTATTATGAGGATGGTCATGTGACTGATGGCAATGATTCTGAAAATAGTGCTGGAGATGGGGCAGACAGGGAGGGAATAATGGTTCCAAAGAAGCACAAGAAAAAGGAGACATATAGCGCTTTAGCAGGTCAATTGATTTCATGTGTAAAGGATGGCTGCAGAAAGGCATTTCAGACCTGCCATCAGAGATTAATGGTGGCGATGTATAAATGTAATATTCAGGCAACAACAGAAGTACTTGGTAGGTATCCTGTTATATATTGTGATGAAAATTCCAAAATGAAATGTGTTATACCTTACATATGTTTTCATTGCTAGAGAATTATTGTCTTTTCAAAATCAGGGCTAAAACAAAACACTAAAACTTTTCCATTCACCTGGAATTTAGAACTTCTTTCAGGATAGGTCTCTCCTGTAACTGAAAAGAGAGAGTGTGTGTATGTGTGTGTGTATGTGTATGTGTGTTCGTGCTTGTGTGATTTCCTTGTATTTGAAAGAAAAGGTGGATTTTTTAAATATACACTACTGCCTTATTTTATTGCACCCAGCTGATTCATGAACCCCTGTTATAACATTGGAGCAGGTGGGGATCTTTATTTTTTGTTGTTATAGAAAATTCCTCCAAAACTGGCTCCTGTTTGCTGAACATAAATACAAGTGAGATCAAAATTGGTAAATGAAACCTTGATAAATAGCTCGTTTTTTTGTCACAGAAATTGGTAGGTAGTGCTCTGAAATGTGGTATCTACATCACATCACAAAATTCCCAACTTGTTATAAAAAGTAATGTATTTTTAGTCATTTTCTTTTTTTTTTTTAAGTATATAATATACTGTACAATAACATAAATGGGGATAGTCTTTATCTATAGAAATGTTTGTAATACCTGCCGGTGGCAATACTTTTGGAAATAAATATCAATTATTGAGTGTTTCAGTTTTAAATTTTTTTATTTGGTGTGTGTGTAATCATAAATGTGATATGTCCTCTTGTATTCTGACCTTAAAGGTTCATTTGACCCTGAAAGCAATCCTCATAAGTGTTTCCATTACAATCTAATTATATGCTGACGGTTTTGATTTGTGACTTGCTGAAGAGTTCGTTGCACTGTTACAGTCAATCAAAAGTAGACTGCTTTGTATTGTCATATTAATTACATCTTGTCAATACCAGTGAATAAGTTAAAAGACATGCAAATCCTATCTGCATAAAATATCATGGCTGTTTGTGCAATTTGACCATTTACCATCTATACTTGCTTATAAGTTAAGTCCAACTGCAAACTGTACATCCCATATCTAACATCACATAATGTGCTGGCAGATCAGGGTCTGTGCAGTTTGTTAGGAGTAATCAGTAGAACAAACAACTTTGACCCTGATATGCAGGCATATTATACTATGGCAGATCAGGATCTTTGATGCTTGCAGTTTGACTCGACTTATCAGCAAATACATATGGTAAACACTTATTTAAATATTATGATTAAAACAACATCAATAAAATATCTAACATTAATTAGTAGTTTGCAAATGTGATCAAAAATATGAAGGAAATGAAGCAAAAGCATACTGCAGGAAAAGCTTAGTTTCATAGGTAGGTTTCATTATAGAGAGGTGAGATCCAAGATTCGTAGTGAACTTAAAATTCTGAAATTAGTACTCAGAGATTTGCTGAAGGATGAGCAAACATTTTGTAATTCCAGCATTGAAATCACAGCTCAGTATTATACTGAGTTTCAGCATTATTGTTTTCTTGAAATGTCAATCTTTTTTTAAGAAAACCTAGTTCTGTTCTGAATCAGCTACTAAATTAGCCACATTCACATGCAAACGGCAGTGACAGTCTTTCACTTGTACATGTGATGTGTATTGAAACCTCGTGTAGTAATGGTTTTAAATTAAAGCTTATTGAAAGAATTGCTATCTTGAAAAGGGAGGTAATTTGTGCCAAAAATAAACAGCTTCATTAAAAATAGCTACAGTGAAACCCTGCTGTAATGCACTGCACATTCTTTTTAGCATAAATTCAGATATAATACAATTGTGATAGAGCTCTTGAATTTTACAATAATTTCATGCATTTCTTGAAGCATTACAAAATTGTAGTGCTAAAATAAAGAAGAATTTATTTTAATAATTTTGCAAGATTTGTTGTATTTGGAAATGCCAGCAAAGCGTCAGTTCAAAAAAGATACCAAATACAAGAACCAGAAAAAGTCTCTTTTTCTTCTTCTTATAAAATTTTGAATCAAACTGACCAGTTACCATATCTCAACTCGTTTGGTCTACCCAAGCTGAAGCAAGTATGATATTTCAATAAATTTTAGTTGGGTCTCCCCATTTAATCTCCATTCTTCTTTACTCTTAGGCAAGCTGTATGCTGTGATAGGAAAGCGGAATGGGCAGATCTTGAGTGAAGACATGCGGGAAGGCTCCCAGATGTTTAGTGTGAAGGCATTCTTACCAGTCGTGGAGAGTTTTGGGCTAGCAGAGACCATTAGGAAGAAAACAAGTGGTCTTGCCAGCCCTCAGCTTGTGTTCAGTCACTGGGAGGTAATACACTTTATACTTGGTTGATTTTTTTCTTCAAACTTATATATAGTAATTAAAATTTGGAATTAAAAACCTTTTGTACTTGCAACTATATCAAGAAAGTAAGTATATGACCTTTATAATGTTTGATCTTATGTAGATTTTAGACATGTACAAACAAAAACCACTTGTAGACCAGAATGAAGCAACAGGAGTTGGCTCCCTTATCAGTTCTTGTGTGCCCAATAAAACCCATTGTATGTACACAAACTGATTCCCACAAATCCCCCAATACTTAATGCATGATATATATAGAGCTGCTTACTGCCATGATTCCACTCTGATTTCTTAGAATATTTCACAAAGATATGAATGAACTGCATACATTTCAGAATGTTGATTTTATGAGGCCATCAAGTGTGAATCCCATGAGTTGAATGTTGTTATGAATGGATGAAAAATAAATTAAATCTACGAAATTTATAACGACTCTAAATAATAGAGGAGATGGTCTTAAAGGTATGTAAAATGAAGTGTGACTTTGCATCACCTAAACTACTGCTGGTATAGCAAGAGGACTGATAATGCTATAAATAGCTATGCATACTTTGTCAGTGTCTTTGACAGCCATTGACGATAAATCATCTGTTATGGATGGTATGGCAAAATACTGACTGGTAGCTAAAATTTGGGATTGGACTTGGGCAAACTACTGACAGGTAGCTAAAGTTTTAGACTCTCTTGGGCAAGTTTTAGACTCTCTTGGGCTACAATTTTGGATGAGACTTGGGCACACTACTGATATTCATCTATAGAGGTAAACAAGTCTGATGTTTGTCAGTGTAACCAGTTTGTGTGTATATATATATATATATATATATATATATATATATATATATATATGGTTGTATTGATGTCTAGTTGGTTCTTAATGAAAATGGTCTCCCTTAGACATCTAGTATGGCCACCATCACAGCCACCCTGCTTATTGCTTCTTCTTCTCAGTAGATGGCTTTGTTGATATGGAGTTTTCACTGAAGATGTATGATGTAACTTTTGGTCCATGAAGAAAAATTATGTCCATCTAGTATGACCATCGTTGTGGCCATCTTGATTACTACTAATCCTGAATGAATGGTCATACTGATGTGGGATTTTCAACAAAAGAAATACTTATATGATGCATGCATGGTCCTATATGAAAATGGTGCCACTGAGACATTAAATATAGCCACCATTGCAGTGATCTTGAAAATATTTTTATTCCTGAATGGCTGGTTGCATCTACATGGGGTTTTAATTGAAAGATTTGTGATGTCAACTTGATACTAAATCAGAATGGTGCTGATCAGACCTCCAGAATGGCCCCCGAGTGGCGGAGTGGTCTAAAGCTCTCTCCATTACAGATCACTGCCATCTCACCTCTGTCTGCAGCAGTTCGAGTCTCAGATTCAGCCAATGTGGCTATGTGAGAAAGCTTGCCAGTAGCTTCTCGTGGGTCGGTGGTTCTTCCCAGGGTTTTCCCGGGTTCTTCCCCCACCATTATTACTGGCTGCCATGCATAACCTATCATGTGCTGAAAAATGGCGTTAAACCCCACAACAACAACAACAACAACCAGAATGGCCACCAAATATTTTTCTCCAAAATAACAGCCAAAGCTACATGGGGTTTTCACTAAAAGACTTGCTATGTCTGTTAGGTACTAAAGGAGAAATATGCTAATCTGACTACTATATGGCCAACATGGTAGCAATGTTGAAAATCTTGTTACCAAAACAGATGACCATAGCAACATTGTGTTTGCCTAAGTATATTCTTAGTAGCTTATAACAAAGAGCAAACAGGCTATCACATAAGCTCTTATTAAATTTTTTTGTACCAAAAACAACAGATCAGGGTCTGTATTGTTTGCAGTTAAACTTACAAGTGAGTATATCTAGTACTTGTCCCGGGGAGATTTTGGAAATTCCCAAAAGGCTAGAACTTTGAAATTTGTAGCAAAATGCAGCATGATATTTTGAAACATTTCATTAGTCCACATCATGGGTTACTTCCCTTGCATTGCTTTACTTTGGAGAGAGGGAGTGTAGGTATTTTATGAATAAACAAAATTGTTTAAATTCTGTATAATTTGAGGCTCTTTCTAACTGTGCAGAATTCTATTAATATGTGTAGATCTTGCTCATTTATCTTTATGATCTGTTTGTTTACTGAGTGAAAATTCGATAAAACAATAAACTTTCTAGATTGGTAACAAGTTCAGTCAGACAGATGCAAGATAACTTGGCCAGTATGTGTGGATCTAATTGATTAGCAACAAAATTTTCATATTTTTTTCATTCCTGTATTTTTACATATGAAAAATATATCCTTAAGATTTCTCTTTATGCCATGTAACACTTGATTGTGTGTGTCTGCAGAAGTTAAACCATCAGCAAAAAAATGAACTATAGAACAAATATAGAATTTATTTTTGCATAAGAAATTTTAATAGACACCACTTATGTTTCTGTGAAGTTATTTTTCCTTACTTCCTTGACTACAGTGATAAACCCAGTGTGATGCATTGCTGAATTGGACTTGCTTTGTGGTCAGATATGATCAGTAGTTTACAAAATATCTTAAACTTCGATGGATTAGGTCATCCCAATCCTACCACTCTCATGGTCACTGATCTTTATACGACCTGCCTATGAAAGTGAGGTGGATTTACAAAAAAGGATGTGAGGTGTTGTACAGAAGAATGAGTTTAATCATGAAAGCTTCGATTCTGGAGCAAGTTTGGTATATAATGAAAAGAAAATTGTCTTTTCCTTGTAAATACCACATATATTTTCATCTTACGATGCAAAAAACTCATCAGAATTTCAGATTTTCGGATGAAATATATCCAGTATTAAAGTAGGAAAAGAATATGTCCCCTATATATTTCCAGGTTTTATCAAACTCTGATCAGAAATATGACCTCCAGAGTGGTCGTAAACTAAAGGTATTGACACCTGCTAGATATATTCACCACAAAAATGGATCAGTACAAGTTGAAAATCTGCTATTTTAGTGATTCCCTGAAGCCATTATTTTGAAATTTGTGTTAAATTCCAGCCGGACACATCTCCATAATGACAGAAGAACATGATGCATCTATTATATCCAACTGGATGGCTATATCAATATGGGTGTTTTCACCAGTATTTCTTATGGTACCTAGTTGATCTGAAGTCAAAATGGTACCAATCATACATCCATTCATAAAATCTAGTTGTTACTTAACCTCCTGAATGGATGATTATTATGACATGGGGTTTTTGCCAAAAAACTTGTATTGAACCCATGACCTTTGGATTGAAGTTCAACACCGTATTACTAGAACTAACGATAAGTTTGATACTTTATTACTGTAGCTATCAAGAGAGAGGGAAAGAGAGACATTGACCATTATGTTGATTGGTATTTTATGTCATTTTGGCATGATCCCTCATTCCCTCTTTACTGCTGTATTTGTGTAGATAGAGTGAGAGTGAAATTATTTTAGCCCTGTCATATAATATGACAAACTGGGTGGATATGTGCATACTTGCATGGTTGTGTGTATGAGAGAGAGAGTTCTTCATCAGTTCATCCAAAATTTTGTACATTTCAAGTGTGGAATCCATTGTATCTGATACATTATTTTTAATTCTCGCTAAGAAATTTTATTCGGGTGTTTGTTAAATATTAATTTCTTGATTGTATTTTAATCACCTTGTATTTAGTTACTGCATTTTATTTTTTTTATTTAAATTTGACAAGTTTGTTGAAACTTTTTCAAATGTATAGTTTTCACTTTTAAATACCAGAATGAGTGGAAATCTGGACCATTTTGGACATTGGGTGAACTTGGACAGTCCATGACAATTTTTCAAAGAGCTGTCATCTGCACCTTGCACTGTGTTGAAAATGAGAGGTGAACTGCAACTCAACAGAATAGTGTCCAAAGTTAAACCGCATATAGAAAATGGAGAGGGGAAGTGTGTGTGGGGGGGGGTATGTAGGTGGGGTGGGTGCGTGCGTGTGTGTGTCCAAGTTCACCAACATGAGCTACATTTCCACAGCGTTTACTTAAAATCCAGAAGTTTACTTTTTCTTTACAAAATTTTGTTTCTAGCGCACTTATGGACCCATTTTGACAACACTCACAAAATTGAACAAATTTCATGCTTGGGTTTTCAGAAAGCAGTTTGTAATTTGTTTTAAGTTTTTGTCTTTTTGAAAGGGAAACAACTCTTGGCATGACAAATCATCTGTTTGCAGAAGGCATCTATTTTCTGTACAGATGTGTTTTTCTTATATACATGTATATCAGTCTTGTTTTTCTTAACAGCTGATGGACATGGATCCATTTTGGGTACCAACAACGGAGGAAGAGATTATGCATTATGGGGAGAAGGCCGATTCAGAGAATCGTGCCCGGCATTACATGAACAGTATCAGGAAGAGAAAGGGGATGAAAGTGGATGAGAAAATTGTTGAACATGCAGAAAAACAAAGGACACTAACAAAAAATAAGTAGAAAATTTAGGTTTCATATCAGGGGGTTGCTTTTATGTCAGGTAAAACTGTAAGCAACACAGACCCTAATCTGCAGTCATATTATGTGGCTGCAGATCAGGGTCTGTGTTGTTTGTTCTACTGATTGCTCCTAACAGACTTTAGAGACCAAATCTGCTGTCACTATGCAGTGGCAGGTCTAGGTTGGTGCAGTTTGCAGTTGGACTCGACATGTAATCAAGTAAAAATGACATAATATGAGGTTTATGGATTGCCATCCATAGTTATTAGCAGCTCACCTCAGTTTTGAAGACATGTCTGTTCTATCAGATAGAGCTCCAGGAGAAAATAAAAATTGATGGATTTCAGAAACTGACAGGTTTCATTACTTTATTGACAACACTGTCCATCTTGGGTAGTGACAACACTGTCCATCTTGGGTAGGGGAAAAAACACAAAAAAAATTGGTAAATGGGTTATATTACATTCACAACATTTCAACACAGTGATTCAAAAATGGAACATGAATTTTTATGTACTGAAATTTTGGTTTTGGATTAAGCAGACATATTTTACACAATAAATCACATATTTAAATGTATTCTTGTGTTCATATTTATCTTTTATTATAGAACGTCTTCAATATGACATGACAGAAATCCATATTATAATTTTGATGCAAGTGTAATGACACATGACAATACACAAAGTATATACTAAAGGGCTCAGCTGATATTTTAGCTTGGAACTGTTTCGATGTGGATTGCAATCTTTGTCAATAGACCTTATCAGTCCCTTACTGGGAGGGACTTTTCATTCATGAAAATTAAAGCCCATGAGTCTCGAAACATCACTACCTCATGGACCTGTCTAACTCATTTGTCTTTGGAGGATGTGATGAAAACTTTTTGGCAATCTCACACTACCTTTTCCTGCTTTACCTTTGCTTGTCTGCTTACCAAAGCGAAGGTATATTTTCTTTGGGACTGATTGTCATAACTCAAAAAGTGGTCCATTGGTCCATACAGATACCATCTGGAAGGGGTCTTCTCTTCTACCGTCAGGATGAGGATGCCTTGTATTTGTAAACTTTTTCACCAGTTGTGAATCATCAGCCTCCCACTAAACCGACAAATTCAGGTATGCAGTAGCAGTAAGTTATGGATTACTGAATCAAAATGTAGGTTGTTTTCTTTTGAGGGGATACAACTAATTTTCAGGATGTAATTCTTACCTGTTTGCTATTGCCAGATTCCCTCCCCCTGCCCCCCCCCCCATCCCCTTCATGTTAAGACTGCATTCTGAAAATGAATAAAAGATAATGCAAATGGGCAAGGTAGCTACAGGTTGGACTTGGGAACATTGTGGAATCCAGAACTTTCTGATCACCCTCTGGGAGGATGAATTCTTATCATACAGTCAGGGTATTTTCCATTTCAAAAAAGGATGTTATGCAGTAGTAACAGGTAACAGTCTGTAGGTATTTGGCGCCAAAAGTCAAGTCAGATTTATCCTAGTAGATGCACGTGTTAGAGCAAAAATGTTTTTCAAATAATTTCATGGATTAGAAAAAGACAAAATACTGATTCAAAGATGAATACATGAATTACACAATACAGCATTCCATTCTAAGGCAGCTTCACACCCACTGCAGGCTGTGTGGAAAGGATTTTAATATTGGCCATGATGGTAAAACAAAGAAACCTTGAATTAGCTCATTTTACTAACTCCAATACTAAGGTAACTTGTAACTTCTTTTTTAAAGCAGAACTAATAAATGCATAGGTGTTATTTACCAAGTTCTTAATAGAACATGGATTACCCCTAGCAGTAGAAGACTACATTGGTCCTTTGTTCAAATGTATGTTTCCTGATTCCAATATTGCAGAAAATATGCATGTGCAGGAAAAAAATCATCTAATGTTAGGTGTTTAGCAGAAGATAATTGACTTAAAACTGCAGAAGCCATGAAAATTGGGCCGTTTAGTATTGCAATAGACCGGAGCAGTGATTATGATGACAAAAAGTTGTACCCAGTCTGTGTAAGAGACTTTGACAATGAAAACTACAGTAGAAATACATGCTTGTCAAGGCCATTCAATTCACATTTGAATACAGAAATAACAAAGAACCAAAATCCTTTCAAGAAAAGTCGCAATCTTAAATCAATGTTTGAAAGATGTTACGCTCCAAAGTCTGTTTGGACCTCACCATGATGTTTCTACAAAAAAAACCACTCCAACTGTGTTCTGTATCATTTCACACAAAGAAATGTGATCACAATATTAAAAAAAACTTTTCCTTATCGTATGTAAACAGTTATTTAAATTTGTGAGGTGGAAACATTTTGTATGGTCACTTGTGGTTTATTATTCATGACCATACAATGTGCCCACTTGTGAAATATTTCCTTATACATTTATCTACTCAAAAAACATAGATATTCACTACATATCAATGATACAGATGGATCTGGATTCTCATACAAGTTTGGAAAATGTTTACAACTCATAGATGAACTCAGTAAACTATATTCAGTCTACATATGTATTTTGTTTTAAATACTAAGCTACAGATTAAGTTAAGTCTGCAATCTTGTGCCAGAACACCTATCAAAACAATTTTGACCAGAATGATGACTTACAGAATACAAAGATCTTTAATTCATAATAAAAGTTTTATTTGATGCTAGACCAACTACAGTTTTAACATACACAGATCAATACAGCTGAAACAGAAGTGCATTTTTGGCTTGTAAATACAGTTGTACAGGTTTTTTTCCAACTCTTTGACACAAAAATTGACTGAAATGTACACTGCAAACCACATAGATCAGCTGAGCTAAATCTTTTGTAATTGTTTTCATTTTGGTCTCTAAAAACCTGAAAGAAAATGCTTATTCTGGCATATGCATCACTTTATGTACCATTTCTTGAACTGTCAGTCACAACAGTTTCAAAACTTTAACATAGAAGCCAACTTCTCAAACTCAGTTCTCATAATGATAATGATGCAACATGCTATATTAATCTTAAACCTGCTTCCTGAAATTTCATGACATCTTAAATGCGAGCATTACTATTAACACTATGCTTAAGGAAAAATACTACCAGAAAGGGCGGGAATGGTACATCAATATACCCCATGCAAAGAAAGTTTATGGAGTCACCTCATCCATCTATCTGTCCTTCAAACTTTTGTTTATTTACCATATACTTAATTGTAACTTGAATCCAACTGCAAACAACAAAGACCCCGATCTGCTGGCACATAATGTATCAGCAGATCAAGGGCTACGTTGTTTGATCCATTGATTACTCCTGACAAACTGCAAAGACCCAAATCTGCTGGTGCATTATGCAATGACAGATCTGGGTATGTACAGCTTGCAGTTCAGAATGCCTTGTAAGTGAGTTTATATGGCATTGAGATATCTTCATGAGACTTGTTAGGTTTTCAGTCATGAGATATCTTCATGAGACTTGTTGGTTTTTCAGTCATGAGATATCTTCATGAGACTTGTTAACTTTTCAATCATGACAAGAATGACAAGATTTTGTGTCTTGTATAAAAACAGTCTAATAAGCTTCTGAAGAATTGACCCTATTTTTACTGAAAATTTTGTTTATCTCTGACTCAAGTTCTAATCTGTTTAATATCTGAACAATCTGAGCTGTCTTCTTGAAATTTGCTGTGTGTTTGTATCATGACTAGAGTCTTTGATAAGATTAAGTTTATTTAGATCATTAATTTTAGAAATGGGGTAAGCGCTTGCATATTGACAGATCTAGTTTCAAATAATGGTCATTAATTACTTCCCTTGAGATCACTGTCCACGATATCTTGGGTCATATTTCCATTACAGCAGAAAGTGAGATGCTGATTCCAGTAAAGATAAAATTAAAAGTAATAAAAACACTGATGACTTGAAGAGTTGAAATGATAATAATTTATATAAGATCAAATGGAAGAACATAACTCTGGGATGTTGCTATTCAGGGCCTTTGTTACTATCATAAGCATACTACCCTATGTAACCTGTATACAGCAGCAGAGAATTTATTTTAAAATTTGAAACATTATTGAAGGAATGATTGTGGTGGTTTCCTTTAAAAATTGTCTTCTACTACTGTTTCAGAAGTATTACAATCAGTGAAACAATATTCAAACAAAATAATTATTTCAAGTCATTTACCATAGTCTCAGTTGTCTCACTTGACATATGCAACTGACAGTTAAAATAGTGGATATATACTTTGTTACTAATTTTAGATGACCAAAAAGCTTGTTATATTTATTAGTAATACTAAATATATTTGGTAGCAGAGAGTGGATTACTATGCCAAAGACATGGAGGGATTGGAACCTTGCATATTTATTGTGGGTTTGTAACCAATAATATATGTAAGACAAATTATATATTATGCAAAAAATCTCAACATTAGCTTCCCATGGGTTCTCAGTGCAATAGACATGATAATCCTTCTGTTGATTTTTTTTTCATACAGATACATAGGTATGATAGCAGTTTACCTGTTTTAAGACCATTTTTCTATTTTTTTCTATTTTTTTTTATCCATTTTTAAAACTCATTTGTTGATTCTCCTGCTAAAGAAAATTCAAACATTACTGTTTAGTTTACTGTTTTGTTTCTTTGTAGAACAATCAGTAATGGTGACCTGACTAAAGCATAATTCAAAGGTGACTAGGTCTAGTTTACAGATTGTTTCTTTGTAGTACAATCAATAAAGGTGCTGTAAATATAGCAGTATTATAACCAGTCATAGGAGCGATGTGTAATAACTTGTTGGTAAAATCCGTAGCAAATGATGGAATAAACTTGTGACTTGCTGCTACCATCTGATGAGGTATATGGAGTTGAAATTCCTTCTTTGTCTTTGTTTTAAGTGAACATATATTACACTTTACAGATTTGCACACATCTTATATATATATATATATATATATATATATATATATATATATATATATATTGTTTGAGGGCCTCCAGGTAGATTAGTTCTTGATCTAACAGTGTCACCCTCTTTAAATAATGTAATTTTTATTATTATTGACATGCTTATTCTCTTGTTATCCCCAACAACAAAATGCCATGCAGTCAGTCTTAGAAAAATAATCAGAGAACTTTATTCAAGAAAATGTTATACCTTTCCTTGTGCTGGTTGTTGGCAACGCCACCTCTACATGTAGTATAGCTGGACACAACAATAAGACAGCCTGGGAAGTCCTTCACAAACCTATGAGCTGTTAGCAAACTCAGGAAAAGGTCAAGGTTAAGATTGCTTGTATTGCAAGATGGTTTGCCAGAGATCCAAAGCAAACACATCTGTGACAAGGTACCATATATACTTGCTTATAAGACAAGTCCAACAGTTTGTTAGGAGTAATCAATAAAAGAGACACTGATCTGCATGTGCATTATGCTATGGCAGATCAGGGTCTTTGTTGTCTGCAGTTTGACTCAATTGATAAGCGAGTATGTTCTTGCCATTTGTACATGGAGAATCCCTAAAGACGATGGTTGAAGATATATATGTGGATCCAAATGCTTCAATCTTCAGTGCATCAGTGCATTCAAGAGGAGATAAACAGAACAGAGATATGGTAATATTAATGGCATATTATTATGTGGATGTTGGGTAATTAGGTAACATTGAAGCATAGAAGGCCACAATTGGAAAGTGGTCACAAAGGACTTTCATTTAGAATTTTACGTCACATACTAGGTAATCTTCATTTAAAGTATTACAAGCTTATTCTTAACGTATGTTGCCGGCAGGGCCAGATTACCCATTAAGTACACTAAGCACATGTTTAGGGCACCAGAAAAAAATTCAAATTAAGTATTGATGATGAAATTGAATGAATAATATATGATCTGCATATATGAGTATTTTGATTTGAAATGATGGCAACATTTCCCACCTTTTTAGCTTTTAATAGTTTTTTTTTAGTTTCACATTTTATAGGAGGAGGAGGGCACCATAATATTTTCAGTGCTTAGGTCCCTGGAAGGCCTTAATTTGGGTGCCTGTTGTATATATTACCAAGAATTATATAGGGTCACAATGCATGATGGGCAAAAGCAGAGAACAAAACATTCCTGCAAAAAGATTTTGAACAGCTGATGACAAAGAAAACTTCAACCAAAATGTATTTGTATAATTCTGTAATAACCTTGACCTTTAGCTTGTATCAATTGGGCAAGAAGTGAGGAGAGTAAGAGAAGGTGTTGCCAACTGCTGATAATTTTTAGAAGCAATCCTCCTCAGTGTTGTAGACTTCCTGTATTGAAGAAAAATCTTTAACCTCAAAAATCAGCCAAGTGTAGCTATCACCATCATCAGAATACTGACATTGAAATCTCCGAGTTAATAGGCTCAACATCTGCTAGGCAGAAAAAGCCAAATCGAAAATAACTTTTACATATGCATTTCAAACCATAAATTCTAAAACAATGGCCTGCCTAGTGCTGATTAAATCACCTAAATATGAAATTTTAATGACAAAACAGAGATATATTTACTTTGCTCTGAAATTATGTTAGGGCTCTAAGAAGCAAAATCACTGTGTGACACAGTGTTCTCATGTATTTTTAACTTGGAGCTCTAGTTGAAATTAACAACAGACCTGTTAATAGCTTTTAACAAAAAGTGACTCCTGATTAATCAAAATGTATTATTCTGATATTCTTGACTATAAGATGTATATAGTGGGACCATTAAGGAAGGCTGACCCAAAAGATAGCAGACACCATTTTTCCAGGGAGGTAAATCTGACTGGAACATAAACCTGTGAATCATTAATCCATAAATTATCCTGATGATTATCATAAAAAATTACTTTTGTTCTTTGAGCATAAATAATGTCGTATTTTTTATTTTTAAAATATAGGATATAAGAAATCCAATTTTTGTTTTCATCCTTTTTCCATAGAGTCCCATTATAGAATTTCAAATGGCCAGATAATAATAACAAAGTCAAATTGCTGAAAATAATTTTTACCACACAGCAATGATTACATTCTCTCATGCCAACATAACAATAATGATGTACTGAATAAATATACTTAAGCTCTTTCTTTACATGAATTACAGGCATCTGCATAACACTTGTTCACAGACATGAAACAAAGCGCATAGAATAGATCTAGGTGTATTCCAATTAATCTAATATACATGTACATCCAGCATATTATGTACAAACATTAATACTACTTTCTTTACGATCTTATAGCTACTACATATTTATTAAAAGTACATCCAACAAATTTCACAATTATTCATAATAATGCATGCAATAAAATAACAGCTAACATTTGATTTACAAGAAGATAAAATCTATTGTGCCTTAAGTGTGCATAGGTAAAAAGTGATGCACGTTTGGTTTATCCATGAAAAACTTTGGAATTCACATTAGGTGTAAATAATTGGTAGATAAATGTATTTAGAAACATTTTGATTTTGCTCTAAAAATGTTATGGTATAAAAATATTATCATATAACTTTGCTATTTTGTCAACTCGTTAATCCATGGAGGTATTTGTCGTTTTCGCCTGAAATGCGAGTAGGAAACACATTTTGTGGGCTATTTCTGAATACATCCTAATACATCAACTTCCAAGTGATTGTCCATTAACCTAATTCCTAGTTGTGTTAGAAACATCATTTTTCATTGGCTATTTCACTAATGCTTGAGCAGAAGGGTAAAAGTTGGTTGTTTTTTTGCTTAACGAACCCATCAGTTTTGTATCGAGAGCACTCTTTATTCCAAATTCCCATCTTATCCTACTTTTTTGCAAAGGTTCATCTGTCTGTGTGCAGTTCAGACCAGTCTGCCTTACATCTGAGACCAAAAAGTCTAAAATCAGGACACAAAATTGGATTCCAACCAAGGGTGAATATTGGATGGGAAAAAAATCGGGCCCAAAAAATTAGGTTTCTCCTCCTGTATTTTGTAGTGCAACTAGAACGTCCAGATTATTTGGTATCATTGTTGAGCTACATCTGTCTACCTTTCTATAATACCACCCACTTTAGTGTATCATACATGACCTTGATGCTACAGAGCTCGGCAGTAGGCTACTACCTCCTGCCACGTAAAGCGGTGCCAGGGGTTAATGAGTTCATGTTACAACCTAAGCAAATTTTTAAAAAAATATAAATTACATCAAAAGGAAAAACAAATTAAGGGTAATTATTATTGATCTTTGTTTTAACTATAAACTCTAATGCAAGTTTTGAACTAATAATTATTCAAGTTCACACCTCGTTCATTCATATGACAAGTTCATTCATTAGCATTCATAACGTAACACTGGTGCAGCATGTAAGGCTGTGAATATAATTAAGAAAAAACCCACCCCCTCCACTAAACAACCATACAACACTTAACAAGACTGCATGCTCATAACCACACACAGAACATGTTCAGTCCTCTGTTTTACTAGTGAGTCATTATTATGACCAATGGGATTTTATGTAAAGAAAGAGTTAAGGAAGTCTAACACTAGATAAGGCAGGATGAGTTGAATAAACAAGTACCATTATCAAGGTTTAACATCAATAATAAGCATAGAGGAGGAAACTGAAAAGATCAAACATCACGAACCACTGAAAAGATCAAACATCATGGACCACTGAAAAGATCAAACATCATGGACCACTGAAAAGTTCAAGACTGACATGAAGATTGTGAGTCAGACAATCAATGACAGGATCAGAATCCTTGCAGTATCAGCATTTAGAAACTGGGATGGTCTACAGGGAGTGTAAGGACACAGTTCTCTGTAAATAATATAGCTAGTGTAGTAAACTTTGTGATGTGGACAGGAAAGGGCTTCCATAAACAGTATTGATATAAACAGTAATTATCTACCATGCATTAGTCAGGGTGATTTATTTCCAATAAGGCACCTGATCACAGTGTAATTTTTTTCTTACTATAATTCCAAGAAAAGTCAAAATATTCTCCACCCTGTCTGATCAGCTATTCCGGCTCACCTGAATGATAATGGTGTTTTAGGGGATGGGGGACCTAACTTTCACAATCCCTATCTTTCCAAATGCCCATGATGTTTAATATGTTTTCAGTTTCTCTTCCACACCTGTTGCTGAAGTGAAAATTCAGTTCATCCCGCCTCATCTAGTAGATCATATTGAACTTATTCTGACCATATAATGACATTGCTCAGATTAGTGTCGTGCATTTTAACCAATTAAAACCATCCAAAATATTTATTATATGTCGGGCTTTATACACAGCTTTACATGCTTACAGGGTCCAGGGAAGTCCTCCGTTCGAGAGCTCCAAAGACTGCCCTGGGTCAGCAAACTTTCCCAGTGGTCAAATTTTTTTGCACCTAGAGTGATCCTAAGAAACCTTAACCATTTTATACTGATTAAATATACTTCATCTAGGAATGACATAAATAACATAGCAACACTTGCACACACATTTCAAACTTAACACACAAAGGCATATGCTGAAGATTTTCACACTGGCAAGTGCAGCTAGACCTAGACCACTACTCTGAGGTGCATGCAGTTAAGCCAGGCCAGGCTTACCTAACTAATGACATTTAACAATCTCTTGCATGTTGTTTCCTATCAATTAGCCAAAAATACGTTATTCAGGGTGTCATGTCACAATGATCTGGTCTTTTCCCAACTGACCAGGTCATCATATGAATCACTGTCACCAATGAAAACATAGGAAACTTTGTCATAGGAGGGGTAAAGTGTGAAAATAGCAAATGTGATATAAATCAGAGCTAGTTCTTTATATGGGAATCACATCATGGTAGCTCAGTTTGTGGAGCATCTGACAAACAACATCAAGGGTCGCAGGTTTCATACCGACCAAGGCCAGTCCGAGGTCAGCTGCCTCAGTGTTCCCTTGGGATAGCACTTAGTTCCCATTTTCTCAGCATGATAAGTCAATAATGTGAGAAAAGTGTCATTAAAACCCACAAAAATAAAGCATAAAATCTCTTTTACACCACTCTTTCATTCCCAATTTCTGCATAGTTTCATATTCCCAAGTCCATAAAACAATTTTCACATC
This sequence comes from Sinohyriopsis cumingii, assembly GCA_028554795.2. NCBI lineage: Eukaryota > Metazoa > Mollusca > Bivalvia > Unionida > Unionidae > Sinohyriopsis > Sinohyriopsis cumingii. The sequence goes on along the minus strand of CM068827.1, from coordinate 102,688,552 downwards.
TTGTCATTAAATCTCAAAACACCATCTGTACTCACTTATAGGTCAAGTCAAACTTCAAACAACAAAGATCCTGGTCTGCCATAGCATCATGTGCCTGCAGATCAGGATATATACTGTTTATTCTACTGATTACTCTAAACAATCTGCTCAGACCGAGATCTGCCGGTGCATTATGGGCTTGTGCTCTTTGCAGTTCGACTCTTCTTATAACTGAATATAGACAGTAGACTAACTCATTTAAATTCATAATATTAAACATATTTACATAAGTAATTTAACATTGTGAAAGTCAACACACTCATGCTGCAATACATAAAAACAGATCTAAAATTTATTGAAATACTGCCCTTTTCCTACTGACTTTCAAGACCAGCTTGCAATAACAGTAGCATATAATGATAACAATGATAACTGGCATTGCAATTAAGCTAACTGATTGAGCATTATGAAGAAAAAAAATTACAACTATTATTGTTCATGAAAAGAAGAAAGCAATTAAACACACAATGTACATGATAATCCACACAATAATGAATCTGATATTACTGGCAAGTAGATCTCCACCAATGAAACTCCAATTGCTCTTTAACCAAGATCTACATGTGCTAATAATATACATGCTTTTCTCCACATGCATGAATACTTAACAAATTTCTTGTACAGCATGTATAAATTCTCTACAGGTGTACTACAATACTGAGCCTGTATTTAAAGTAAAAAAGTACAGAATTCAAATCTAACCTCAACCAGAGTTACTGTCTGCTCAATTTTCTTAATGTTTTGGGTTGACATCTCAGTAGCACGCCATTAATTGATGATAATCTTTTTTATACAGATTATCAGCTTTTAAAAAAAACACAACTGTACCCAGGTTGATCTAACCAATAATGCTGCTTAATCAACTTAATAAATTTATTAATTATATCTAAATGCCCATTCTCAGGATGTACAGAATTTATGGTGGAACAAAATATTAATAATAAATATAAATTGTTTAAAATGATATAATATTCAAAAGCACATTGTACAGTTTCAAAAGAAAAAATAACCCATTTGGGATTTTTAAAGGGTGGTTCGAATATGATATGTCTGTTATAAACAGGAACCTATTTTGGCTCCTATAAACTTTCTTTTTGTTGTCGAAAAAGGGATAATTTTGTTCATAATTAGATTCATTGTTTGCCAAAGGTATTTTTATTAACTTTACAGATGGATCATTGTTCACTGGGTCTTATAATTTATGGTTTGTTGCACCATAAAATACAAGAAAACTGACACCATATAAACTCACTTATAATTTTAGTCCATCTGCAAACAACAAAGACCCTGATCTGCCATTGCATAATGCACAGGCAGATCAGGATTTATGTTGTTCCTTTCATACAGATCACTGCTAACAAACTGCATAGACCCAGATGTGCCAGTACATTATGCAACAGCAGACTTGGGTCTGTGCAGTTTGCAGTTGTACTCAACTTATATGTGAGTATATATGGTAAACAACAAATACAGGTCAATACAAGTATTGTTGGACACGGTAAAATAGTACATTTTGACAAATAGATCACATTGACGTCTATTCAACTGTAGATAATCATTCAATAATGCAAGAAGATCCCTAAATGTCTTTTGTGTTTATTTTAAATGCAGGCATAGAAGTGACATTAATTTCATCATATAGTCAGCATCATATAATTATCATTACATATACGATCATACAAATATTCAGTCCGACTGCAAACAACAAATTCAAATTATTTTCTCCTCTGTTTTCAAATTATTTTCTCCTCTGTTAGATACATTGGGTGTACCAAGTGTTGTAACCATCTTGGGCCCTTATACATCAGAGTCAATCTTACCAAGTCAAACGCTGTATTGGATTCAAGACAGTCACAAAATTCTGTGCACACTAGCAATGAATGTATTACGTCACAAAACCTACCGTGTTGGTGTATATAGCTGGCATCTGCAACTTATAGTCTGTGGGCCGCATCGAGGCCAGTAAACTGGTTTTATTATGCTATATTTACATCATTTGGGTGCATTTAAAAACCATTCGGTTTACAAGGCAATGATACATTTCCCTAAGACCATGGATCCAGACTTCTGCAAATTCTTGTAATAATTTCATTTAAAAGATTTTTGAAATCAAAGTCTTGTTTTTCTTGTATATAAAGTTTATGAATGGACCATCAATAATGTTCTCCAAAAGATAATACATTTTTGAGGCTGGGCTACCTGACATACATTAAAGCCAATTGACTGTAATAAGAAAAGGCACACAATGAAATCTCTACACACCTGGAGCTGCCAGGACATGGCAGGTAATTTATTGTTATGCAATATGGATATTGAACTAACTGGTTTCACCTACTATACAAACATACAATTATCTACTCCCAGGAAAGGTGTAAACTCCAAACTTTGGTAGTGAACAGTCATAGCTACCGTACTCATCCAAAGTGATGAGGACTTGTACATTTGAATGATACAACAAAGTTTTTTTGTGTATGATGCATACTAATATCAAAATTGGGTGTACCTGAAATATAGCTTTGCTCTTTTAAATGAAAATATGTATCACTAATTAGATTCTTTTTGGTTTTCTGGGGTTTAACACAATTTTTCAGCACATGATAGGCTATACATGGCGGTCAGAAAATATGGTGGAGGAAGAATCACTAATCCGTGATTAAGTTACTGACAAAGTTTATCTCACATACCTACACTGGTCAAGCTGGGACTAGAATTTGCATGGACAGAGATGAAACATGTGAGTAATTTGCATAGGCGAGTGCCAAAGACAACTCAGCCATCCAGCATCCCTCACTAATTAGGAGCTGTAGCCAATCATAAAAGCAACAAATCATCTCATAGTAAATAAATGTCATTGTTAGCTACAAAATACATAAACAAGACTTGTTTCAACAGGCTCATTACTATTAATTAGCTGTTTTTCATGGAGGTATCCATTTTTGTGGGTGCTGAAAATTTAAGCACTGACCTACCATATATACTTCCTTCTAAGTCCAACTGCAAACTGCAAAAACCCAGATCTGCCATTGCATAATGCACCAGCAGATCTGTTTCAATGCAGTTTGTTAGTTTGTCAGTAAAACAACAACATAGACCCTAATCTGCTGCATACTATGTGACAGCAGATCAGGATCTCTTATTCGCAGTTGGACTCATAAGTGAGTCTATACAGCATCTATGAAGTATGGAAGTATCCTTTCCCTATTAGCATTGGATGATTATTTAAATTGTAAAATCTTGCAATTTGATGCCTTCAAAAATAAACGAATTAAGAGTACAGCATATCAAAACATATCAGAAACAAATTTTTAAATAAATGAAATACCTGCACATTCTATTAAAATAGTAATGACTATTCTTGTTTTAATGTGGGTATATGAGAAAACTTCCTGTGGGTCAATCATTCTTACCAGGGTTTTCCCTCCACCAGTTATACTGACCACTATATATAGCCTATCTTTTGTGGACATATCTTACTGTACAAATATAAAGAATTGTTTAAAAAATGTGAGTACTACCATATATATATGCTTATAAGACTAGTCCAACTGCAAACTGCACAGACCCAGATCTTCCACTGCATAAAGCACTGGCAGATCTGGGTCTATGTGGTTTGTTAGGAATCATCAGTAGAACAAAAAACATAGAACCTGATCTCTAGGCACGTTGTGCTTCAGCGGATCAAGATCTATCTTGTTTGTACTTGTACTTGACTTATAAGTGAGTATATACAGCAATTTCTCACTTGAATCAACCTAACATAAATGTCTGTGTACTTGGCTTACTCTGTAAAGTACTTGTTCCCCAAAAGTATTTTAAATAAACACAGAGTGGATGAGGTGAAAGTATAAACTTAGCTTTAGAAAGTGAGTTTACTCTATCTAGCTGTGAGTCAGAGCTGATTTGTCATTCACTACACTCCTCAAATGTCTTTTTTAAATATTTTAACTGATAACCAGTGCATATGTAAATTCAGTCAAGTCTGCATTAGTGTCATTTTTATCTTAGTAAGGTAACGATCTTAAATCATTCAATATCTGCACTCAGTGATTAAAACAGGAACTACCAGACAGTAGAAAGCCACTTTGCCATGTATGCATTGATACAACAAGTGTACAATTTTATGCTGAATTCACAATTTTTGTTTCTTCCTACAATTTAGTGACTTTAGTGAACTGAAATGATGAAATAATTGAAGAAAATTTTAGATGACCACACTTTTTGTAATACATGGGTTGTTATGATGTATCTAGTTGTTGCAGTAACTTGCTTGTGACAGAGTACTTCTAGCTTTAGTAAAAGATCAGCTGCAACGAAGTTAATTTTAAATAAGATGATACAAAAATTTCATATTTACATCACAATTATAAATCATAATAGTTCATAGAATCTTGAAAACTAAAGGCAATAACAGCACCATCATATTTTGAAACATGCAAGCAGCCCATAATCTTAATGTCACAGGCAATTCATGCCTCATTAATATAAAATTTCACTAAAACTAGGCAGCAAAAACTTGTAGTAAATTTACTATTTTTCATGGTGTATCAGCTTTTGTTAAGTTCCGGGTAAAAGTCACCTAATTAAATTCCCAACTGACGGTGATTCTACTTCAGAAACAAGATGATTCTTTACCCAGTCCACAAGTTTAAGTATTGAAGGCTAAAATCTTTACCCTAAGTATGGAAGTCTTTACCCTAAGTATGGAAGTCTTTACCCAGTCTAAGTAAAAGTTTTTACCCGGTCTAAGTATGGAAGTCTTTATCCAGTCTAAGTATGGAAGTCTTGACCCAGTCTAAGTATGGAAGTCTTTATCCAGTCTAAGTATGGAAGTCTTTATCTAGTCCAAGTATGGAAATCTTTACCCTAAGTATGGAAGTCTTTACCCAGTCTAAGTAAAAGTTTTTACCTGGTCTAAGTATGGAAGTCTTTATCCAGTCTAAGTATGGAAGTCTTGACCCAGTCTAAGTATGGAAGTCTTTACCCAGTCTAAGTATGGAAGTCTTTACCCAGTCTAAGTAAAAGTTTTTACCCGGTCTAAGTATGGAAGTCTTTATCCAGTCTAAATATGAAAGTCTTGACCCAGTCTAAGTATGGAAGTCTTTACCCAGTCTAAGTATGGAAGTCTTTACCCAGTCTAAGTAAAAGTTTTTACCCGGTCTAAGTATGGAAGTCTTTATCCAGTCTAAGCATGGAAGTCTTGACCCAGTCTAAGTATGGAAGTCTTTACCCAGTCTAAGTATGGAAGTCTTTACCCAGTCTAAGTAAAAGTTTTTACCCAGTCTAAGTATGGAAGTCTTTATCCAGTCTAAGCATGGAAGTCTTGACCCAGTCTAAGTATGGAAGTCTTTACCCAGTCTAAGTATGGAAGTCTTTACCCAGTCTAAGTAAAAGTTTTTACCCGGTCTAAGTATGGAAGTCTTTATCCAGTCTAAATATGAAAATCTTGACCCAGTCTAAGTATGGAAGTTTTTATCTAGTCTAAATATGGAAGTCTTTATCTAGTCCAAGTATGGAAGTCTTTATCTAGTCTAAGTATGGAAGTCTTTATCTAGTCCAAGTAAAAGTTTTTACCCGGTCTAAGTATGGAAGTCTTTATCCAGTCTAAATATGGAAGTCTTTACCCAGTCTAAGTATGGAAGTTTTTACCCAGTCTAAATATGGAAGTCTTGACCCAGTCTAAGTATGGAAGTCTTTATCCAGTCTAAGTATGGAAGTCTTTATCTAGTCCAAGTATGGAAGTCTTTATCTAGTCCAAATATGGAAGTCTTTATCTAGTCCAAGTATGGAAGTCTTTAACCGATCTAAATATGGAAGTCTTTATCCAGTCTAAGTATGGAAGTCTTGACCCAGTCTAAGTATGGAAGTTTTTACCCAGTCTAAGTATGGAAGTCTTTATCTAGTCCAAGTATGGAAGTCTTTATCTAGTCCAAGTATGGAAGTCTTTATCTAGTCCAAGTATGGAAGTCTTCATCTAGTCCAAGTATGGAAGTCTTTAACCGATCTAAATATGGAAGTCTTTACCGAGTCTAAGTATGGAAATCTTGACCCAGTCTAAGTATGGACGTCTAAATCTTTACCCAGTCTCAGTTTAAGTATGGAAGACCATTACATTCAACACAAGATCTATAAAAAGTCATATCTAAGGAAAGAAAATGAATTCTCTGTAATTTTATTATATAATCTATGACAGTGTAATTAACCGGGCATCTGAAACAAGAATAATTTGAAATAAATAGAGGCAATATATTTCTCCATGATGTGAAACCATTTTTAATAAACAAATAAAGTATCCACAGCTGAAATGTTTGCAACCTGATGTTTAAACCTGACAATTTCACAATGTAAAAAGTTTGTTTAGGTGTAGAAAAGAAATGGGTTAGACAGTGTTTATGGAAGAAGTGTTATATGTATTTTCCCAGACTTCTCTGTGCACTCAGCAGGGGTATGACTATGATAGCCTGCATAGAAAGCATTATCTGATGCTAATCATGTTTACATTTATGTCAGTTCCAGTCTAAACTCCATTTGTACATCTAGAACAAATGGATTAGCAGACAGGAGGAGATTAACAATTAATCCACCTGGATAGTGTGCTGCATCAGCTTTATCAGGACTACCATATACCATCTAACATGAATCGGCATTCAAAATTGCTGCCTGCCTGATTGTTCCAAACCCAGCAATTTTCAGACAACACCAGTAATTTTTCAATGATTCTGCTAGCTGTTTCAAAGGTTGTTCCAAACCCAGCAATTTTCAGACAACACCAGTAATTTGTTAAAGATTCTGTTTCAAAGGTTTCTGGACTAAATTTCATCAGGCTCAGAAAGTTATAATAACAGAACACTGTCTATTGACAACACATGAAGTCCTTACACTAAAACATGGCTTAACAGACATTCACTCCATACCTACTCTGATAAGACACAACATTCAAGAACCCATTTTTACTTCTTCATATTCAACAAGGTACACAAAAGGGGCATAACTCACAGTGAATTATAGTAATTGATTATTAAGATTACAGACATAAAATATCTAAGAAACTCAGTTAATGTTTACACATTTTCCACCAGTGAAGGTGTGTATGTGTGTCATTTAGATTTTTAACGTAGCTTTAACAATTTTTCAGTCATATTGCTACGATGTCTGCAGTGTGGCAGTTTATAGTGATGTCTAGCACTGGGGCATCATGTCACAGACATATAGCATCATATCCCACCCAGTCACATTATCCTGACACCAGGCCAACCAGTCCTAACACTAACCTCTTAATGCTGAGCGCCAAGCAAGGCAGCTGTTAGTACCATTTTTGTAAGTCTGTGATATGACTTGGCCAGGGATTGAACCCACGACCTCCTGCATCCAAGGCAGATGCTCTAACCTCCACCAGTGAAGGAATCGAACCAACTTAAATGGTAGATTATGAATAGCACTAGTCTTATGCTGCATAGTAAAGAAAATAATAATGCAATGTAATGATGACCTTTGACCTTAGTGACTGGGAAGAAAGGAAAAGATCATACCTAGGGTTATTACTGGGCAAACTGTGCAATGGCAGTATATATAAATATATTTATTTGAATCAATTCATGATGAGGGTAGAAGCCAACTTCAAAAATGTATCTCCATAGCTCTGACCTTTAACCTCTTTGATCTTGACCTCAATGACATAAGTGTACCCAAAACAAAATTGCACATGAAGCAAACATCACAACTGCTTTAAAAATGTGGCAAATCATATGATGTGTAGGTGTCAATGTGTGTGTGTGTACAAGATTTTATGGAACATCAGCACAATCTTGGCTAGAGTTTAGGTATCCCCAAAAGGTCTACAAGACAAAGATAAAGGCAAAAAAGGTTAAAATCCTGAAAATATAAATTAAACCATTTTTACATAAACCCAACTCTTTTAAGAAGTCCAACCCTTCTCAGCTTGAACTTCATGGTGAGATGCATCCCATGGCACAAAGGAAGTTGATCCAGATAATTGCTGAATACCTAGTAAGTTATTGGTTTTAAAAAGATGAATACCCTTATGCCAAGGATGCAAACCCAATTTATAAATATAAATAAAGTGATTCAGTTCACCTGAAATAGTAAGGAAAACACTTTTAGCTGGATATATACAACTTCATGATACAAAAACTGAATTTAATTTAAAAACACTAATTGTAACATCAGGCCACATGCAAATCTCTTAAGTCTATTGTTTATCCTGGTTCATTTCCTGTTAGGTGTACTCAAGATTTAATCGGTGCACAGCTTTCTGAAAGTTTTTTTCCCCGCCCATTATTCTACTTATAATGCAAAATAAAGAAAAAATTGTATTTGTCAAGAAAAAGTTCTGGACATTAAATAATATCCTGACTGGACAAATGAATTTTGTTTCAAATTCCTGCATACTGCTTGTACATGTGCAAAGAGGTTTATTTTTCCTTATTTTAACCAATAAATGCACTAAAACACTTTCCCACAATTTTCCACTGACAAAATCAGTCTGCACTTGAAAACCAAAGTAATATAATTTTTCTGCAAAATAAATTCCCTGCTGTATCTATTCCCACTAAAAAAGTGCACTACAACTATAAATGTAAATAGTTATCATTTTAACCAATATACTCACAAGTCAAACTGCAAATGAAATAAATTCTCATCTGGCAGCACTTGTTGCTACTGCAGATCTGGGTCTGTGCAGTTTGCAGTCAGATTTATAAGTACAGTCTATCCTATGATGCAATATAGAAACAGTAAATAGGGGAGATAAATCCTATGAAAAATGTGATGCATTTCCCACATTTATTTAGTCCATTTTTAGTTACTGATGATATAATATGTACTAAAATGGAGTTGCAATAAAGCATGTTCATATTATTTCTAATGAGATAATTCCATTATTACATGTACACAAAACCACATACGTGTTTTGTTCCAAGTTGGTGGAAAGAATGAGTTTGATAGTCATTGTCAAGACGTATCAAATGAGTTCTTTCCCCCCTACTAGAATCAAAACATGAATGTAGTTTTGTATTTATTACAGTTTTTATATAAAAAAAACCTTTCCAAATATGTTTAGCTAAAATGTATGAATGGAAGTCAAAGCAAACTGAAGTCAGGTCCAATTGCAAACTACACAGACCCAGATCTGCTGTCACATTAAGTGCTGGCGGATCTGGTCTGTCCAGTTTGTTGGGAGTAATTGGTAGAATAAACATGATAGACTCTTATCTGCAGATGTATTATGTTACAGCAGATAAGGATCTTTGTTGTTTGCAGTTTGACTCAACTTATAAATGAATAAAGATGGTACTGTAATTTATAAAAGTTTCATCTCGTGGATGAGAAAATACTTATGCACAGACATCAGTTAAAACACCTAAATAGTTCCCATGTGGGTGTACTAAGGAAATACATACTAAACACAGCGATAGAAGAATAAATGAGTACGTAATAAACCCACAACCGTTTTTGGATCACACATCAGGCACTCGACCAACAGAGCTATCGCAGTACCCTGTCTGCTTTAAATCTTAGCTGCAACAAGCATTGTAGACTTAGATCTTCTGGCTCATAACGCACTGGAAGATCTGTCTGGGACAATGCTATGCATGGTTGGAGGTGTTTTGTACATTTAACATACATTTGTATTACACTGTATTGTCCTTATTTTTTTGTACACTTTTTTATTAGTACCTTTTCAGGTGTACAAATAATAAAAGGTAATTGATGGTGTATTGAAAAGTAAGAGTGTATGAAAAATAGTAGACAACACAGTATATACAATAATGTTATCTGTTTATTTTTATACAGCAATACATTAGAGATTTTCAGACAAACTTAAGTTTAAGATGACGTTAGAAATTTCAAAAAAACAAAACAAAAAAAGGACAAAACAACTTTATTTTCATTCTATAGGTTGCTGGCAGTGGCATTACTAGGAGTGTGTGGTGGGTGCAGACCGCACCAGGTAACACCATCAGAGGGGGTGACACCAAAATGACATTACTAAGAATTCTGTATGGTCTGTTACAGAAGGAAGTCCATGGGGGTGACACCATGAGTTACCACACTGCGTGACACCAACCCTAGCGATGCCACTGGTCGCTGGTTCAAACCCTGCCCATACCTGCTCAAATGGCTGCCATGCTGTGCCTCTGAGCAGGGCACTTTGCTACATGTACCATTAATCATCACTGAATAGTCTTTCATTTGCTGATGTGTCATTAATATATCAATCAATCAATCTTAAGAATTAAGTGTAAAAATGTAAATCTATTTTTAAATCATAATTCAAGTTTAGAAGTTATATTTGGCACAACGGAAACTAATACTCTATGGCCATTGTTTGGTTGAAATTAATACTCTATGACCATTGACTGGTGGAAGACATTTTATAGGCTTACTTTACTCTTTGTTAAACTATAAGTCAATTATCCAAAAGGTATTAAAAAATTACATGTACACAGAGTGGAAGTGAATAATTAATGGCTTTTTATTCATCAAAGGAACTGGAAGACCATTTGAAGTGACAAGCAATAATGTTTCTTTACTCAATGGAATATGGATGCATATCAATGAAAGTTCAACAGATAAGCATGCCTATTACCTCAGTACTAAATTTCAAACTGCAGTTAGTTAAATGTTACAAAAATTTAAACATATTTAAATTTGCAACCAGTGGTCTTAATTTTACAAAATGCATTTTGGGACCCCGAGTGGACTAAAGCGCTTGCCTTTACTGATCACTGCCATCTCACCGCTGTCTGCATGGGTTCAAGTTTCTGGCTCAGCCAACATGGGTCTGTGGGAAAGCTTGCCAGTAGCTTCCCATGGTTGGTGGTTCTCACCAGGGTTTTCCCTGGTTCTTACCCCACCAGTTATACTGGTTGCCATATACAACCTATCAAGAGCTAAATAATGGCCTTCATATTTGTCACACTCATCATAGGGGCCTTCATATTTGTCACACTCATCATACAGACCTTTATATTTGTCAACCTCATTATGCAGGCCTTCATATTTGTCATCATAGGGACCTTTATAATTGTCATTCTCATTAAAGGAACCTTTATAATTGTCATACTCTTCATAGGGATCTTTATAATTGTCGTACTCATCATAGTGACCTTTATAATTGTCATATTCATTAAAAGAAACCTTTATAATTGTCATATTCATTAAAAGAAACCTTTATAATTGTCATATTCATTAAAAGAAACCTTTATAATTGTCATATTCATTAAAAAAAACCTAAAATTGTCATACTCATCATAGGGACCTTTATAATTGTCATACTCATCATAGGGACCTTTATAATTGTCATACTCATTATAGGGACCTTTATAATTGTCATACTCATCATAGGGACCTTTATAATTGTCATATTCATCAAAGGGACCTTTATAATTGTCATATTCATCATAGAGACTTTTATAATTGTCATATTCATCAAAGGAACCTTTATAATTGTCATATTCATCATAGGGACCTTTATAATTGTCATACTCATCATAGGGACCTTTATAATTGTCATACTCATCATAGGGACCTTTATAATTGTCATACTCATTATAGGGACCTTTATAATTGTCATATTCATCATAGGGACCTTTATAATTGTCATATTTATCATAGGGACCTTTATAATTGTCATATTCATCATAGGGACCTTTATAATTGTCATATTCATCATAGGGACCTTTATAACTGTCATAGTCATCATAGGGACCTTTATAATTGTCATATTCATCATAGAGACCTTTATAATTGTCATATTCATCATAGGGACCTTTATAACTGTCATAGTCATCATAGGGACCTTTATAATTGTCATATTCATCATAGAGACTTTTATAATTGTCATATTCATCAAAGGGACCTTCTTAATTGTTATATTCATCATTGGGACCTTTATAATTGTCATACTCATTATAGGGACCTTCATATATATTACACATTACAACACAAACCATAACATCACTTATAATATGCTATATCCAATATTCACATGTGTTCAATTTATTATTAAATATACTTGCTTATAAGTCAATTATTACTGCAAATGACAAAGATCCCAATCTGCTGCATCACAATGCACTGGCAGATTAGGGTCTATGCTGTTTATTCAACTGTTCCTCCTAACAAACTGTACTGACCCAGATCTGCCAGTGCATTATGCAACAGCAGATATGGGTCTGTGCAGTTTGCACTCATATGCAATTATGGATGGTATCTGCTTCAACTGACATTGCATCATTCACTCATCTTATCCTTTTTTGTAAAAATTAGTTACTTATTATAAAAATGTTATTTTGTTAATTTCATTTTTCTCACCACAACACATTTCACATGATATCACACAATTCCCGTCATTGGCACTGCATTAAAACACCACATGCCTGTTCAATTTACACATGATATCATACTGTACACAATGATGAGACAAGAATAATCCACAAAGGTGGTGGAAACAAAAACTGGTAAATGCAACTGGTCACTATATATGTTGCACCTCATTTTGAAAGAGCATTAAAATACATCAACAAAATAATGTTATCTCCTTTGTCTTATACATTATTCATGTTTCCAACTGGACCATGAACATGTAAAAAAAAAAAAAAAAAAAATAATGTTTATTTAAACAAATATACAGAGATTCTTGATCACCTAAATTGAATCAGTCTTTTAGACAATTTATATACATTACACTGGGTGTGACAATCCCCAACAAATATTGATAAAAAGATGGATATATATCTCACCTGCTCCACTGCGTAATACAGATACAAGTATGTTTTCACTTCCAAAAGACCCTAACCTTGCCTTGAGGTTGAATGACGGGTTAGAGTGCATGAATATGGAAGGGCAATGCTTAATGACTCTACAATTTAAATTTGGCAGCCATCCCTTGCAAGATTCATTCTTATGCACATACAACAAACTTTAACTGACCATTAACCAGGATTTTAAAATGACCCTAACCTTGCCTGAGAAAAATGGAAGGATGGATGCAAACGGGCAGTTTCCTGATTCTACAGTCAATAGCTATACCTCTTTGGGTTTGTGACTCAAGACCCTCCAGAACACTTATCCAAGATATTCAAATGACCTTGACCTTTCATAAGAGTCACAGGTAGAGGGTTGCGATGCATGGCCAAGCTTCCAATTTTACAGTCCAATAGTATGGCTATCCCTCCTTGGATTCGTGAATTGTGGCCATATAGAAAAACCTTTACCATAAACTTAACCAAGATTTTCAAATGGCCTTGACACTGCTAGAGGAAAACAGAAGAGCTGGGGTGCAATAATGCATCGATTTTTAAAGTCAGAACTTTCTGATTCTACAGCTCAAGCAGTAAAGTTATTCCTCACAGGGTGTGACTTATGACCATACAGAGAGAATAAAACTTGTTCAAGATTTTCAAATGACATTAACCTTGCCCAGTATTTATAGAGTGGGTAGGGCTGCATGGATATTGAAGAGCCAACCAACCTGATTATATAATCCAAATATGACAGCTATTTACCCCAGGGTTTCAGATTTATGACCATATTGAGAAACTTTAACCAAAGCCTTTCCAATGTTGATCTCATTGGTATTGTTGCTGGTGGAATCAGTGGTACCTAGGTCTCACCTGTGCTAAAGCAGGCAAGACAAATCTCCATAAAATATAACTCAAGGCTTTAAAGACCCAATTAAGTATTTACACAACAAAATGGAAAATTCATTGTTACTTTAAAAACTGTACATGAAAACATGCCCTCATTGGTTCTGTGTAAAGTATGTTATGTCAGCATAAACACATGTATAATTTGAAATAAAATCCACTCTGTGAAACATAATATTTTTTTATATAGACTCAATTATGAAGCTTTCAGATGATGTACCATCAGAAACAAACTTGTACTTTTTAAAAGAATGCAGTTTATATAACACATTTTAACACCTGAGTTCAAGAAATTTACATTTGGTCACCTTTACCTTTTATTGTTCATACTTTTTCAAAGAACTTTTATATTCACTTTTAACATTTGATCTTGCTAGAGTATATATTGATACCGGTATTATAATATTTTGGAGGGTTTATGATCCTAAAGTTGTTAGCAATTTTTACCGTTACATTTTTAGAACCATACTGGTTAATCAGCACTTTATGGCCAGGATTGTGCTGCTAAACTCTGTGCATCCATCCATCCATCCATACATACATACATAACAAATTAAATCATTGTCTGAAATGTATCAAATGTCTCAATGAAAGCTACTGCATTACTTTAGATTTAAAAAATATAAATTAGCTGTAAAATTCACAGTGACCTAATTTTGCCTTTAATAAGGCTACTATCCAGTTGATCATCTGAAAACTATGTATATATATATATTTAATGCCCTAAGGGTATATACTAAATGAAACCCCTGAGGTTAAAAAAAAAATTTGACTTGATTTAAACAGGCTGAAAATTCTTATTTTCTAAGTTGGTAAAGTAAACTCATCCTAATAAAAAGTACATTGTTGTCTGCTTTATTTATTTTTGCAGAATGACCTGAGGTTACAAATGTGCTTCTGTTGAAAAAAATGTTACAGAGACCACCCACCAGTACTGTCGCATTACACGAATGTGACAAGTAATCCAAAATCAATTAACTGTGACATCAATGCAACATTATCCTAACATATATACTCACCAATATGTCAGCTGCAACAACAACACAGACCCTGATCTGCCGTCGCATAATGTGCCATGAGATCAGGGTCTTAGATGCTTGTTCTACTAATTACTCAAAAAAAAACTGCTGGCACATTACGAGATAGATATATGCAGTGTGCAGTTGCAACTGACTTAAAAGTGAGCATAAATGGTACTTATTGCATAAAGTGTAACACAATTATATGGAGCAAGAGATTTCTCTTTGCTGAAGCCACATTTTGTTTAGAAAGACAAGACATACATTAAAGTAAGTTAACTTAAAAAATGAGTTTAATCAAAAAATAGTATGCAGAGTTAATTTAAGATGTGATCATGGACGTATGAAAGATAAGCACACAAATGCAAAAGAGACTACTAACGGAAAGCATCCACCAAGGAAGGCTTGACAAAAACCGAGACCACTGCCACCATCAACTGTGAAGTAATCCCTGAGCGATGCACAACAGCATAAGAAAGCTAAGCAAACATTTGAAATAGCTTTAGACAATGGTCCTTTCACTAAATATTCTACTACATTAAACATATGCCAGTTGGCTGTGTATAAGCAGAACCTTTTCAATGGGTACATTTACTGTCACTTACAATAAACTTAAATACTAGTTGACGGCGCATGTTAAGAAAGACTCTTTTTCTGTACTAATTCTGCCAGCTGTAACTGTGACCCCAGTGAGGATGCCTTGCTGCCCACACACATCTGAAACTGTGCTGGATCAAGTTTTACATCACAGTTTATGTGGTGGAATGCATGGACCATTCCCAGATCTACTGAACGGAAAATTGTCAAGTTACTGGCAACTATTTTGCTAAATAGATCCACGTCTTCTTTCCCCCAGCCCTGGATACTGATATCGAATCCTCCAACAGCATCCAGGTCACTCTGATACATGGCTGCGATACCGTATCCAAATTGTCGCCAATAACCCATCCTGGCTGATCTGTCGTTAATGTCAATGTCGCATTCGTTCATTGGTTTATCAGAGCATATAATACTGGGGTCGTACTGACTGAACACTACAGGAAAATATATTTGTGCACCTCGAATGGTGTTCAAACGAATGCGAGACAAGGAATCCATGTTAAACAAGATGTCTACATCTACAAAAAAGAGAAGATCGCTGGGTGAACATTGCTTTGCGCCGAGATCAAGAGCGCCAGCTCTGGCAAAAGGTCCTTTTGCTTCAATGACTTCAATAGATCTGCCACCATATTTTTTTTGATATTGTCCAACTACTTTGATAATCTCATCCACGTCTTCTTTGGGACAATTTTCAGTGAAAAGAACTAAATGAAGAACTGAAGGGTTATGGGGACTGAGACAGACATCCTCAAAATTTTTCATGAATCGTTTGAACTCAGTTTTTTTCCCTGATAAAGGCAGAATGAAATGAACGATTTCTGTCAGTTTTTTATCTAAGATATTGTGATTACCTATAAAATGCCGAAATATATTTGGGGAATGATGCATTTCACTGGAATTTGTCACCGAGGTAAAAGGACTTTCTATGGCTTCAATTTCAGTGAAAGGTTGCCGAAGATAAGAATGTCTCCTAACTGGTACAGTCATTCTTTTACCTTTGTGTTTTCTGTATGTTAATAAAACATCCAGGACATAGTCCGCTCCATAAGGAGAAGTTGTTCTTGTATATCCATACAAGATCTCTTTAAAGTCGATAGTCCTACCTTTCTGACGAGCATTTTTGTTAAATGAAGAAATTGTTTGTTCAATAGTCTCATCAAGAGCTATTTTCAAAGATGAATCAATACTTTTACGTGGATTTACCTTTGCATGTGATGAGATTGACCGAAAGAAATAATCCCATACTGGTAAATCTTCATCGAACACGGGAACGTAGTTTAACAATGATGGATGAACACTGTAATAATTCTTCTTTGTGGAAGGACTCCGTTCATTGAGAACCTGGTTCATGTCATCTATCTCCCGCTGCAGATAAATAATTTTCTGCCGTAGTTCCATTATGTGTGTAGATTTTATATAATTATACACACGATATTGATGGGTTGGAGTTTTGACAGGGTGCAATGTTATTGCCTTCAGGACTTCTTTATCTTTCAGTGCTGTCTCAAATGAACCTCGATAGTCTTTAAAGTTCTGAAAAAACAGGTGCTGCATCTGAAATTATATATAAAAAAAGCAATAAAAAATATAACCTGAAATTATATTTTAAAACAACAGGCACAAATAAATATAACCTAAGATGTTCATATCTCAATTTGTAAACGTCTTGGGTCATTCAAAATGAAGATAACTCTGGCTTTTTTCCCTACATCATCATTCCAAGAATAGACTTTCAGATGTAAAGAAACTACTGTTAATTGTAGCCTATCCTTATTTTAAAAAAACTGTATGTAGTTTCATCACAGTTAATCCTTGCATATTCATATGCATGTTGCCTTCTGACCTGAGATGTATTTATCAAGTCTGTGCACCAGAAAACAGATCGAAGTTCAATAAATCAAGTTTGATTTTTACGAAAAAAATCCAAGGAAAATATAAAACAATCTGCATTCAGCAAGTACTGTGGGTACAATGCTCCACGTCATCCATTCCACCCCTGTCCCTTTTTCTTACCATCTTATTATTACTTTTTCCATTCCTCGGCTCTTTTCAAGAGCACAATTAACAAAAAGCACTATGTACACTTTCTAAAAACCACAATTATATTACAAGGTTTGAATTCCCCTCCTTTACGGTGTAAGGGATGTAAAAATGGCCCAATGTACCTCACCTGCATAGCGCAAAATGTGATTATCTGACGCAACATTTTTAATCTTGGAAGCATCCTGTGATAATGTTCACACTGACAAGGCCTTTATATTGAAAAAGTTCATATAAAGACAATTTGACTCTGTATGTCAAGGATTTCACCGATTTTGTACCTTTAATTTTGTATCGATTTTTACGAATGCATAAACTTGCTTGGCACTATCTAGCCACCATTTTGCTGATATGCCCTCTCTCTCTCTCTCTCTCTCTCTCTCTCTCTCTCACACACACGCGCGCGCGCGCACACACATTTTACATTATTTCCAATAGTGTAGGACAATGTTCATGATACTAGAGTATTATAATGTACCTATGTATATGAACAAATCCATGTCAGGGTCAGATTAAAACCAGATCTCCATATTCCTATGAGGAAATCTGACGGACACCAATAAAAGTTCATGTTTTGGTGACCTCTGGAACTTCCATTCAACCTATTTTTAGTATCCTATCAGATAAAGTGAGAGAGTTATCGCTAATGATGACATGTTATCAATGGCTAAAAATGACATGTTATCAATGACACGTCACTTTCAGACATTTGAAAGTTGTGATTTGATTGGTTAACCACAAGGTCAGCAGAACATGGCCACTTATTGGTCTCCACCAGATCTCCACTTTGAACTGTTGAGGTCTAATTTTAATCAGGACACAGTAGAACCGATCTTAAGACCACCCCTTCTGCCTAAAAGCCAGTCAACCACCGTATAATCAATAAATCTGTGTGCTGCGAAAAATCTGGTCTTACATGAAAAGTTGGTCTTTCATAGCAGTTGTCTTGCAAGACAAGTTTCACTGTATATAGCCAGAGGACCGTGAGCAAGAATGGTTTAAAAATAGTGTTTAATCAGTGTATTGCATAACATTATTCCAGTTTTAACCTTATAATCCCAACTGTGTAAGAATAACCACAGAAATCTGTATAAAGAATGCTGGTGACAGAATTTTACATACATGTAAAGCAGGACGCAGCAAATTTATTTTTAAAAAAGCATTTGACTTGAGCTTCATCAAAAATTTGCAAAAAAGTAGTAAATGTAAATGAGGAGGTACAATAATAAAAACTATTAAATGTAAAACAATTTCCAAGTATCCAGACATCAGATAGTGAAAAACGTTCAATCACATGACCATGGAGCCATGTTGCAGTATTGTCCATTTACTTCTAATTGATTTGGAATTCTCTATCAAGGCAGTCCATTTTTAATGCTAACTCATTACAATCTAAGGAACGAGAATTTCTGTCTCATATATTATCAATTCTACTTCCAAAATCTATTTAAAATAAAGAAGAATAAATGTCCCCATCTATGGCAAGAATTGCATGGTGGCATAATTGGAGGTCTACATCTGCATTATTATTCAATAGGGGAGTCTAGGTAACTAAGTAGGTAGAGCATCAGACTCATGGTCCAAGGGTTGCAGGTTTGATACCTACCCACGCCAGCCCAGGTAGGATGCCTAATCGTGCCTTTGGGAAAGACATCGAGCCTGCATTTCCTTGGCATGATGTAATTAAGCAGATAATGTTACAAACTGTGTTTAATACCCCCATGATTACTGAAAATGCAACATATATCTTCAATATATTTGTGGTTATACTGTTTAGCAATCACTGAAAATAATTGCCCTGAATATAAAATGACCTAGATATAACGTAACTAGGCTGACAATTTCATAATTCAGTGAGCTTGTACAAACCTATTATCACTTTACTCAAATTTCCTTGGCACTAAATAACCTACTTGTGTTGGTGTGCTATAAAGCACCCACCCACCCCAAACCAAACCTGGTCTTAACTGAATGGATGATCTATGTACATGTATTTAATTTGAAGCTGAGAATGACCTTTACGATCAATGATAAAATGATATTAAATTTGACTACATGATAAAAAGAACATAATTCAGGTTTAACAAAACAGAACTCCAACTTTTACCCATCTGTTCAAACGCGAGCGAAATGGTCAATGAAAAACGACGTTTCTAACACAACTAGGCCTCAGGCTAAAATAAAATCTCTTGGATGGTGATTTGTTTGGATGTATTCAAAAGTAGCCCCCAAAACAAGTTTCCTACTCGCATTTACGGCGAAAATGACAAAAATCTCCAGGGGTTAATGAGTTAGAAGTGCCAATAACGCAACGTATCAGTATTATAACTGCCACGGATGCCTGAAGCACTTCAATATTGACTTCTGACACTAAAATGAATGCTGTTTGAAAATAATTTGCCATCCCCTGCATCCTTTAAAATGATGCTCAAAATGAAGCAATCCTGCTCAAACTTTTCTCTTAATAAAATGAAATGGTTGGAGTTTGTAATACAGCAAACCATTTTCTAACATCTTCAGTCAGTAGATAAGACTAATTATCAATACAAAATTTAACCGTGCATTTTTGTATATCGTATAGACTGGCTTACAAGTCGATTTCAACTGGAAACTGCCCAAACCCAGATCTGCCATTGCATAATGCACCAGCAGATCTGGTTCCGTGCAGTTTCTCAGAAGTAATCAGTAGAACAAACAACAAAGACCCTGATCTGCAGGCACATTATGCTATGCAGATCAGGATCTTTGTTGTTTGCAGTTTAACTCAACTTACAAGTGAATACAATGAGTAAAATACTTTATGTCTGTTGCAACCAAATGCAGGGTTGGAGATGCAGAATATGCCAGATGCGCTCTCCTGCATGTTGTAAAAGGCAGCTACTTGAATCAGGAGCTGTGGTGGTGCCTTTTTTCTTCGTGTGCCAGACTTGCAACCGAACGGGTGCAGGTTCGAATCCTACCACTGGATCGGGTTTTCTTGGCTAATGAGATGTATTCTTGGGCAAGGCACTTTACTCAAACTGCCTTAGCACTAAATAACATACTTGTGTTATTGTGCTGTAAAACACAGAACACCAAGCAAATCAAGTCTGTTCTGTCAGATCAATATATTATGAACGGCACTTTCAGACATTTGAAAGTTGTGATTTGATTGGTTAACCACAATTGGTTGATTTAAAGTTCATTCTTTGATACAAATAGTCAATGAATTTGTATCTTTTTTGGTGGGGGAGGGGTTTACCAATTTTCAACAATGAACCATATAAGAAAATGTGCAGGACACCTTGCACTATCCACAAAATGAAGTATCCTTTACCGTGTCATATTTTGTCAAACCACAAAAAAGTTATATCCATGAAAAATCAAAGTAAGGTCTACAAGAAGGCTGTTATGTATTGATCGACAACAAAAACTGATTAAAAAAAACGAAGGTGCTACTGTTGTAACTTAAGTTTTGATTGGATGAAATGTAAATCAGATCATTCTGTAACTTACGCTTTGATTGGATGAAATGTAATTGCCTTCAGGTTATTATGCAACTTGAGCCCTTCTGGGAAAATGTAGGATTCCAAATAAAGAGACCAACATACAGAAAGTAAACCAGACAGCCTAATGAAAACATTACATGTTTTTTTTTTAAATGGGCAGACGGAATGTTGATCTAATTTCACAATAAACTGAGTTACAATTATCTAAACCAATTCTGCCCACTTTCCATATCCCCAAAAAAAAATAGTGGGAGAAGATCTTTTAATTTAGCTGCAAATGAAAAGGTGAGGACAACAAAAATGATAATGTGCAGTCCCAGCTGAGAAAAGATTGGTTAAACTTAGAATGCACTGCATGAAAAGACTGTAATTATGGGGCCAAGTAAGGGTCTAAGGAAATAATTAATGTAAACAGGCCAGGTAATTATGGTTCTGATATGGGACGCTGAATTAATTCTGACTGCTTAACCACGCAATTGGACCCTTTTACAGCCACAAACCCATGTAACTTGTAAATCCCAGATATTCAAGGGCTTGTAATTTACATTATATGATTGGCAGGTGAAAAGACATCTGTATCAAAGAAAAACATCTAGTTCCCTCATTAGCATTTTTTTCGGTAAAGTTAACGTATAAACTCGTTTATAAGACGAATCCAATTTTAAATTGCATAGACCCAGATCTCCTGTTGCATAAAGTGTCAACAAACGTGGATATATGCAGTTTGTTAGGAGTAATCAGTAGATCATACAATCGAGACTATAATCTGCAGGTGCATTCTGTTATGACAAATAACGGTCTTTGCTGATTGCAGATTAACTCGACTTTTAAGCGAGTACAAACAGTACTAACTTGCCTTTAGCGACAACTGCATTAAATTGGTCAACTTTTAGATGATAATGATGAAGGACGTAAATTGTACTTTTCATAATTTCACAATACATGTAGTCCTAAAAACAATATTTTCCATGTCTGTCTATTTTAGAAGAAAAAGAAATGTGGAATGCAGATGCAAAATAAGAAACCCCTACTGAGTTAGGACAAACCGTCTATTCTAATGCCAGACTACTGAACTCTGTTACTTTAGCTTGGGCAAATTCCAAACACAATATGAATGACATCATTCTAAGAAACAAAAATTTGACAAGAATGGTAATGAAAATTGTAGAATGATTGTTTTTTCATTTTCGGAATAAATCCTTTTCACAAAAAGTAAATGGGACCCATAATGGCCGAGTTGTCCAAGACGCTCACCTTTACAGATCACTGACATCTCACCTTTATCCACGTGGGTTCAAGTCTCAGACTCAGCCAACATGTGTAAGTGAGAAAGCTTGCCTGTAGCTTCCTGTGTGTCAATGATTCTTCCTGGGGTTCTCCCAGGTTATTCCTCCATGAAATATACTGGCTGTCGTGTATAGCCTATCATGTGCTGAAAAATGGCATTAAACCCAAAACAAACAGCAACAACAATAAAAAAGTAACTGGATGCTATTACAGAGTCCTAATATATATTTCGGTACAGATGCCCCTCGTATGAGAACATTCTTTCGGTGATAAAATGGTGACCCTATAAGTGCAGTGACCATTCTAGTAAAGTCATTCCCCTCTTATTCGGCCATTCTTTCAGGCATAAAAAGGTGACACTATCCATGCAAGAGGAGTGACCATTTCAAGTACAGTTATTCCCTTTTACGGTGCTATCCCTTCTGGGATAAAAAAGGCGATCCTTTAAGTGGGATGACTATTTCATGTATAGTTATCCTTCTCAAACTGGGCCATTCATTATGTTATAAAACTGTGTCCCTCTATGTAGGATGACTACTTAAGAGGAAGGCTACATGATAACACGGCTGCTACGTAGACCCAAATCTGCTGGCATATTATGCAATAACAGATCTGGGTCTGGGAAGTTTGCAGCTGGAGTCCATTTATGAGTATATATGGTTACTTTGCGGACTTTTCTGTATAATTCTAAGAACACCAATCCATACTTCGATGAAACATCTCAACTTGAACAGTGTAGTGAATTCGTGTAAAATGTCTGAACGTTATTATTTCCAAAGAATAACATAAAGTGAAAAGTGAAACCTTTTTTTATCACCTCGTAAAACTAATATACAATATGCAAATTAAACTTGTTGCAAAATTTTGAGTTGAGTATTTAATCAATTTGCTATGTTTTATACAAGAGAAATAAACTTAGATTTATGTACAACTGTTTTATATAGTCTGTAAACCAACAGCTTGATTCAAGTAGGGCATTCGTCTTAAGCCATTTGCAAATTGTCATTCTCCATCTTTTCTGCATTGATATTCATGGGATTTCATCAGTGCTCTCCACGAATAAAACAAGTCTTTTTTCATGCCGGTATCCTATAATTTTTCGGGATGGAAAAAGTATGTTTACACTCAGCTGTTGTGAGTTCGTTGATGTGGAAAGAATCACCCCCATTCTTCATTACAGACATGCAAAAAGAGGATAGCTAAGAAGTAATTCTTTCTGACTGCTCCCAAAATTTTGAATACTTCTGATAGGCGATACGAATAATATCTTGTGTATACTGCCTTCAAATCCACATAACTGTACTTTTATTTTTGAGAATGTGTAAAGTTAAAAATATTGTCTGCGGAATGGAAACATGTGGAATCAGTCCTAATTTAAACCAAAGTACACCATACAATGGAATCCATCAACAGAAACCACAGGAAACCTGTCTTTCTGAGCTATGCGGTTCTTTGATACATCCTTTTGTGGCATTTTAAAAGTACGATGGAACCTGTCTTGAAAGAAGACCACCACTTCTGCCAAAACAAAATCGTCTCTCATAACACTATATATTTCAATAAATCTGTACATGGAGAACCTGGTCTCTCAAGACAGGTGGTCTCTCATAGCAGTGGTCTCTAAGGCAGGTTTTACAGTACCGGATAAAAAAATCCTTTTGTGGTCTCTTATGCCAGGTGGTCTTTCTATGAGATGCCTTTTTAAAACAGGCCTGCTTGCATTGGTCTAATATCAGACTTCAATAAATTGTATGGTTACCTCACATTGTGACACTGTTCAGTCTTTCATGCTGTTGCAGTATTAAAACTGTCCAACATTTATTTACTAAAAGGTCTGAAATCTAATCGACAGAAAAGAAAAGAAAAAAGAAAAATATTAATTTAGTTAGATGCACTGGCGCCAAATACTTAATTATTCAAGAGAATTCACAAAAAGCTGCGCTTTCTAGCCCATCCCGCTGAAGATTTTCTTTCTATTTCTTTCCTGTCAGTATATGTATACATTTAATTTAAAATCTTTCAACTGATGCTATCTCTTGCAACTATAATTATTTTCACATTATCTATGGTAAATCTAGAAAATAATGAGATCATGTGATACCAAAATCAATGTAAAAAAAAATAGTCCTTGAGTCACAATCTTGTATTGTGTTCTATCCCCCGACGCATTGTCGACGATACAGCAGTTTTAGTCCAAGTTCAATGCCAAACCTGACAATTTTTCTTTATTCTCATTTACTGTCAATGTGGAAGCCACATTATTTTTGGTAATTAATTTTATTTTTGGTAATTAATTTTATTTTCGATTGATGCCATTCTGCGTTCGCCATAACTAACAAAGCAACAAGGTGCTGCAACTTAAACAATATATATGTAGATTTATCAGTAAATAATGTGTCCACAGATGCATCTATTTTCAATTAAACATTGCTGACAATGATCTGTCGGTGTGCGTCTGGAGATGTGATTGTTTTCAACGAAACATTGCTGACCCAAATCTGTCAGTATATAATGTGTCTGCAGATATGACCTTTCAATTACTATAGTCCATGATCTGTTAATGTGTCCACATACCGTATGTACTCATTTATAAGCCGAGTCAAACTGCAAACAACAAAGATCCTGATATGCTGTAGCATAATGTGCCTGCAGATCATGGTCTATCTTGTTTGTTCTACTAATAACTCCTAACAAACTACACAGTCTAATATCTGCCAGCGTAATAACTCCTAGCAAACTGCACAGACCAGTATCTGCCTGCGCATTATGCGACGGCAGATATGGGTCTTTGAAGTTTGCAGTTGGGCTCATCTTATAGGCGAACATATATGGTATTTAACTGGTTATAATCAAATACTGTAGATCATGATCTATCAATATGTGTCCACAGATGTCACTGTTTTCAATTAAAAAATTTGTAGACCCCAATCTGTCACAATAAAATACCCCCATGTTGTCAACGCAGCATTGTAGAAGACCCGAATCCATCAGCATAATGTGCCGACAAAGATGGCCGTTTTTAATCAAACAATGTCGACCTATATCTCTTGCCACATTAAAAAAAGATCTGGGTCAGTACATTTTCTAATTTGTTGTGCATTATAAACAGGAATATATGGTATTAAAAGGGACTACTGGCATTCAGTATGGTGTTTTCTTTCCCCTAAAATCAATTTCAGCATGTTCTTCTTGAAAAATTCATGGTTTTATTGGTATAACATCTTCCTAGACAAATCAATAAACTTAATGAAATACACTGAAAAGAGGCACACAAAAAAAAAACATAAATTATCTTCATGCATATATTTTCATTTTCATGGTTGTTTTTTTTTCCTTCAAAGAAAGAAGTTGTATTTTGATCAAGGCTTGCATATTTCAAACGGGCAAATGAACCTTTTCATCATCAAAGGAATCAATGTTCTTTGGAACTTCAGAATAACTTTTTATATCAGCAATGAAATCCATGAAAGGTGGCAGCCAATGAAAAAAAATTTTTTTTTTTACAGTACTTGATAGGGTAAAGAAAGAGCTTAGGCAATAGAAGGGAAATTACATCACTAGATACAATAAGGAAAGAGCTTAGGCAGTAGAGGTGAAATTACAGCACTGGATACAATAAGGAAACAGCTTAGGCAGCAGACAGGAAATTACAGCACAAAATAAAATAAGGAAACATCTTAGGCAGTACAGGGGAAATTACAGCACTAGATAAAATAAGTCAAGAGCTTAGGCAGTAGAGAGGAAATTACAGCGCTTGATAAAATAAAGGAATAGCTCAGCTCGTAGATAGGAAATTACAGCACAAGATAAAATAGGGAAACATCTTAGGCAGTAGACAGGAAATTACAGCACAAGATAAAATAAAGGAATAGGTCAGGCAGCAGAGGGAAAACAAGGAGCTTAGGCAGTAGAGTGGAAATAACATTTTGAAGCATATTTGTTCCGATAAACTTGCAATGTTATTTCCAAATGATATGCCAGCTGGAAATGTATTTTACAATACCGGTGAGCTCTTGCACTTAAATTTGTATAATACTGCAAGAAAATAGCTTTCTATTTCCTTTACAATTCATAATACCTATAACGCAAGAAAGTTATAAATCAGGATTACAGTAATTATTCAACTGGTAATTAAGCTCTGCTCACTTTATTTTCAGTGCACCCAGGGACTCTTACACATAAAATCCTGTTCTTTTACATCTTTAAATTAAACAGATCAATCCATGCTGACTGTTCAATATATCCTTTCCATAACATTTGTCCTAATCACCGACACATTTTACTGATTCAAATAAATTCTCTGAACTCCAAGAAGATATTATAATACATAATTGACAGCAAAATGAAAGGAAAAACTGTCTGCTACCGTTGATATCAGCATTCTGTCTGTTGATTTTGCCTCTGTATGTGTTGCCAAATTTGTGAATTATGAAAGACTTATATTACAACCTACAACCAACCACAGAGGTAAATTTGTCTTGACTAAGCTGAAGAAGTATGGAATATATATATATATATATATATATATATATATATATATATATATATATATATATATAGGTAAATTTGTCTTGACTAAGCTGAAGAAGTATGGAATATATATATATATATATATATATATATATATATATATATATATATATATATATATATATATATATATATATATTCCATACTTCTTCAGCTTAGTCAAGACAAATTTATTTATTTTAAAAGTATTTTCTACTTTTTGTAGTTACCACCTACCATCAGTGGAATGATATTAAAGGGAGATAAATATCAAGTCCATATATATATATATATATATATATATATATATATATATATATATATATATATATATATATATATATATATATATATATATATATATATATATATATGCATGCACACACGTTTGGCCCAAGCAAATGAATGAACCATAACCAATCAATCAACTAAATCTTGATAGAAAAACTGGTTAAAAATCGAGATCAGTAATATTACTGCTCAGCATTTGATAATGAAAGCATTGAGAATATCGATGTCTTGGGGGCTTCAGGCGATACCAATCTGTATAAAATCATATGGAAGAGCATAACTCCAGACATACTTCTATTCACGGTCCTTGTTACTATTGCAAACATACTGCTGTAAATAATCTGGACAATATTTCTTAACGTTTCTTTTCTTTATATGTCACAAGAGAACTATTAGTAACATTTGAAACATTATTTGATGAATTTATGATTTCTTGTGGAGATTTATTTTAAAAGTATTTTCTACTTTTTTGTAGTTACCACCTACCATCAGTGGAATGATATCAAAGGGAGATAAATATCAAATCCAATCATTTATATAAATTTGCATAACCTCCCTTGACAAATACAACTAACTTGAAAGGTATTGTGTAAGACCATCAAGTTTGTTTCTATTATTAGTAATAAAAACTATATTTGGTAAAATAGGATGGACAATGTGCCATAGGTATGGAGGGATTTAAATCCTACAAGCAAAGAAAAGTATTGAGCCCACATGCAGTTGCAGCTGCCTGCCAACATAACATAACCCCAAGTAAAAATGAAATGCAATTCTTAAGAGAATGGTTCTATGGGAATAAAAATGGTTTGCCTGCAACTCACTGTACTATAATCACTCTCATTACATGCAGCTTCATCCTCGTATATATTATGCACAGGATTAAACCAGTGGTACAAAGATCTATTGAAATAATAATAATAATAATAATAATAATAATAATAATGTGTTCTACTTTTTGACTCCATGGCCCAGGGCATTCCAAAAGCACGTGTAGGCAGGTAATTTACTCATCTAAATCTGCCTGAGCTACTGTTACTTTTTTGCTGCCTCCTGTGCCTTTCTTGGGGAGCACCCTCAATCCCATGTTGCTTTAAAATCCTTACCTACTTCCAATTTTATGGAGTGCTGTTATAGCCCTATCAAGGGAAATAACATAGGGCACAGCTGCAGTAAAAGGGAAAATGGTGAATTTACAAATTTATAATTATCTGTGTATTCCCTAGGGGTGCAGTTGTTGTTGTTGTTGTTATAGGGTTTAACGCCATTTTTCAGCATAAGATAGGCTATACATGGCGGCCAGTATTAATGGTGGAGGAAGAACCCTGGAAAACCCCGGAAAGAACCACCGACCCTCGAGAAGCTACTGGCAAGCTTTCTCACATATCCACATTGGTCGAGCCCGAGACTCGAACCCACGCAGACAGAGGTGAGATGGCAGTGATCCGTGACGGACAGCGCTTTAGACCACTCGGCCACTCGGCCCCCCCCCCAAAGGGTGCAAGACTGAGTAAAAGAATTCCCTTGGTGACAGAACAGGGAGTCAGACTCTGCAACAACAAAAAATTGTATCAAAACTGGGGGGGGGGTCCCAATGAAAAACATTTGGGATCTCTGAAGCACAACATAGAAACACTGACTATAGTGAAGTGAAGAAAAAGTCGATTAAATGTTGTAATGGAAACAAACTGTAACCATAGGTTACCCTACATTATGACCCATGGGTAAAAGTAGTACTAACTGATCAGGATTATATAATGGTCTTATAATTCCATATATAAAATAATTCAGGTGAGGGGTTTAGAAATACAAGTGATAGAATTTTGTTTTTATCATAGCTTGTAACCAATACAATATTTGACCCCATGGCTGTACCCCCCGTATAAAACCCAGAATAATGTTTGACCCAATGGCCATACCCTAGGATAGAACCCAGAAGCAGTAGTAAGAGAAGGGGAGTGTATGGCCATGCCATGTTATATACCAAATGTGAAGTGAACCAAGTTCCTAACCACATGTGCTGGAAGAAACTTGTTTTAAAAAATACCAAAATGGCTGTTCCCAATATAATTCGTAATCCCATCACCCCACTGAGGACAGGAATGGTACTGACAAAATAGTACATATGGCCATGCATAATTCAAAACAGGAAGAAAATTCATGAAAAAATTGATGGAATGATAATGGATTTTTTTGTACAAAAAGTGTCCACATATAATTCTTGACCCCTGGCCCCACACAGGGGAAATATCTCCTGAGAGAAGGGGAGTATGTGATGTTTATTCCAAATATGAAGTGAATCGGAACGGGTCAAAGGGCTAGAAGTACTAAAAAAATTACCCAAAGCTGTCAATAGACACACACACACACACACAGGCAATCCAAACAATATAGGCACCCGTTTATAGTAATTATCTTGTCATCACATTACGAGTAGGTATACTGTATCCACATTAATAGCATCACCGATGACGTTCTCTTGTAAAATTTAACGTACCTGATTTAACATAGCATATGATATCAATATAATGCATGTGACATAATATGCTTTGCAGGAAGATAATAAAATGAAGACATGTGTTGGAACTAAAATTTAGGTTCAATTTCCATATTATTTCTAAATTTACTGCCGGAGTAACGATCATTTATGCCTTGCAATCATATGTGAGAAAGTGCATAAACTAAGATATTAATTATTTACAATAATTATTTTGTACCCAGTTTTATGAATTTAACAGCCGCACAATCCTGTTTATCACTCGTTTTTCACCAGAATTAAACATCGTGGGAGGTACTCTACTCATTCTTCTTATTAACCCATAATTCATGCAAGCCAAATTATCATCATCATCATCATCATCATCATGTCTAGAGATAAAAATTCTCACAAATATCCACATTTGTGATGTTCCCGCCCTATCTATGGAGGGGTATGACAGTGTCTTACCCATGTCCATCCTGTCGTGTTCAGTCCTGGCCACACTGGGTTATGGCCCCCGTCTGACTTGGAACTATGCCTATAATGGCAAAATAATGGCTGGGGCATCTGATATGTATGAACACATCTCTAGTTTACTCCCCACCCCGTCTACACCCCATCCACTGGCTGCATTAACTGCCAACTACTAATCCTACTGAAACAACCAAACTATGATCATGTAGATGCAGTTCAGGTTACAAGGAAGAGTCAATAAGAACTTTGACCCCAACATCTGACCGCTTGTGTGCTGCATCCAGAATCCAAAACCATCATTGTCATCCACTCATCTACTTCAAACATAATACCAAATAAGGTCACCCTCCCTCGCCTGGTTTTCATGGAGTTCAGGTTAGTAAGAAAGCAGTGATGGATAAAATTATGTATTTTTGTCACAAAGCAGGCTTTCAAATTTATCTTTAAAAAAATAATATGACTATATACAAGTTCTGTATAACAATGAACGATGACAATTTATTAATATTACAGTTACTAACTACTTAGGCTTACACGCTCCGTGGGATTCATATTCCATACCAATTCAATAATTTACAAATATATGCCATACTACAGAAGCATTTGTCACGTGTGCCACACTACCATATATACTCACTTACAAGTGTCGGTTCCAGCTTGGGTTAATTTATAAGTGAGTAATAATGGCAGTCAAAGTGTGTGTGTCTGTGTGATTTGGATTTTTAACGTAGCTTTAACAATTTTTCAGTCATACTGCTACGATGTCTGCAGTGTGACAGTTTATAGTGATGTCTAGCACTGGGGCATCATGCCGCAGACATATAGCATGATGTCCCACCCAGTCACATTATCCTGACACCAGGCCGACCAGTCCTAACACTAACCTCTTAATGCTGAGCGACAAGCGAGGCAGCTGTTAGTGCCATTTTTGTAAGTCTTTGGTATGACTCGGCTGGGGATCGAACCCACAACCTTCCGCTTCCGAGGCGGACGCTCTAACCACTAGGCCACCGGAGCGGTGGCAGTCAAAGAGTCTGTAAGCCAGTGGTAACTGTAATGGTTTATATTAAGCAGGAGGTTGGACATTTAAAGTGCAGCAGCAAATCACCACTAACCAGGACATAACATATCTTATGGTCACATGAAGTTAAGTTCCCTCGTATGTACAGGTAGAGGGGACACTTCTGAAGCTCCCATTTAGAAAATATAGTAACTCCTCAATCCCTAACATTAGTTAACCGAAAGAAAAACTTTAATTACAGCAAAAAGTCAATTTTTGTAAATTAGTGCATTTCAAATGAAACTTGAAATATAAAGTTTGATCCAGGTCAAAAAGGACGACTTACCTCTGCAGCACAGTTCATTTTGAGTGGAGCTAAGTTACTTTATTAACAATAGCTATATTATATCATGAAAATGGGAGTTAAGTGCCTTTTCCCAAATACACTCAATGACGATCAATGACGACCTGGTACTGAACCAGAAACCCTTGGATTATGAGTCCAATAATTTATCAACCGAGCTACCACAGCTCCTAACCGAAATAAAGATGAGGTGTATTAAATTAGGGTTGTCGTACGTCATCTTTTCCAGGATATGTCCAACTTATCAGTCATTTAAATCTCTACAGATAATGTTCAAGTCTCGAGCCTGGTCAATGTAGGTACATGAGAAAGCTACCCAGTAGATTCCAGTGGGTCTTCCTGGGTTCGTTCTCCATGTATGGCCTATCTTGTGTTGAAAAATGGCATTTAAACCCAATAACAACTACTATACAAATACTGATACAGATATATCCACTCACCAGTGTCCTCTTTTTTGAAAGTTCAAATATGGTAACCCTAATACATTGGATATAGTGGGGTTTTCATGTTAAAAATGCAGACATGGTCAAATTCTACAGAATAGAACGAGCTGTCTCAGTGAGGTTACAATATTGAATTTGTTATGGATAGCACTGATGAACTGGCATAATTATGCAATGTGTGTACATAAATGTCATGAACCAGAATTCTTAGTGAGCCCATTTTTCCAGTGTACGCACACACACACACACACACATTCTCTCTCTCTCTCTCTCTCTCTCTCTCTCTCCTCCATGTGATATTATAATGAAGTGTTGACTATCCCTACATAAGTGTCGATAAAGTGCAATCATGACGTCATGCTTAGGTCATAGTATCAACAGTGAATGTCCATGTATGCATATAGTCATAACTATAAAATTCCAATCCCATTACAGCAATAATATTTATTAAACATTAGGTACGGATAGGTCATAAGTACAGAGACAAACAATCCCTTAGTTTTGGTGAACAGAATAAGCACAATGGCAAATGGTCATATAATTTTGGAAAAATCTGATACCTAAAAATGTAAAATCCATGTCAGCCAAAGCACAACCTTGCTGGTCAACGTTCTGCTTGGTTGGTATGGTAGTTAGTTGAGCTGTGTTAATGTTCTCACAATTAGATCTTTCAGTGCATGGGAACACTGAACAATGGTCACACAGACTGATTACTTTACCAAATAGGGATTGAGTTAGGATCACTTGGGGGTCAAACATCAGGCCACTGCTATCAGCTGTCTGGACCTTTGTTGCCTTATATACTCACTTATAAGATGAGTCCTGCTGCACACTGCATAGACCCAGATCTGCCATCGCATAATGCGCTGGCAGATTAGGTACGTGCAGTTTGTTAGGCACAATCAGAAGAACAAACAAGATAGACCCTGATAAACCGACACATTGTGCGATGGCAGATCAGGGTCTATCTTGTTTGCAGCTTGACTCAACTTGTATGCGAATATATACAGTAACTGCTTCTGCAGACTAACCTTTAGAAAACACAAGGATGTATCCTACATGCACAGCACAATGACTGAACCTGCAGATAAGAGTTAGTTCCATTACTATAGATACATAGACTGAGTGTGTATTGTTGTTTTTGTTATAGGGTTTAACGCCATTTTTCAGCACAAGATAGGCTATACGTGGCGGCCAGTATTAATGGTGGAGAAAGAACCCGAGAAAACCCCAGAAAGAACCACCGACCCACGAGAAGCTACCGGCAAGCTTTCTCACATATCCACATTGGCCAAGCCCGAGACTCGAACCCAAGCAGACAGAGGTGAGATGGCAGTGATCCGTGACGGACAGCGCTTTAGACCACTCGGGGCCCCAAGTGTGTGTGTGTGTGTGTGTGTGTGTGTTTGTGTGTGATTTGGTTTTTTTAAGTAAGTAAATAAATATGCAGAAATGACTGATTACATGTAATAGGTAGGTAGGTATTTCCACAGGACTCTGACGCTTTTATCAATAGAGTAAAATGAAATCTCGGACCACACGAAATGACATTATCGGTACCAAATCGGACATGAAATCACCTTATTGGTACCATAAATTAACACTGTTAATTTATGGTACCGATAAGGTGATTTCGTGTTGTCAGAGATTTCATCGTACTATATTGGTAAAAGGTCAGACTCCTGTGGGCATTTCATGGCACATAACTTATGTACACTAATGTAGGCTAACTGGGGTAATATATTTATGGACCATCAAAGTCTACAATGAAAAGAAATTTTCCAGCATATGTTAATTTAGTAAGGGGTTAAATTGGTGGCTGAGGTAATTTGAGATTCACCATAAAGTCACTACCACCGGACCAATTACACCGAGTTGTCTGGGGATCATATTAACCTCATTCATGGGTCAATGTCTGCAGTAGCCGTTTGCGGTAAGTAAGTTACAACGGCGAAAGCACGTCTGCACTCAATGATCTATGTGTAAAAAGAACTTGCGTATAGCCCAACATCATCGTACACTACTGTACCGACTTGGATCTAATAGCACGTAATGTACCGGTTGATTATAGACTGGTCAGACAGCATGGTGAACAGAATAGACCACGGGCAGTGTGTGAACAATCTATAGTAGCTACTCTTCAGATTCTTGTGCACTGCGGCGGGTTTTGTACGCGGTGCAGATCCAGTCACGTGTGTAAATTGTTCTTTTCTAGTCTTTTGCAAAAGTGTTGAGTTCACCAGCTACAGCCAGGTGTTGGGAATGTCATTAGAATGCAACTGAATACTCCCACCATCACGAACTGAATAATTATTGTCATATGGTTTTGGGAATTGTATAATATTTCATTTTACCATGTGAATTACAAGCAAATATTTATAATGCAACTGATCCCCATGGTCTTATGACTAAGCATCACAAAACTGGACTACGCCAGATCGGTGCCCTGATGCTGCTTTGGGATCGTAAACCGACTCTAATGGGAGAAGTTTAACTAGCTGTGGCTACAAGAAAATTTGAAATGCAGTAGGTATTTATCATACGATGTTTTCATGGGAAGAAAAACAATAAAAAGAAGGTTAAAAAAACAACAACAATGAGCAGCACTGTATAACAATACCACCGTGATTTTGAATCCACTTTTGGGGAATCCGCTGTACCTAGAGACTCTAGCTGACTGATCAGGGATATAAAATTTATCTGTATAAAATGTATTGGGCTTTCATTTGTGACTGGAAGTTGTTGAACCCTTTGATTACAAGTCTGACATTGAACCAATTGAGCTACATGTATCTCAACTTCCTCACTTATGAATATATTTATTATTATTATTATTATTATTATTATTATGTAAATTTATTTCTATTTTAAGAGGGTATCAATCATCAATCAGTAGCATAGCATGAACTAACCCCACCCGGGGTTTGATTGCATACTTCATTTTGTGTAATATGAAAAATAAAAATCAATTTCGTAATTAATTACAATTTTCGCTGATAGCAGCCACCATCACTATATACTCACTTATAAGTCAGGTCCAACAAACAAAAATATGCCATGATCTGCCATCGTATAATGTGACAGCAGATCATATGCCATGATCTGCCATCGTATAATGTGACAGCAGATCAGGGTATGTGTATCTGTTCCACTGATTTCACCTAATAAACTGCCTAGACCCAGATCTGCCAGCTTATTATGTGACGGAAGATTTGGGTCTGTACATTCTGCATTTGGACTCAACTTATGAGAGTGAGTGAATACAGTATGAGACTGCTTGCTCAAAAAAGGAACAAGTTCTTTGCTGTAGAATGACAGTCTGGTTCAATGAGCAGCTTTGACTGTAAGGAAGAAATTAGAGTATTTGGTATATCTAACTAAATGACGCTGGTACAGCTTAGAAAAACTAAAGGACGCTGGTACAGCTTAGGAAAACTAAATGATGCTGGTACAGCTTTTCAAATACATATATGATGCTGATATAGTACTAATATTAGTACCCTTACTCGTACCTCAACCACAACAAAATCAAGTTGAGGCTACGACATCGTAGCTAGATGCTGATACTGCTTATAAAGTAATTAAATGATGTTGGTACAACATAGAAAGTAACTACACGATGGTACAGCTTAGAAAGTAACTACATGATGGTACAGCTTATAAAGTAACTACATGATGGTACAGCTTAGAAACTGCATGATGGTACATCTTAGAAAGCAACTACATGCTGGTATAGCTTAGAAAGTAATTATATTATGGTACAGCTTGGAAAGCAACTACATGATGGTGCAGCTTAGAAAGCAACTACATGATGGTACAGCTTTGAAAGTAATTACATGATGGTACAGTTTAGAAAGTAACTACATGATGGTACAGCTTAAAAAGCAACTACACGATGGTACAGCTTAGAAAGTAACTGCACGCTGATACAGCTTAGTGGGTAACTACATGATGATACAGCTTAGAAATTAACTACATGACTGTACAACATAGAAGGTAACTAGATGATGGTACAGCTTAGAAAGCAACTACATGATGGTACAGCTTAGAAAGTAACTCCATGATGGTACAGCTTAGAAAGTAATTACATGATGGTAGAGCGTAGAAAGTAACTAAATGATTCTGTACAGCTTAGAAAGTAACTCAAAGATGCTAGTACAGATGGAAAGTGATTCAATGATGCTCATACAACTAAGAAAGTAAATGATGCTGGTACAACATAAAATGTAACTACATGATGTCAAGACAGCTTAGAAGCTAAATGATGCTGGCACAACATAGAATGTAAATACATGAGATCAGTACAGATCAGAATGAAACTAAATGATGCTAGTACAGCTTCACTGCAGGAGCAGGCTTTCCAAAAATCTCAAAAAGGTACATTTCACTGCCACCTTCCCATTCCTTAAAACTGACTACCATACTCCATTACATAAGAAGTTTGTGTCATAGTCAACCAAATTACCATCACAATTTATTCAATTTTAATATTTTATAGTACATAATAATACTCAATATAAGTATTCACCAAATAATGTTAAGATACACTTAAATCTTATTTTTAGTAATAATAATATATGCGTGTCCCTTTGAGTTCAATTTCCTTTCCTTTATGTACTTTTATTAAATTCATTTCCATCTTCCCCTGCATGGTTAGTGATGTAGAATAGGTTTGATGTGCCCTCCTGGATGTCATTAGAGTGACCAATTTAGGCAGAATACATTGTGACTCATGGTTAACATACCAGGCAGGTAACCAAAATGGTACACGGTCAAATCCCACCAGTGGATCATCTCAGGTCATCCGAAATGGCATGTCCTTGGGTAAGGCACTTTACTTCAATTGCCGCACTAATTAAACTGTTATGCAGCCATTCTGTAAAAACCAAACTAGACACGTTTTTTTAATTCTTTCGAGAGCTCATTTTTATTCATTTTCTGTTAATATGCATGTCCTTATTTCAGCCATACCCCCATCAAGATCCATAACTAGGACCAAATTATCTAGGCGAGAAACTCCAAAGTTCACATAGAGAACAAGACTTACATGCAAGTGAAATCAAATTTGTTAAACTACAGTAATTGCTCTGCCTTGTTTTAATGTCTAATGTGTGTGTGTGTGTGTGTGTGTGTGTGTGTGTTTGCGAGCGCGCGGGGATGTGTGTGTGTGTGTGTGTGATTTGGATTTTTAACGTTGCTTTAAATTCTTTTTAGACATATCGCTACGTTGTCTACATTGTGACAGTTTACAGTGATGTCAAGCACTGGGGCATCATGCCGCAGACATGTAGCATGATGTTCCCACCCAGTCACATTATCCGACCAATCATAACACTAACCTTTTAATGCTGAGCGCAAAGCGAGGCAGCTGTTAGTACCATTTTCATAAGTCTTTGGTATGACCCGACCGGGGATCGAACCCACGACCTCCCGCATCCGAGGCGGACGCTCTAACCACTAGGCCACCGGAGCGGTCGTGTAATGTTATTTGAGTGTATAACACTGTCAATACTGCAGAATAAGGTTATAAACTGCGCTATTGTATGATAAATACAAAGTTTCCACCAAAGCCTGAGGAGAAATCACTTCAAAGTACCTGGATGAAAAATACTTCCCTGTATTAGATCTGTATCTGTTATTTGGATATCTTCTCAATTATTCCTCAGATGCATTATCCTTGTACCATAAATCAAGAAACTCTTACACAAACTGAAGTTCTTGTAATAGGGAAATAGTCAAAAACAATTTTTAAAAAAAACGAATTAACTGGACAAAGACCATAACAGGATGAACTATATAGGGCAGAAATTACTCTTTATTATCACACTGCCTTCATGCTGGGTACATTGTCTTCAGTGGGTCAGTCAGTCAGTCCATCCATCTTCTCCTAAACCACCTGGTGGAAATTCACCAAACTTGGAACATAGACTACCCATGTAGGAACCATGTTAAAGAGTGATAAATTTCTGGAGGCCACTTTCCTAGGCAAG
This sequence comes from Sinohyriopsis cumingii, assembly GCA_028554795.2. Classification (NCBI taxonomy): domain Eukaryota; kingdom Metazoa; phylum Mollusca; class Bivalvia; order Unionida; family Unionidae; genus Sinohyriopsis; species Sinohyriopsis cumingii. Next base: position 102,650,865 of record CM068827.1, on the reverse strand, counting down.
ACTAATATATATATATATATATATATATATATATATATATATATATATATATATATATATATATATATATATATATATATATATATATATATATATATATAGTTAAATTAGAATGTGTTATTGCAGAACAGATATAACAGCACAATGCCTAAAAATTGACTGATAGGTGGACATGGATAAAATCATATGTCCCCAGCCACACCACCACTGATAGCTCGAAGACACACCAATGTTAGCTAGAAGACAGTCATCTAGTACAAACTGTACATATTACAGTACACTATACATGTAGTACAAACTGTAGCACTATACATATAGTACAAATTGTACATACTACAATAGACTATACATGTAGTACAAATTGTAACTGTACATCTAGTGCAAATTGTACATACTACAGTACACTGTACATGTAGTACAAATTGTAACACTATACATCTAGTACAAATTGTACATACTACATTACTCTATACATGTAGTACAAATTCTAACACTATACATATAGTACAAATTGCACATACTACAATAGACTATACATGTAATACAAATTGTAACACTATACATCTAGTACAAATTGTACATATTACAGTACTCAATACATGTAGTACAAATTGTAACATTATACATCTAGTACAAATTGTACGTACTACAATAGACTATACAGGTAGTACAAATTGTAACACTCTACATCTAGTACAAATTGTACATACTACAGTGCTCTATACATGTAGTACAAATTGTAACACTATACATATAGTACAAATTGTACATACTACAATAGACTATACAGGTAGTACAAATTTTAACACTATACATATAGTGCAAATTGTACATACTGCAGTACTCTATACATGTAGTACAAACTGTAACACTTACACATCTATACATGCAATGATTAGAGGGCCTCATGGTAAATTCGTGAAAATCAATTCAGCTTCTTTAAATAAAATCAATCTTTTTATTATCTCAAGACCCTACCTGTTGTTGTTGTTTTTGGTGTTGTTGTTGTTGTTATTGTTATTGTTGTAGCGTTTAACGCCATTTTTCAGCACAAGATAGGCTACACATGGCGGCCAGTATACCTGGTGGAGGAAAAAATCTGGAAAACCCCGGGAAGAACCACTCACACACGAGAAGCTACTGGCAGGCTTTCTCACGTAACCACGTTAGCCTAGAAACTATCTGTAAAAAGGGGAAACATAGTAAAAGCTCCCTGTAATGACCAGACTGTGCTCCTTTGGTGTTTTCTGTTCACAAGGTTCATGATGCTACAGAGAATCTGAAGGAACATGGGTCTACGAAAACTTAAAGAGTAGGAAAAGATCTGGCAACATCTTGTCAACTTGCTTACCCACCCACCCCAAACACAAACACATATAAGAAGAGTCAAATTGCAAACAAAGATCCTGATCTGCCATATCATAATGCGCTTGCAAATCAGGGTCTATGTTGCCTGTGCTACCGATTACTCCTAACAAACTGCACAGGCCCAGATATGCCAGTATATTATGCGATGGCAGACCTCGGTCTGTGCAGTTTGTGAGTGGAATCGAGTTATTAGCAAGCATATATGCTACATACTGCTAAATATGGTGGACCTTACTACTTTCATGACCTCCAGTTTCTTGTCCTCATGCAAGGACTCTCGCTTTTCAAACTTTCGTCCATGGTTACATACACATCGTCGTAAAGCAATCTCAATCTCTGAAGATCTTACCAAATGCAGGAAATATATCCATGAAAGTAAACACGTAAACATACAAACATGCATTCTGACTGCCATTTTTACTTGGCAACTCAAAGGTTTTCTGTCACAGTTGTGTTGGAAGTGGAAGCAGAAATATTTGATTTGCCGCATACCATCAAGAGTCGGTACTTGTTTTTCAGTAAGTGCTAACAACAATCTATGCACTCCCATAAAAGCAGCTGTTTTTCTTATGTCGAATAATATTCCCAGTTCTGGATCCGTTCAGACATTGAGGCCATCCACACAAAAACCATACAACCATTGTGGGTGGGACCCAAAAATACATCACTGGTATCCTGCCTTGCAGTCTGCTATATTTAAACAGAACGCTAGCAGATAAGAAAAAGAACTTCAGGTATTAATCATGAGCCAGCTTTGTGAGACATTCTGTTTTGCTTCAGGAACAATTGCATAAATTTAACATATTCAAACCCAATATTTCATAAAGATTGCGGTTATCTTGAATCCTTCAGGAGACAAGGCAGCTCCACCTCTGACAACAGCTACTTTATTGTGGACATGGAAATTCTAATTTCTTTAAGTTTAATCTTGAATCAAAATTGATAACAATCCTGCATGTGGAAAATAAAATTACCTTTTCTGCGTATATAAATACTTACGGCTACAAAACAAAACTACATCTACAGCAATGGCTCCCATCATAAATCTGTTCCACATATTTTGCTGCATATTCCAACCCTCACTCACCCTTACTCCAAAACTGTGACCCAGGGGTCATAATACAAAATCCACCATATAATATGACGTGCCTTCCTGCTGTGATTGTGTGTATGAAGTATGGTCAGCAAATATTTTAAAAAATGTCAATGAAACTGAAAATTGTGTTTACTTTACCTTTTAACCCTTCACATGAATCTTTGGGCAGAATCCAAAGATGACTCTTTTTTTTTCAGATGGTCTTAGATTGGGCTACATAACTATGAATTTGCACCAATCAGTAGATGAGACATTATACTGGGCAAATGGATGGACAAACAGGCAGATGGCTTGACAGATGCTTTGATTTGGATGTGTTGGTTTTAATGGCTCTTGGAACAATTTAGGACTATACTGTGCTGAAGAAATGGAAGTTAAGTGCATTTCCCAAAGACATTGAGGCAGCCAACAAGGGCTGACCTGGGTAGGTATCTAACCCATTATCCTTGGATGACAAGTCCAATACTTTATCAACTAAGTTACCACAGCTCTCTTACATGGACGGCTGGAAGATATCACAATATCCCCAAAATGTTTTAAATAAGAGTCCTGACCACAAGGAAACTAGATGAAATTCAAGAGATTTCTGTCTCTTCTTCACTCCATCCATTTGCAAATCATCCTATATATTCCACGCAAATTCCAACATACAAAATCTTGTACAAATCTCTTTTTTTAATATGTCTGAATTAAAATGTTTACATGAAAAGAATAACACAAAAATCTTTTTCACGGCCTTTGACCTTGAACCTAAAATTATGAACAGAAGATAACTGATCTTGTCTCAGATCCTATGAAGATTACACCCAGATGGTAAGTCTGGCTAGATACAAAGATCCTATGAAGATTATACCCAGATAGTAAGTTTGGCTAATTACACAAATCATATTTTTTGCTTAATTGGAATCATTCAAGGTAATGATGAGATACATCCATAAACCGGATGTGATAAAATTTTCTCACCCATGCGACAGAGAAATCTAGCTGTTTTGCTAAACTTATTTTCTTATCTCAGTCTAGTCATCTCAAACCAGTCGTCTCAGTCAAGGTGTCCACGCGCTCAGAACATCTTTTAACAAAAAGTAAACTCTTGGTGTCGTCTGCTGTGCCTGACGTAGTTGTTTTAAAATCAAACAACAACAACAAATATATAACAAAAACATAGGAACTTAAGGTCGATCCATCTTTGAGAACATACCATACAAAAACATTTCGAGAGAGACGAAGACACACGCTTACGATGTCGAGCGTTTTGGTATTATGCTAGTTCGTTCCACACAGCGTGGTCAGTTTTATACTATATGCAGGCCTAGCTCAGTACATTTTCAGGTCAGCGTCACTAAATGTATCAAAGCTCCCTAACTAGATTTAAATAATTCTTGTGAAACAAATTATATACTGTTAGCTAACATGTACTGTGCTACATATAGGATAAAATTCTCAATGTTGTGTGAAATGAACTATGACGGAAAACACTGAGCCATGCACATAGACTATAGACCTATACACTTCAAAGCCTACCAACTCTCTTAACAACTACAGAAAACTTAGTAACAGCCAGAAATGTGTTATGCCAAACATGGTTTATTCTAATTTCGTTAAGCATCTCCATTGTGACCCAGCTGAACCAAAATTATACCAAAATATTTAATGACAAACAATGCACTTACCAGCCAGACGGAATCATTTATCCGTCAACACATTAATCCCTAAGCAAATCAAATTGCACTGTAGCACTTGCCATATTTCCAAGACAGAAAATTAAATTTTCAAAGAATCAGTGAACTTGAAAATGTAGCACATGGTTATCCGCTAGGGTCCGTATTTGGAGGGTCTTTTATACACGGGGATAATTTTACAATCCATATTAAGGAGACCACAGGGATTTCACAATGAGTTTCACCTCCAACGAAAAGGAGAGATATATACGATAGTGACACAGATCACTAATTACCCACGAATAATCTAATGCAACATGTTACTCTTCGTTACTGCTTGTACTAAGTATAACTACAGTAGAGCTGAATACCCGGTATCGTTTCATTATTTACAATATAACTTTTCGAAATTGGAACTGATAAAAATGAAACAGTTTCTTGTAATAAATATTAATTACTTAAAGCCAATTTTACATAACATTCATATATTAAATGTGATAATACCTCATTACTATGCCACGTTTTATGTTGTTATTTTTCTTTGCTCACGCGTATAAACTGTGTACTTCGGATGCAACGGTCACATAAAAACAGCCCTCATCAACAAATTTGTATTAAATTTGTACTCGGAAAGCCTCGTGGGGGAGACAAATAATGTAACCCCTTGACTGGGAATTCCTTGTCTCGGTCCAAACCCCAACATAGATTCTATATAATCCTACTTGTTCGTGTCATCTTGTTCACAAACCACTACAAGAGAAAACCCTGATCCATGATCTTTAACTTTGAAATCAAAACCAGAGCTGACTATGAACTTTTTATGTAAAACTACTGAAAAAGAACTAAATACAAAGTGCGGTCGAAATTCATTTATATATGTGCAAGCTGCTGTGTCCATAATTTACGTTAAATGTAAAAATTCAAGCTGTGACCTCTGACTTGACCCCAAGTTCAAGCGGATCTGATTTTCAAACAAACTCATTCATATTAGCCTGGACATCTTGGTCAAGTCAGATCTGCATCATTTTCATTCAGGACCATATATATATATATATATATATATATATATATATATATATATATATATATATATATATATATATATATATATATATATATATATATATACTGTATTGCAAGAAGTATTTAAACTGTATTTGTAAAATAAATTTTGAAAAATAAAGTTTGATGAAAAACGTGCTAATATGACGAACTGTCTGTAAAGTACACTGAAGACATGTGTAATTGTTCATGCAGGCCTATTATTACTCTGGGGACTGAGAACGAAATTAAACGGACTTGTATGCAGCACATGCAATCTTGAAAACAAATGGGTTGCATAGTTACTTGCATAGTACACACCAGGTACAATAAATGTACATAGTGTGTGTGTGATTTGGATTTTTAACGTTGCGTTAACATTTTTTTCAGTCATATCGCTACGATGTCTGTAGTGTGACAGTTTATAGTGATGTCTAACACTGGGGCATCATGCCGCAGACATGTCCCACCCAGCCACATTTTCCTTACACTAGGCCGACCAGTCCTAGCACTAACCTTTTAATGCTGAGTGCCAAGCGAGGCAGCTGTTAGTACCATTTTTTTTATAAGTCTTTGGTATGACTCGGCCGGGGATCGAACCCACGACCTCCTGCTTCATTGTAATGATGTCCATGAAAACTTCGGCAGCTAATAGTGAGACCACTTTACAATTAAGTAAATCACACATGTAATGTTATTAGTACACTGTATATAGCATAATGGGATCCCTGACCATATCCATCTTATGAATGGAAACGTAAAGGGCCGGAAAAGGGAGGGTGTAAATGTCGAATTTTTAATTGTGTTGAACTTTAAAGTTGAATGCATTGAGCATTAAAATTTTATCACATTTAAGCCATAAAAACTTTGTGAAGGGTCACTAGGACCTATCTCCTTTCTCTCCCCCCCCCCCCCCCCCCGAATCACTGTTTAAATTTGAAAGGCTAGCACTTATGACTCAGTGAGATTTTATCAGGGCATTGCAACGCTGTCCTGAGAAAGTAAACATTTTAACTACCAACCATAACCGCTTGATAGGAGCCCATGTCAAATTATCATTTTTAAAGGGAAATGGGTATGCATCATAGTTAACAGATTACATGCTGTCTAAATCTGACGAAAGAAATGGTTATCTTGGGAAAAATTTAGGAACTGCTGCTTACGATTGGCCAGAGTAAATTAAGACGTACACTTTTGAAATAATGTGAATTTAAAGTGACGACCTTAGTCGAAATTCTTTAGTCTTAAATATCCTGAGAGAGGATAAGTCTGACTCCGCGGAAGCCTAAAAATAATTCTGCTTTCCTCGTTAAACAAGAAAGGGGACCAGGTGGCTGTCTTGTAAGAAAAGACAGGGTTTAGTGGTAGGACACATGTCTTCTGAAAAAGAACAGCATTAAGGTACGCAATTTTAATTTTCCACGTAATTTTCTATTTTTGATTGTTTGTTTTATGCAAATGTGTTTGATATCACTAGTATTCATATTATGTATCGTTTATTCAATTTTATGGAAATATGTTAATGCTAGAGTTGGTATGCAATTTATGTCTTTAATTTTACAGTTACTAGTTTATTTAGAGAACTGACGATTGCATGCTATCCAAGTTTTCATATGTGTAGGATTTCACAGGGTTATGTGATATAATTTTTTGGGTCTGTTAGGACGATTTTGATTATCGTGAGTTAACGATAATCGCATATTTATATCTGATTTCGTACTGTTTAAATAATTTTGTAAGTTAGGGATTGCTTTGAGCTAGAAATTTGTGAATTTTCTGCAATAGTAATCGAGCATGTAATAGCGTAGGTAAAGAGATATGATAACCTTAGATATACCGCTAGCGTGTTAATTATGGCTGGTCGCTGTGAAGCGAGGTGATGTTCTATCGGATTCGTTCAGAATGTATGCAGTGTGGATAGCCAGTATGCTTCTGAGTAATGTAAATGAGGGAATTTTATGTACGTGTAGAAACTGGTACATACAGAGATTTAGGGGTAATTTTGTCCTTTAAGGAACATCTTTTTGGGGAGAGACAGGACGGTCCGAACACGGAAGTTCGAATAAAGAAGTGACTAGTTCAGAATAAAGGACTAGGTAGCCCAGAAAGGGGTGAAGTGTAGAGAATAGGAAGGCTCGAAGAAACAGGAAGACGTTGATACACGGTCAAGGGAGGAAGGTGATGCAATCAGTCGTGGACATTGTGCTCTTTTCATCAATCGTTACTATGATGAAATAAATCCAAATTAGACACTGCTATTAAATTATGTTGATATAACTTAGATTGAATTGGAGTTGCTGCTATTAATTGTTACGGATTAAATTTTGTTATTTTTCTTGCCTAAGGGGGTGGGGGTGGGGATCGTCTTGCATTATTTTTTCCAAATAGTCTTGCTCAGTTCTCTGTTGAAATTCTATCTTTCCACTCCCACCGGGCTAAAATATCGAGGGAGATCATCCTCTAGATAACGACAGCCAAATTCATTAACCACCCCTCCAAGAGGGCGATGTTGCAAGAGGCTCCAGGACACAAGCACACACACACACACACACACACACACACACACACACACACACACACACACACACACACTACCACACCAAAACGTACAGCACAAATGTAGTCACTTGTCACTTGACAATCGTTTTTATTCCTGCGCATGAATAATGGGTATTATGCAAATTTTGAGTAAACAGACTCACATACTTTTGCATCGGTGCCCTTTAGAGGAAAGTCCGGGCGCTTTGAAATTTTGGTAATATTCCACCCTCTCAAACACACAAACACTTCACCCAATCCGGCCCTGCCATATTCTAATGAATAGTGAGGGAGTGCTATATACTGTATAATGATGTCCCTTATTTATGAAAATAAACATGTAGGAATTGCAGAAAACGATTCATAAAAAACAGTAGAAGGTCAATAATGCAAAGTGCTCCAGTTCACATTTCCATTTGTTCAAGTTTAGGGTTAATGCTTCACATGTATGTACCGCTCCGATGGCCTAGTGGTTAAAGCGTCCGCCTCGGAAGCGGAAGGTCGTGGGTTCGATCCCCGGCCGAGTCATACCAAAGACTTACAAAAATGGTACTAACAGCTGCCTCGCTTGTTGCTCAGCATTAAGAGGTTAGTGTTAGGACTGGTCGGCCTGGTGTCAGGATAATGTGACTGGGTGGGGCATCATGCTACATGTCTGCGGCATGATGCCCCAGTGTTAGACATCACTATAAACTGTCACACTGCAGACATCGTAGCAATATGACTGAAAAAATGCTAAAGCTACGTTAAAATCACTCACTCATGTGTATGTATGTATGTATGTATGTATGTATGTATGTATGTATGTATGTATGTATGTATGTATGTATGTATGTGTGTACGTATGTATGTATGTGTGTACGTATGTATGTATGTATGTATGTATGTGTGTACGTATGTGTATGTATGTATGTATGTATGTATGTATGTGTGTGTGTGTGTGTGTGTGTGTATGTATGTATGTATGTGGAGTGGATAGGGACATGGGGTCCAAGAAATGATTGTCAGAGAAAGTGTCCTAACTGTAAAACACGGTAAAACCATAGTTATTATAACCCATCATGGAGAAATGAGAATGTTCACAATACGGTAGTGTCTGCACTCTTTCATACCCTCTAAGTTATCACCAATGTGATGAAAATCGGATCTACACTATCAAGTGTGAAGATACGACAGCGACCGCTTAAGGGTCGTGTTCCGGTGAACTTTAAATTAGCCAATGGAAATGAAGCTTTCAAATATCTGAAAGTGAATAAAAATCGTTCGGATTACATTGATGCGCTTCAACTGCAATGCTCCGTCTCCCAAACGCGAAGACATAAGACTTCATCTGATTGGCTGATAAATTTAGCGATTATGATAACACTGACCACCAGAACATGACCCCTAAGTGGTCGGTGCCAGATTTTTACCTTGAACAATGGAGATCTGATTTTAATCAAACTGAGGTGACATAGCCGTTATTTTTGCATGCACTCTAATTTTCATACCCTCTTATTTCGTACACTATCAGTTTTTCAAATATGCTCATTTTTCATGCTCTGATTTTTCATACCCATTCATTTTTCATACCTTATAATTCTACTTTTTAATTTGTTGTACTCGAATTTTTTCATACCCTTTAATCTGTCATCACCTTGAATTTGCCATACCTTTTAAGTAGCCATACCATCTCATTTTTCCTACTCTAAATTTTTACCTATTAATTTTTCATACCGCATAATTTTAACTTTTCACACCCTTTGACATACCTTCTAAGATTTTCATACGCTCTAATATTTCACACCCATTATTTTTTCATATACTCTAATATTTCATACCCATCATTTTTTCATACACTAATTTTTCACACCCATTATTTTTTCGTACACTTTAATTTTTCACACCCATTATTTTTTCATACATTCTAATTATTCACACCCAATATTTTTTCATACACTCTAACTTTTCACGCCCATTATTTTTTTCATACACTAATTTTTCACACCAATTATTTTTCATACCGTATAATTCTACTTTTTCACACCCATTATTTTTTCATGCACTCTAATTTTTCACCCGCATTATGTTTCATACTCTAATTTTTAACACCCATTATTTTTTATATATAATTCTGTTTAAAATCTCTTTCATTTGTCATACCATTTAATTTGTCAACCTTTTAATTTGTCATACCCAAACATTTTTCATACACCAGCAAACCATAAAAATTTTAATGAGTGTTTGGTTCTTTAATATTTTGTACAGCAATATATTATCCCCCCAAAAAAATGTGCAAATTATAAGTACTCATGAACCTGAACATTAATTTTGTAGCTAGAAGTGTTTGAAAAATTACAGACAATGTAAGGATCAAAGTTCGTACGACCATTTTAGAGAGTTTGGATTCAATTAACTTAAAGTCTGGATATCTCGGGGTCGAATAATTAAGCATCTACAGTAACTGTTGTTCACGCATCAATATAAATTAGCAGAAACTAGATTTTTTGTTTTTGTTTTCCTCATTTCTAAAGCATCTGAGTTTTGGTGTCAAGAACAATTTTCTGCATTGCAAAGATAATACGAACCCACGCACCATAATCTAGTAAACAACTATGAGCGGAAACAGAATCCCGTATCACCAATACATCGCCAAGCTGCCACCATGAAGACATTTTAAAATGCTGAAAATAAGGCAAAGAATATCCAAAATAATTGGGTTCTTATTAATTGCTACTTCTAATAGCAATTTTGTTTTATTAATGTCAGATTGCCTTAATTAGTCCCAGTGCAATCCTATATTTTGAAAACAAGAAGAGGTAAGGGGTAATCCAACTGCGATTTGGTTTGGCTCGGAGCTTCAAACAGGTGAAAACTGGGTATACCGATAATTCGGGCAGTAGAACAGTTGGCAATATTCCAGAAGCCCCTCCCCCCCCCCCCACTTTTCTCTCTCTCTCTCTCTCTCTCTCTCTCTCTCTCTCTCTCTCTCTCTCTTAAATCCGACTTAAAGTTTGATTTTATTAACAATAGAAATGCATACCAACTTTGATTATTTACAGTACAGAAAACGAGTTGCTACACAGTATACATATCAGAACTGCCCGTGTACTAGACCAACAAGTATATCCCCACTTCTTTTCCATACATTACTGCTAGCGCTGCCAGTAATGTCAGAAAAAAAGCGGAGATCTACTATTTTACCCATGTACAAATGTTATCATTTGTCAAGACCTGCGTTACTCTGAGATATATGACATTTTAAAGTCCCTGTTCCAATACAAATAACGAAAACATGAATATATGACACTCACTTTCCTCAATTAAATGAACATTTCTAAAACCCTTTCATTACAATAGCAAAGAAGTTATATACATACATATATATATATATATATATATATATATATATATATATATATATATATACAGAGAGAGAGAGAGAGAGAGAGAGAGGCTTGTTTTACGAATAAAATCAACCCTGATATTCTCATGCGTTGATTTCCTTCATCTTATCAATAATGCATTTGACTGCAACATGATGCTGGACAAATAATAATGTATAAGAGGAATTTGTCCCCATTTTTTTGGCTGGCCTCGACAACATCAGGCTGTGTACTGAATTCAGTTGAAAAGCCAATAGAAAAATTGAGAACGATACTGGATAGAAAGAAAGGGGGTGGGTCTGAGAACCAGGGGCTATAAAAGATGACTCGGAATGCAAAGGAACTCGCAAGTGTTTCGGCTATACCGAGCTACATGTCAAATTAGGTTTTAGTTAAATAATCAAGGAATGTATTGTGTGGGAGAGAACTGGGTGGGTCTGACAGTTAGGGTTATAATTCGATGACACAGAACGCTGACAATCAACTCCGCTAACGTCTCTTCAAGATTCGCCTGGCTGCCAAATTTGGTTGAAAAAGGAGTTACTGTGTGGAAAGAAAAAAATGTGCAGCTGACGTGCGGGTTATATAATTTCCTAAAAGTACGCAAAATTCTGACAATGGTGTTTCTTGGAGTTCTGCTCTTTTTTTAAAACAATTTTCAACAAAAAAAGAGAGAAGCATTCTTTATATTTTGCCTAATGATAGTCCTTGTAACTTGCTACTTTCTAAAAGGCATTACCAGGAATTCAGGGCAAAAACATCTTTTTTTTTAAAACTGCTGACTGTTGAAACCATCTCTGACATTCTTAAGCGATAACAAGACTTTCAAATCAGCCGCTGTGGCGGTCATGCTGATGTAAGCACTATTTTCCATCAGGACCAACTATACATCTTTAGAAATCTTCTACTGAAAACCACATGTCAATTTGACCATCCTTTTAGGAGGAGACACGATAGTAAGGTTTTCATGATGGCGGGCATACTGGATGTCAGATCTGCACCATTTTCATTTAAGAACCAAATATCACAAAAAGGATCTGGTGAAACACCATGTCTATATGACCATTCATCTAGGAGGAGTAGCGATAAGATTTTCAAAATGTCCGCCATATCAGTCATACTGGTGGTAAGACTGGCATCATTTTCACGTAGACCAACTAGTCATCGTGTGAAGTCTTGTTGTAAAAACACAATGTCGATATGACCATCCAACTAAATAGTTGGATGCTGTGGCGGTCGTACTGAAGGCCAGATTGGCCCCATTTTCATTTATGGTAAACTAGGCCTCATAATAAGTTTTTTGGTGGAAATCCAATGTTAATATGGCTTTCCGTGCAGAAGAAGTAGGATTAACCAGACACCACCACAGTAAGTCTTTTGACTGTGTGAGTGTTTGTGTGTGTGTATGTGTGTGTGTGTGTGTTTGCATTTTTAATGTAGCTTTAACAATTTTCCAGTCGCTGCGATGTTTACAGTATTGCAGTTTACAACCACGAGAATCATGTCCCACCCAGTCACATTCTCCTGACACCAGGCCGACCAGTTTTAACGCTAACCTCTTAATGCTTAGCGCCAAGCGAGGCAGCTGCTAGTACCATTTTTACAAGTCTTGGTATGACTCGGCAGGGGCTCGAACTCGTGACCTCCCGGATCCGAGGTGGACGCTCTAACCACTTAGACAACGGGAGCATTTACATGTCCGAGCAGCACTACTTTCGTTTAGGACTATCGAGATATCAAAACAGCGATAACAAACTTGTGCTAACAGACTGACGGACGACACAAGACGGATAACAGATCATCCCAAAAGCTCTCCAAGTCTATGACCTGTAGATTTATGAAATAAAAACATATTAATCGTTTCTAGTTCTGAAATCTTCTGAAATTTCATAAGTGCACATGATTACATCATGAATATTTCTAATTTTAAGATGTGGCAAAGTTAGTGCACTCTGCTATTCAAGTTAATATATATATATATATATATATATATATATATATATATATATATATATATATATATATATATGCGCAGCTTCACATTTTTGCCTGAAAAAAAGTATTCATTAGCTTAAAATACCAGAGACACCCTTCATCCCCTACAATATATGTGACAATAAAGCTATTTTCGGAATGCATGTTATTACACCTTCTTAACCTAGCAACCGCTAGTATGCTAACAAAATACAAGTGCATAAATCCTGAAGTATCAATGATGAATTATATAGATGGAATTGGACAAGTAAAGACCTGGGTCACGGGGCCCCGAAGATCTAAGGGTACAAACTTTCAAAACTTCTTCATAAAGCAGAAGATAAAAACCTATGGAACTGCATTTTCGTTCTTTTCTGATCATTTTGTTTAAAATGAACGAAAAGATTTGTTTTTGGTTTTTAATCCAGCTAATTTTAATTTGTAATTCGGTTTTATTTCAAGATTTAAAAAAAATACAAATGAAGGTAACTTCCACATGCACAATGCTGCCAAAATGCTTCGTGAATGAGGAAAATCAAAATAACCATACTCAGCTAATTTTTAAACACGTTATCGATATCAGTGCACCATTTGACTGATCATACAAAATCATCTGGAAAAAAAAAAGAAACATAATTAAGCAAATGTTTAAATTTGTCTTAAGGTTCCGTTCTGGAGTTGTGCACATTTGTACAGGGTTAACATATTTAAGAAGAAGAAAAAGTATTCCCCTGATTTCATCACTGGTAATCCTTATTATAAAATTAGGAGTGTGTATCACAAGGAAAGTTTAAAGACTGAACAGTTTTCTTTATTTCGATATCAGAACGATGATGGTTGATTTCGTTTGAAAGTACACGATCGGGTCATGCACGTGATGTGCATTTCTCAGAAGATAGCTAGCTCTGCACAGCTTCACTTTATGAACTTGAAAGGTAAATTTTCTAAAATAAGAGTCAACCGTTTTTCAAGTTTTTTAACATATAAAAATCAATAATTTTTAAAAACAGCATTGCCTACACTATGAAAATTCATTTCTGTACTGAAGAAGAAAAAAAACATTCTTAGGAAATAATCGTTGTGCTATTTTATACCCATTTTCACAGCGCACATAAGCACTCTTTTTTCATCATCTGTCACCTCTGTCTGCGTGGGTTCGAGTCTAGGATTCGGCCAATGTGGGTATGTGAGAAAGCTTGCCAGTAGCTTCTCGTGGGTCGGTGGTTCTTTCCGGGGTTTTCCCGGGTTCTTACTCCACCATTATTACTGGCCACCATGTATAGCCTATATATCGTGTGCTGAAAAATGGCGTTAAAACCTACAACAACAACAACAATCATCATCTGTCTGCATTAGACAAGTTTTCCCAACAGTGATCAAACAAACTGTCAATCCAAGTAAGTGAAAGACGGCAAGTGCACGTTGACTTTCTGGTAGAGCTGTGGAGCAAACAATTGTGACATGCACATTCCCCTCTTTCAAAGATACCCTCAAAATCCCAGAGCCCAACAAACCGAATTCAGCCAATGTCTCAAAATTATCAAACAGCATACCAAAATTCGTTAAAATCCAATTATAATCAAATGGTTTGCTGTGCGAAAAGAAAGAGTGTGGGTTTAACAATTAGGGAGTATAACTCTGCTTCAACATGACACACATGGCTCAGAATCGAACTCAATCAAGGTTGCACCAATATCCAAATTCATACCAACTCTGGATGAATTCCAATAATAAGTAAGGGATTTATGTGCGGAAACCAAAGTGGGTGGATCTGACAACCTCAGGGCTATATCTCCACTGACCATTAAAAAAGATGACAAATGAACTCAGACAAGGTCGAATCAATATCAGTCTTCTTAAGAATTTCTTGTGCAAAAACTATAATCTAGGTCCGAAAATCCGAACCCGTAATTCCATTCAACGAAGACGCAGATTTCTTACAATTAAAACTCAGTCAGGGTCTGGTCATTATAAATCTGAATACCACACGTGAATAAACTGTAATAATAATTAAGGAAGATATTGCGCAAAATGAAAATTCGAAAGATGAAACAATCAGTGGATATAACTCTGTTAAACAATGATATGCGTTGTTACCAATTGAACGGTCTCGTCGATATATAGTTGTAAACCAAAGCTGATTGAAATCCAATACAAATTAAAGGAGTTATTGTGTAAAACTTTAAGTGGCGCTAATGGATGAACAGACGGATGGACAAGGTCAATTAAATTACCCACTTTTTTCTTTTAAACAAATAGCGAAGAACGAGTCAAACAGAATGTTGTATATGGAGGAGCCCAGGGGCTACTCGAATACAGGATCTGGGCTATGGGCTACTCTATCGCGAGTTCAGGTACCTCAATGGGCTGCTAAATATCATGACATGTTCTACACTTGTCAAAACGTAAATAAGAAAATATTTCACAAAGGGAAATAAATACAAATGCCTACATGGTATAACGTAAAAAATGGGGATCTTTTAAAAAGTAGTTTCATATTAAAGGGCTTTTTTCCTGGGCTACCAAACTTCTTTTCTTGGAAGCTTGCCACCTGACTTTGAAATCTGCCGGACACTTGCAATCCAAAGTAAGACTGTTTTCAAGATTTTTTTCATTCTGAATGTCTAAGTGAGTTTACTCCAGTATGTTTCTTTAATAGCTCTGCAATATTGGATGAATTAATTACAGACAAGCATGCCTAACATGCAACATGGTGTGCCTTATCTAGAAAGACGCATTCATCTGCATAACACCGGTCTGTGAAAAGTTTTCTGGTACAGAAACCATATAATTACCAAATACCCATGTTCAAACAGATCCACTGTTAAAAATTTAACACTGGCAATAGCAACCTCTAATAGCGTAAAGATTGATTTCCAGCTTGCAAAATGCTTTTTATCTAATTAGCAGATAAAAGGTATTTCCCTTTGAATTTATTTGCAAAAGACAGGCGGTAATCCTCTGACAGATAATAACTTAATGGCTGCTCAGTGCTGATAAATCATTGTTGTATTACATGCCCAAAATAAAAAAAAAGGTTTGAGATGCTTGCACATTGTCACTGATGAAAATGATGTGATATAAGTTGAGTCTATAGGACCACGCCCCCCTTTCTGCCATAGGACCATATACCACATTCATGCTACATGTCTGCGTCATGATGCCCCATTGCCAGACATCACTATAAACTGCCACACTGCAGACATCGTAGCGATATGACTGAAAAATTGTTAAAGCTACGTTAAAAATCCAAATCACACACACACACACAAATACTTATATAAAAAGGCAGACTGCATTATTAAAACCTATCAGCCTGAGTGAAGAAACCGGTAATCCTGGAAGAAAGACTATCACAAGAACTGAAAGCATGGAAATTGCTGTCGCAGGTTTAATTCAATTTTTTCAGCACATGATAGAAAATACTTAACGGCCAGTATATCTGGTGGACCAAGAACCCGAGAACCACCGAGATGTCAGTGATTTCTAAAGGCCAGCTCTGAAATAATGGTGTAGCTGTGGAGTATTGCATCACACACATACACACACACAAATATATATATATATATATATATATATATATATATATATATATATATATATATATATATATATATATATATATATATATATATATATATATATATATATAAGCTAAAACTGCACAATTCATAACCAGCAATGGAAATCACGTGTTTATTCTGGACGGAGTTGTGCACTGCAATTGTGTTGATTTTTTTCTTGTCCAAAAGTCTTAACTTTCCAGTTAATTACCAAATGTATAAACTCAAACAGTTCTACTCTATAAATCAAATCAAGCATACGTCCTAAAGGCACTGTCAGCAAAGTTAGAACGTAATTTCCAAAGAACTTTATCATCCAATTAAAAAAAGAAACGCATTATTTTTTCTTATATAACAAGTCGCGAAATGGCAGAACCTGTTTATGACTGCCGAAACATCAATATTTAATTGAATTCAGTGAATTTTGTTCTTATTGATAAAGCTCTGTCGGATTTTGGATATGGAACTCTTGGGCCATATTTCAAAACCAGAATGCTATCAAATAACGTAGTTCGTCTCGCGAAGCTTTTAGCAGTCTCCAACACCCATTATAGACATTACTTATCACTCAAAAACTAAACTGAGATTAAAGTGACGTTGACATCGAAATGTTGATCCCTTTTCTGCAATTTTTGTAATCTTACTCAGCACTGTATACCCAGCATTGTGCTGATCTACCACAAAACCATATATACACACATACACTCACGCACGCACGCACATATACACAAATACGAACATCCTGCGACAAGGTATAATAGATAAAGAACGATAAAACGAACATTCTTTTTTCCGATATCAAAGTACATGCGCTACAATGAGTTGGAGAAAAAAAAATTACTAATGGGTTGTCTTGTTTTAACAATCGTTGTTCTAAAATCTGTATCTGAAGGTACCATCATGTTTGTGCACCCCAGAAACTTTAATTTTACTGACTGAAAGACCCCATGCTTTGATTAGTCAGTATTAAAAGCATAGTTATGCATCACTGATTAACCATAAGGTGACAGTCAGTATTAAAAGCATAGTTATGCACCATTGATTAACCATAGAGTGACAGTCAGTATTAAAAGCATAGTTATGGACCATTGATTAACCATAGAGTGACAGTCAGTATTAAAAGCATAGTTATGGACCATTGATTAACCATAGAATGACAGTCAGTATTAAAAGCATAGTTATGCATCACTGATTAACCATAAGGTGACAGTCAGTATTAAAAGCATAGTTATGCACCATTGATTAACCATAGAGTGACAGTCAGTATTAAAAGCATAGTTATGGACCATTGATTAACCATAGAGTGACAGTCAGTATTAAAAGCATAGTTATGCACCATTGATTAACCATAGAGTGACAGTCAGTATTAAAAGCATAGTTATGGACCATTGATTAACCATAGAGTGACAGTCAGTATTAAAAGCATAGTTATGGACCATTGATTAACCATAGAATGACAGTCAGAATTAAAAGCATAGTTATGCATCACTGATTAACCATAAGGTGACAGTCAGTATTAAAAGCATAGTTATGCACCATTGATTAACCATAGAGTGACAGTCAGTATTAAAAGCATAGTTATGGACCACTGATTAACCATAGAGTGACAGTCAGTATTAAAAGCATAGTTATGGACCATTGATTAACCATAGAGTGACAGTCAGTATTAAAAGCATAGTTATGGACCATTGATTAACCATAGAATGACAGTCAGTATTAAAAGCATAGTTATGCACCACTGATTAACTATAGGGTGACAGTCAGTATTAAAAGCATAGTTATGGACCATTGATTAACCATAGAATGACAGTCAGTATTAAAAGCATAGTTATGCATCATTGATAAAACACAATAGCTGAGGTCTTTACAATCACAAATAATGCCTCGTATTAAAAGGCTTATTATTAACACAGCAAAATTTAAACAAAGTCAATGAAGCATGAAATACAGGTTACAGAAATCACTGTGGCAAAATAAAGCAGGTTAATTAACGATTACACAGCTCATGAATATGAAACTTAACTGCATCCAGTAACCAATGTAAACATTAATTATCAAACAGAAAAAAGGTTCAGACTAAAGTGTTCATGACAACGAAATACTGATATCTTTTCTCATTCAAATTTTAGGCAATTTCTCTTCACATATGAACTTTTAATCTTTCTTAAATTTAAAAACTCATCTTTTATTCAGTACAGCATAATCATTATTATGCTGACATTCCGTTAAGCCACCCACATACCTACCTACCAGCCAACATATACACATACTGTACTGGGCAAAAGACACCCACACCTTTGCTGCATGGCTGTAGTAGCAATAGAGATGCATCCAATTATCAAGTTCATGATTGGAACACAAAAAGCACTCAAAAATGCGCTTTTAATACAAACTTACAAAGTCAATGAAGCATAAAATACAAGTCACATGGACCTCATTTTTCAATAATGATGCAGAACAAATCCAGATGCATTCACTCACAAAGTTTCATGATTCTGGGTAGGATAGTATGCATTTAACATACCATAAATACGCGTGGTCACGAGCTAATGGAAAAAATATAAACCAAAGCCAATAAAAGATGCGATATAGGTCACAATGAATTTTTTTTGTACGGGTGAGATACTAAAAGTGATGCATATCATAATCACTTTCATAATTCTAGCCGGCAAATGTGAAATGTAGGTTACAGTGGCCTTTTATTTTAGTTTTGTTTATTTTAACCTACAGAAACACTGATGAGAAGTCGTTTGTTTGCTAGTTTGAGAAAGATTTATGTAAATTAGAAATTGGTCTGTGTGTTTTAGAAAAGCATACCTAATAACACCATCAATTTATAACGAGTCGATTAGTATCATTCGCATTGTATACTCTGGTATAAGATTGTATAAGATTTTGTCTTTACAGTTAAGAGTGAAATGTCACATTTTAAACTGTGATTGTTTTGATAATGGTGAGCAGCTTTCTGTCCCTGTAGTATGTGTGTATTGGCAATGATTTTGATGGGAAGATGCAGTGTTATCTAACATGGTATTTAACACGGTCTCTCTGCTGTTTAGTATGGGATTCTGGGGTCTTGGGCAACTTGACCTTTCGGAAGAGAAACGTTGTCCTGAAGGACAGAGGTGCGCGGTATTACCGCGTTATTTTATTCGTGGTATGTACCAACCACGTCACTTTCCTCTGTACAATTTTTCAGTCATATCGCTACGATGTCTGCAGTGTGGCAGTTTAGAATGAAATCTAGCACTGGGTAATCATGCCGCAGACCCAGTCACATTATCCTGACACCAAGCCGACCAGTCCTAACTCTAACCTCTTAATGCTGAGCACCAAGCGAAGCACCTGTTAGTACCATTTTTATAAGTCTTTGGTATGACTCCTCGGCCGGGGATCGAACCCACGAGCTCCCGCATCCGAGGCGGACGCTCTAACCACTAGGCCACCGGAGCGGTCAACAGTGTGTTTGTATTATTCAACCCAAAATACTTTATAAAAAAATATCGTGGTTTTTTTTTATATAAAAAGGTTGTATCTGTCGCAAATTAATGGTGACAAATATAATTTTTTCAACAATCCTTTAATTACGTCTTTGAAACCTCACACGTATGCCAACGTGGTGGCCAACAAAATTGCGGATTAACACACACACACACACACACACACACAAGCAACAAAAAAGTACATAACATATTTTATTTCTTATTTTCCTTTTTACTAACGTATGTAAATTTATTAAGTAAATGTACTCCGTTGTAAGACTGCGAACCATCGTATGATTTTCAGGAGCGCACTTATTTTTATATCTGAATTATACGTAATTTGTCAAGTCCACTAAATATTTTCTAGTTTGCTGAGTGTGTTTCATGTTTACTGACCCACTCTGATAAATGTCTTGCCCGGATGTTGGCATCCCACTGAAAGTTTTCCTTCTTGTTAAACCTGTAAGCTTTATTATCAATATTTCCTATTTTTTTTATCAACAGGCCCTCTAATGTCAGCACGATGTCATTTACAATATCATATATATTGTAAGCTTAATCATTCCACTGTAGTTACAACTTTTAGATCGCAACTTGTACAATAATTAACATGCACATAGCAAAGTCATCAGCTATAAAGGACTAACCATTAAATTGGGGGTGGGGGCTCTGATTTTCTTTTGAGTTGAAACATTATGATTAATACTTGTTCCTAATTATATTATGGATACAATATGGTGTTACTTTGCAACAAATGAAAGCAGGATATTTTTCCAGTTATCAGCACACGGAAATCAAGCAAAACCGCGTCTGGCCCTTGCCCCCAGAAAAATGACTTGTTGGTCCCTAATATAACTGCGGTATATCGTGGTACAAAATTTTTCGCGGTATCCAGCTCTGCTGTAGGAACTGTGAACTTTCCACCCCACTTGTTGTCGTGGTTAATCAGGGTGAGCTTGCCTGTTTGGCCTGTTAGAGACCTGTTTGTTGACTAGCTTTTGCTGCAGTTTACTTTGAAAGAAAAATGCTGTGTACCAGCACCACATAGGGGATAGATTAATATGGGTTAAGATAAACCAATCAACAAGTGAAGACCAGTGTTCGCTGGGTAATTACTAAAGAACTACTCACAGTAGCATTGGTAGATGGACCATGATAAAGTCATGTTTAGAACCGTTTGTTTCTGTTCTGGAAGAAGTAATACTGCGTATCACTGATTATTTACAGTCGTGTTTCTTTGAACGTTATACGGTTTATTGTCTTTTAATGTATATTTTTAGGAGATGAGTGATTCTAGTTTAGCTTTAGTTTGATGTAGTGACGGATCAATGGGACCCGATCTACTAATTCATCTAGCGGATCAGATCAAACGAACCTGAGTTTGATCTGTAATCGCGGTTGTGAATCACGAATCAGGTCTGTGGTTGATTCTCGGAGAGTGATCAACTGTGATTCATTTCATTGCCACGCGTATTGTTTTTGTAATCACGCAGGGAGGTGTGATGTTCGGAGGCGTAGGTAAAGAAACACGTGTTACCCGTCACTCGCATTTAATACTCCGTTTAAAGCTTTCATTGCATTTAGTGATTATTTGTTATATTTTATTTTGGGAATATATTTCCCAAATCGAGTAGGAGAACAGTGCGCCAATTACTAAGAGCAGACATCGTAAGTATAGTATTCGTGAAACGTTAAGGTAGCATGAACCAGTTTCGTAAATTGAACCCTCCCTCATTTTTAACGTAAGGAATTTTGTGGAGATTCTCACGTTTGGACATCTGAGGTGGACGTAATTCTGTAAATTACGTGTCTGGGTTATGTTTTGTGATGTGTGTCATAAAATACCGATCTGTGGATGAGGAAAATATACCCTGATAAATGACACAAATGTGAAGCATTAAAACTCACGCAAGTGTGAAATTATAGTCTCGTCAATGTCTTATAGATAGCTGATTAGAGAAAAAGTCTCTGTGATATTGGCGCGTGTTAGAATCCATAAGTTGACAAATGAGTACTATCTTGAGGTCTCTAGAAACAGGAGAAACATCAACCTCAAGCCAGCAAGCATCACACTGGCTGTGATGTTGTCCAAGCACATATGTTACCTATTTCGTTCCGGACGATTTGTGAGAATATGACCAGAAAATGTGGTCTAAAAAAACTGGAACTATCACTTATGAAAGTTCAATGTTAGCTCTGTATTATTTCGTGAACCACAAAAGAACCTTTTTCATAGCAAACGTAAGCAATGACGAGCAATATATGCATAGCACATGCTTTATCTAGACAGAATTGTATTCATGTGTGCATAACAGGTCTGTGAAACATTTTTCTGGTACAAACGTCTTAATTACCAAACACCCCCATTCGCAAAACTCAAATTAAGCGTAGGCAATAAAATATTTTGTATGAAAAAGACGGAGTCTTTACTTGCAAAGAACTTTATAATCCAATTAAAGAAGAAAGGCACTTGTTTTCCTTAGTATACTGTCATATTCTGGACACTGAACAGTCTTACTAGCTGTGGCTGCTGATGTAGCAATTTTTTTTTCTACATTAACCAAATAACATTTACTTCGATAGTACCGGGAATTTTCTTAGGTGATTGGAAACAGGGCTTGGGATCATCATTTTGGCAAAACGAGGATAAAAGTTTCAGTAAATTATTATCATGCATGAGGTACCAGTATATGGTTGATCTCGTGTTTGCTACAAACCTATGAATTCAACTACCCATTAAAACAATGGTCTTTCCAATGAAAAACTCCATGAACGTAAGTATTCACAAAAAATGTACTTTTCTGTAAAACCATGTATAATGATACCAAGAAAATAAACGCAACGGATATAAAACCACAAAATTGTTCTGTTCCGAGTCGGGGGCAGAATTAGTTTGACGCTGCTTTGGAACATACGCCTCGGCTTGGCCTCCTAGACATATTCCCACGGATTTTGGATTTAACACACACACACACCCTAATATATGTAATGTTTCAATTATTTACTAGAGTACGTGAATGTGTTAAGTATATGTATCCTTTGTAAGAGTGCGAATCATCCTACGATTGTTATCAGCGCACTTGTTTAGTGTCTGAACTTTAAGTAATTTGTCTCAAGTCTTTTAAACATTTTCTCGTTGGTCAAGTGTTTTAAGCTTACTGTTTTCTCCCATTATAACAATAATGTAGCTAGTAAACTGTTAGCTTCTGTATCAACATTTTTATTTTGACCAATAGACTCGAATGTCAGCACGATGTAACAGTATCCACTCGAGTGTAAGCTTAATCAAACCACTTTAGTTACAGCTTTTACACTGAAACTTATTCAACAGTTAACATTCACATAGCAATTCATCTACTATGAGGTGATGACCATTTTATTTTTGGGGTGGGTTTTGGACCGTGATTTTCTTTTGAGGTAAAATATTTTCTTTTCTTTTATCTCGAGATCTTTATTTTTTGTGTGCAGATAGTATCATTGAAATATAATATGTTATTTTGCTATAAATCAGAGCAAAATACTGTTCTAATTATTGACAAGCAGAAATGTAAAAAAAAAAAGTGTCAGGTTCTTGGCCCAAAACAATGAATTGTTGGTCCCTAATATAATTTCAGTATACCATAGTACGTATGAAAAGCATGCATGTATTGCAAATTCATTTGCTGTCTTCGATTTAGAATTCGTGGTTTTACGGTACCCTCCCGTACCGCGGTTAACCGGTATACCGGTAATACCGTGCACCTCTACTCCATATACTTCAATGACAGCACGTGGCCACATAAGCTGCGAGTTCAGTATACGAAAAATCATCACTTGGCACCTCCCCCTCCCCATCACGGATGCTCTGAAATCCAATCTAGAACGTTGCCTATAACACAGGAGGAAATAATGGCTTATATGCAATAAGGTATACATAGGAATATGCGTTTAAATGTGCAGATGTCGAAGTCGACGCTGACACTAGTAATACAATTGCTCTCCTCTACTTCACAGAGTTGTAAAGAAGCAAGAGTACCACGAACGGCGTATTATATGTCAGCCCCGTGTTGTACTGCGCCTCTGTGTGAATACTAATCGGATATGTTTGACTTTGGATACTATTGCACAATGGGCCACAATGACTATGACCTTTTACCAAGATTTGCGGCCTTGAACTAAACTTAATACTTTATGTATAAACTATTTAGTTTATATTAAACAAACCATGACCTTTAGACTCTATAATCTATTGGTATGGTGCAGTGTATAATTCCACGTGCAATGTATATGTCATAAAGTATGGCCAAACTACATGCTGCATTTGTGTAAATGTTTAATAATAACTCGTACATGTCATTGTGGGCAAAATAATACTTATAGCGCAAAAAAGAAACGCGCATACCTCACAATAAAATCTAGCATAATGACAAAGCAAGGTTATCTTTTGTCAATAATGTCCTCCAAGCCTTTGTGCATCTCAGCAAAGGAAGGTGGAACCAGTTGCCCATTCAAGAAACCTTTATTATTATTATTATTATTATCATTATATATATATATATATATATATATATATATATATATATATATATATATATATATATATATATATATACACCTACAAAGAAAAGCACAATCACGGAAAAACGTATATGAGCATAAAAGAACTACATATGCACAAATGTACTGTACCTTATGTCAATAAATGTCTGCCATTGTTTCAGGGCAATTCATCAAATGTTGTGGGTTTGGTCGCACGCCGGATTTATTACTGTATAATATGTACATTTAACATCTGACAACGGCATAACTCTGACATGATCACTGAATCAAATTTGCATGTTAAACTCGTTTCAACAATGTCTCAGTTTTTATGTCTGCCAAGATTTAATACAACTTGCCCAAAGCTGTTGGATTAGTTGTACCCACAAGATATGTAAAGTGAAAGGAGCATAATTCTAGAAAAATGCACAAGAACGTCATGACACAAATAAAATCCAAACGCTGACATCATATTAATATCTCCCAACATTTAGTTAAATGCATGAAAAACCGTGTGGCTAGTTTGAGAAATAAAGGCCACTGCGACATGATGTTATGCTGCAGAAACTATAGTGTCTACAGTCGGAAACCACCTTGTCTACCGTCAGACCAACATCACAATCGGTAATTTATCCACCACCACCCCGTTCCGTACCTTCGGTCATTTGGATACAATGGCATACATCTCGAAAAATACATCATAGAATGGTTGGTAACAAACAATATGTGCATCTTGACCTCAGGTCGATAGTTTCTGGCAAATTGTCATGGCTATTCATCACAAACTGTGGACACAAGATTTTTTATATACAGTACGTACATTTAATATGTGTATTTAATACCAAAAGGCGTCAAAACTCTAGAAATAAAATGTGTATCAGTGCATGACAACAAAACGATGAGAATACTGACTCTATGGTAATCTTTCAAGTTTCAAAATGATCCATGGAAAGATGTGCAAACAGTTGCTGACAGATAATTTCAGGACATTCGTCCGTAGGAGACGGAAGGTCAAGACTTCCACTATATACTACTGCAATATTCACGGCGGAGACTAAAAATAATAAAAGCTGAAAAAAATCACAGAATTTACAATAATGACACAAAATAAACTCCCACCAAAGTCGTGCAAAGGAAATGAATTAGTTAGTGAAAAGAATCCTTTCTATATAACCTCGGGAAATAAACAGATGCACCCCTATGAAAAATGCTAATCAGATATAATATCGGTAATCCACCTTGTTACATAACAAAGAACAGAACGAAAACACCAAATGAAATTACCCTACACCGTCCAGCTTGAAGGACACATTTGTATAATCAGAGTAACAACATTATTCAAAGCATCTTCATTGTAATTTAAGCTAAGTCAAATTCTTCGTAAAAATATGTTTAAGCGTGATTTTGCAAAACGTAAAATTGCAACTGCTTATTGGTGCGCTTCCGTTGTTAAATCTTCAGTTTCAGAGATGTGTAGGTTTACACATTGTCAAGCTCTTCCATCGTGAAGATTAGTAAATTCTGCACCAGTTCCGCAATCCCACAATGCCTAAGTAGCTGTGATAGGTACTGAAAAACACAGAACTTTGAAAGTTTCATAGCGCGCTTTCCGTCAAGATACCTTGTACATGAAAAGTAAAAACCTTTGAGGACTTAAAGTAGCCTTCCGTAATCCTTCACTGAGAAGCAAAAAATGGATCTTTATCGTCTATCAAATAAAGCGCAGATAATTCCTTGCCCGAGTTATTCAACATCTAGTCGAATTTCCTTGAAATTGTGCTGACAGGAACTTGGTGGCATTTTTAGTATGATGAACATGAGCAAACGGACGGATAAACAAAAACCACAAAGAATCCAGAAGTCGTTTTTCGTACTATTTATAACTAAGTAATGTAGTCATGTTCTTATCATCATTTTAACACCTCAAAAATGGTATTCTCTGATTCTCTGATCAACGAACACTGTAACCTGTAACGTAGGTGCCACCAGAAGAGAATTTTTTTAAAAATCTTTCTATTTATAGGCACTCCCGACTTTAAAACAGGCTGAATGGGGTACCTTTATTAAAATAAACTCAGTATTTATATTCAAATTCAGTAGAGGAAGCTTATCAAAAACCGTCTCCTCTATTCATTTTCGATTAACGAAAAGGAACTTTATCATCACAAGTATACCACTGATAGACCTGCTGAACTTACATAATACTAAGTTCAGCACCTAGCAACATGGTTTCAATTCTGAACCAGGACTTCATTCTAGACTTGAGCCCTTTAATATCGGCAGTTTAATTCATACACGATTCTCATTTAGATTGCTGGATTATAGGCTTAACGTAATATTATACCCAATCCACGTTTTCTTGCCAAAATACAAGCTATGC
The DNA here is from genome assembly GCA_028554795.2 of Sinohyriopsis cumingii. Taxonomy (NCBI): domain Eukaryota; kingdom Metazoa; phylum Mollusca; class Bivalvia; order Unionida; family Unionidae; genus Sinohyriopsis; species Sinohyriopsis cumingii. Next base: position 102,623,882 of record CM068827.1, on the reverse strand, counting down.
CCACATATCCGAAACTGGCCAGTATACCGCATGAACGGTAGGTCCTTAAGGGTTAAAAAACGAGGTTCCTTTGTACAATGTATCATTCTGGCAAGAATTTGTTTTTATAAAAAAACGATTCACTAGTAATCATCATGTGCAAGGGAATTCCATTTTCGAAAATTACTTTAACTTCAGTATAAATTCTATTTATCAACCAATTGTTTCTTAGATTTTATTCCAGTTAAAATCTGTTCCGGCTTTCATAACCAAGAAAATCTAAAGTAAATGTTCTGAGATTAGTTTTAAAAAAATTATGAAGAAAAAAGTTGGATCCATTTCCTAGCTTTACAATTTATTTCGCTGATATTCACATGACAATTATGTCAACGTGCATTATGAATTGATAGATATTTGGAATTACAAGAGGCTCAAGTGGGGTGGTCTAACAGCTAATGCAAAAGCAGTTGTCCAAGAAATCTGGGTCAACAGGATGATTTCTATATAAATTTCTTCCACTCCTGTCGATTGCCTTTCAAGGCTTTCCTATTTTTGTACCTTCATTCATATTTGATGGCACATCGTAATTTTCTGTCAAATAATGAAAAACCCTTATGCCAGGATACTTACTGCCAAATATGGTTAAATTCTATTCAACATTACTTTTTGGGTTTAATTTAATAAAGTTGTTTCAATTTGTTTCTATTTTTTAGTCAGTAATCATACTTGATAGCTGATTAACATCATTTGTACAAACATGAAAGCCTTTTATGCCAGGTGCGTTCGGTAAAATATATTCAAATTCTGCTAAACAGTTTTTGAGAAGCCGTTTAAATTTATTCTTTTATACATTAAGTAACAACAGCAATATGTTATAGCCGATCGTCGATTTGTGTATAAAACTGAGAGGCCTTCATATCTGGATGCTTTGTTATAAATTTGGTCAATATATCGTAACAGGCAAAGGGCCTTAGAGAACCTTACCGCCGCGCGAATCGAACAACACCTGCATGAGGCTAACTCGAGGTCGATGTTTCCCCTATTTGCAAGTACCTTATGAAGACAGCTGCAGTTAAATGACGAGATCTTAAACGAACTAATGCCAGAATTTTTTTTATACTCTAGTCATCGAACGACCACACATGCAGACACGGTATTTTCACTAAGAGTTTTTTTTTTTTTCTTCTCACATCTGTATGATTTATCAGTTCGCTTTTCTAAGCCGCTGGTCTGTATTTCATGGTACGTATCACAAAACATAACCAATATAGCTATTATACAGGATTATTCTATCTTAAATAATGGAACGCTTATACGTGAGAATATCCCGAAAGCTCCTTATGTTAAGAAGTTAGGGAGGGTCCATTTTACCAAGTAAATCATGCTACTATAAAGTCTCGTGAAAATCTAGACAAAGCTATAAACCGAGACTTAAATACCAATAGCATCCTATGTTTGCTGCATTGTGTTATGCAGTTTTTGTAAAGCCCTTCTAATCTTGTTCTAAGATGGCAAAATACGTGAGAATATCCCGAAAGCTCCTTATGTTAAGAAGTTAGGGAGGGTCCATTTTTCCAAGTAAATCATGCTACTATAAAGTCTCGTGAAAATCTAGACAAAGCTATAAACCGAGACTTAAATACCAATAGCATCCTATGTTTGCTGCATTGTGTTATGCAGTTTTTGTAAAGCCCTTATAATCTTGTTCTAAGATGGCAAAATACGTGAGAATATCCCGAAAGCTCCTTATGTTAAGAAGTTAGGGAGGGTCCATTTTTCCAAGTAAATCTAGCTACTATAAAGTCTCGTGAAAATCTAGACAAAGCTATAAACCGAGACTTAAATACCAATAGCATCCTATGTTTGCTGCATTGTGTTATGCAGTTTTTGTAAAGCCCTTCTAATCTTGTTCTAAGATGGCAAAATAATACATTTTTTATTCACGGTCGGCATCACTGGAGCACATTTTTAAGCTCTCCCTGCCAGTATGTTTTGTGTCAATTTGATATAATTTTTATCAACAGTGTTTGAGATAAGTCTTTAAAATATTCTATTTTTTTTTTGTATTGACTGTCATATTTGACAACGGATCAGCATCGTCTGTATAGCATTCAAAGGTCCACATGCCTTATGTGAAGTGTCGAATTTTGAATTACAGAAAATTTTAAAGTTGAATGCATTGAGCATTAAAATGTTATTAAGCCAGAAAAGTCTTTGTCAAGAGTCACTTCGACCTTTCTTCGTTCATCTCCCCCCATGTCAGTGTAAACTTCAAAGGGATAGCATACTGACTCAGTGAAATTGACCGGGGTATCTTAACACGGTAATTAGAGAGTAAACATCTGAGCTACCAACCCTAACCACTTGGTAGGAACCTATGTCCACTTATCATTTTTTTCAAAGGGAAATTGTCACACACTGTCGTTCACAGATTCCGAGCTGTCTAAACCGGATGAAAGGAATTATTTCTTTGGGAAAAATTAGGGACCGCTGCCTACGATTGGGCAGAATAAATTAGAGCGTACACTTTAGAGCAATCAGACTTTAAAGTGACGACCTCAGTCGAAATTCTTTAGTCTGAAAATTTCCTAGAAGAGGAAACTTTGTCTCGACTCCGTGGAAAGCATAAAGAGATTAGTGCTTTTCTCGTGACACAAGGAAGGGACCAGGTGGTCATCTTGTAAAATGAAAGACATGTTTAGTGCTAGGACGCACAAGTTCTGAAAGAGAACAACTAAGGAACAGCTTACTAAGAGAAAGACGAGACAGTCTGGAGACAGGAGTCCGGGACAGGAAAGAAGGACGAGGTCATAATAAAAAGGACCAGGACGTCCATGAAGGGACAAAAACAGAGCTTAGGAACGATGAATTAGGTGACGTTGATATACGACAAAAGGGGAGGAAGGTGGTGCAATTAATCGTGGACATTGCGCTCTTTTCACCTCTAGTTATGAAATAAATCCAAATTAGACACACCTGTTAAATTCTACTGATATAATCAAACTTGAATTGGAATTGCCGTTATTAATTTGTTCTGATTAAATTTGTTATTTTCTTGTCAAAGGGGGCTCGTATTGTTTTATTTCTTCCCAGTATTCTCGCTCAGTTCTCTGTTGAAACTCCATTCTTCTTTCACTCTCGCCGGGGTATAATATTGAGGGAGGTCATCCTCTAGATAACGCCAGCCAAATCCAATTAACCACCAATCTTACTAAGTGGGTAACGTTACACCTTTATGCTTTCTGTTTGGACAAATTCTGTAGGGCGGCGTTTGAGAAAAGTTTCTTTAAAGACGGTTGTACTTGTAGTAACGGTAGTCATATCTAATTGCAGACTGGCATCATTTGTAAAACAAACAGGAAAGAATAAAAGACAAACCTTAAAGCCAGTTTTCTTTCTTTGTATGGATTTTGGAACAGATATCATTTAAAGCTTTTTTCTCTCTTCTACTTCGAACAACATCGGACATTTTACAAATCAGACTAATATCATTTGTATAAACTTGAAAGGTCATCATATCTGAATATGCTCTTCCATGTATGGTTTAAATTAGTCTATTGGTTTTTGAAAATAGAAACGCACAACGGAAGCGGGTCCAAACGAAAATCGCTTAGTTAATGACCATGTGAGTTGAGTAAAAACCATCAGAGATAAAACAGAACTGAATAAAACATGTATTTAAATGACGCAGGCCCTCAAACTAATAAATTACAAGACGCAAGAGAAAACAGCCAAGCAAAGGAGCCATATGAAAGAAATCATTTAAATCTTGACAGAAAAATGTCAGTCTGATGAAAATCGAGATCTGAACATAATAAGTAGATATAACAGGCACCGATAAAGGTTCACGTTCTGCCGACCTTTGGAATTTCCGATCCACTTATTGTTAGTAGCTTGTCAGACAAAGCTAAGTTTCATGTAATGCTTTTCTGTTTCATAAATGTTTGATTGGGGAATCGAAAGTTCACAAGAACATAACATCGTATCGGTGTTCGTCAGAAGTTCTTTAGATAAGATATATCAGGTTTAATCAGATGAGAAGATTGTACAATTCAAGCATAATCATCTTTGCACTGATGTAACTAATGTAAGTTCCTGTACAGCTAATCCTTCCGAAACTGTCGAGCAGAATGAATATGGACCGTCAGGGTAAAAACTAAACAACAAAAGGGGATGGATAGGCACAAAGGACGTCAAGGAATAATGGCAACATGTACAAACAATCCAACTGCCGTAGTTACGACAATGTAATGCAGCATACATTTCAAGTGACCTGAGTAGCAAAAATCAATTAAGGCAGTGTCTGTTGTTGGTGCTGAGAGTTGAAAGAAGACGGGCATCGTATTGAAGTAATAGGCTTTGCACACACAGGATGCCTAGGCAAGATGGAATCTCATGCTAAGAAGACATTTACTGTCACACACAATTAACAAACTGTAAAGTACTCGCTACTTCGTGATATACAGCAGATAAAACAGATGACAATCGCATGAGGTAATACGCACTGAGATAAAGCACAATAATTTATAAGTCCAGAAAAGCTGAATCAAGAGGGAATTAGCTTAGCAAGGAAAAATACACCTAAACATTTCAACTCCGTGCTGACTTCAAGGCTTGCCTATTGTAAATTACAAACCAAAATATTTTAATATTAAATGACATGGCATTTTGTTATTAGAAAATTTAACTATACTCAGATAAAATAAATTAAATTGATTAAACCACGAGAGCTCAATTTACAAACATAACTTTATTAAAAACTTAAGACGAAAAAAAAATATGCAGGAATTGACAGAGACTATAAAGTGCAACCCGAGAAAAATATATGAGAAGAGTTACAAATTACAGTCTGAAGTCAAACATTAGTCACAAGTCAAACATCACAGTCTGAAGTCAAACATTACAGTCTGAAATCAAGCATTAGTCTGAAGTCAAACATCACATTCTGAAGTCAAGTCGAACACCTTTGTAATTTCTTGAACGCTATCTCTTAACTTTAAAATAATGCCTTGGTGTTTTAAGGCACAACAACACTAGTATGGTATTTAGTACCTGGGTATTAGAGTAAAATGCCTGATGAAGGGCACAACACAGATTCCAACCTGGGCTGATCAAATCGAAGGATTCCTACCCGCACCTTTTCGACCGCGTGTCTGGCATAAAAACCACAGAATGCCATTCGCTCAAAGATGACGTTCATGATCTCCAGGAAACATTACTCTGAACTCTTGGGTCAGGCCAATGAAAGAACTCTCAACAGTTTCAAACTTGTGAGCAAAAAATGTACAGCACACTTAAATGATATGGATTTTGTTTTTAATTTCTTACTAATTAGGTATGTAAACACCTTGTATTTTTCTAAACATTTTAGATAATACATTTATTACATTTTTTTTTTTGGGGGGGGGGTTAATAGCTTCGCCACATATACAGTGTTTTAATTTTTCAATTCTGTTTCTCTTGCTTACAGATTTTAGTTCCTTTAAGTTATCTAGTTTGCTTGTAGCTTACTATTGATTCCTGAGTACTGCTCTCATAAATGTGTCGGGGGCCCGGGTGGCCAAGTGGTCTAAGGAGCTCGCTTTTATAAATCACTTACATCTCACCTCTGTCCACGTGCTTGCTAGTAGTTTCCAGTGTGTCAGTTGTTCTTTCCGAGCTCTTCCTCCAGCAAATATATTGGCAGTCATATATGGCCTACCGAAGGATATCGTTAAACTCAAAGAAAGCAAAATAAAACCAAGTGTGTGTCTCTGTATTGTTGTCAGATATTCCCAACTGATCTGTCTTATGATACTTATGTTTCCAATGCATTAATAATAAAAAAAATGTGTGCAATGTGTTAAGTACATGCATCATCTATTCAACTCGTTGTACTTGTATCAAATACGTAAACATTTCTCTTGATTCATTTTAAAAAAATATTTATGGGGTTTATCTTGTAATTGGTAAGGGGTGGATGTGTATGTATTTTTGCATGAAAACATGTATATTAATAACTAGTTACATAAATAAAAAATAATACCTGATGATTGTTTAAGTTAATTGTTACGTTGTTGTTTATAGTCGGTAAAATATCTACAATGATAAAAATCTTCTTATTACGTAAATGCAATTCCGACACTAAATAAAATGTGTCTATGTCTTATGTGTATAGATAGTAACTGCCCGAATACTTTCAGATGTGAGAAATCTTATTTGCCACGTCAGTCAATCAACAGGAGACGTTTACGTACATTGCATACAAAAGAAAGTTAGACCACTATATGGCGTGATGGTAACAGGAGAATGTCTAGTAATAATGTACTTCTTGTCGGATTTGATACCAAACATCAGCTAATCCCCCACGTGATAACACATAATCAAAGATAAAAATAACCGTTGTATTATATTCCGTCATATATATATATATATATATATATATATATATATATATATATATATATATATATATATGTATGTATGTATCATACACATATATAGTCCGAGTTTCCTCTGACCCTTGCCACCCCATTTTTTGATATTTGGACATTTATGTTGGGGTGTAGGGTCAGAGAGCATTCCCTATCAAAAAGTTGGAATTCGCCGACACCATTTGGTGTCGGCATGGGGTAGCCGCTTTCTAGCCGACCCAGCACACTTTAACGACCTTTCATCGAGATATACCTGCATGAAATCGATAGGAATATGATTTATTTTCTCAAAAATCGTGAGCCTAGCATTCGTCATGTCTTTAATCCCCTGATACACGAGACGAAAGCACGTCGTTGCTAAAATTTGACCTGGATCTGGCCATTTGTATTCCAAGTCACATGACTACACAAGTCTCGCAGCCGACATCTGAATGACATCAGAGGTCATCAGTCACGTGATATCAACAACAGATCTTTTCTAGTGTTGCAGTAGGAAAACAAATCGAACATATAAATAAAAGTAATGTAATTTTTATAGAAAAATTAAAAAACAAACTTCTCAAAATATTTATTGTGAAAACAACGACGAAAATCTGTAAATGTTGCATAAATTTTGAAGAAAACCAGATTCACTATGAAGAGCACGTGTCAATGTGATAGTCACGTGACACCGACAAAAACATCGCTGACACGTGTTGGGTACTTCTTGAAAACGGTTTTCTCCACCCTGCTGCGATACCGACAGGTTTCTGTTCGTTGCTCTCAGAATAAATATGTTGAGAATTAAGTGTGCATTATATTTATTTACAAATATTAAGTGACTTCTATATAATATGTCCAAATTCTATGTACAACAACATGGGAAATTTGTTTATTTCGATATCACGTGACTATATGACCTCTGATGTCATTGACATGTAGGTTCCGAGATTTGTATAGTCATGTGACTCGGAATGCAAATGACCAGACCCAGGTCAAATTTCAGCAACGACGTACTTTCGACTAGTCTGTCAGCGGATTAAAGACATGACGACTGCTATGCTCACGATTTTTGAGAAAATAAATCATATTCCTATCGATTTCATGCAGGTATATCTCGATGAAAGGTCGTTAAAGTGTGCTGGGTAGGCTAGAAAGCGGCTACCCCATGCCGACACCAAATGGTGTCGGCGAATTCCAACTTTTCAATAGGGAATGCGCTCTGACCCTACACCCCAACATAAATGTCCAAATATGAAAAAATGGGGTGGCCAGGGTCAGAGAAAACTCGGACTAACACGTAGAGAGATATGTTGATTAGAAAGAGTTTAAATGCAGAGTTGGAGAGTAAAAGCAGACACATGTATACAGACAAATAAATATAGGTATACTCGATTTTGCAAATAATTACATTTGAGAGAGAGAGAGAGAGAGAATTAAAGCACGTCTGTTGTTGTTGTTGTTGTTGATGGGTTAAACCCCTTTTTTCAGCCCAAGATAGGCTATACATAGTGGCCAGTATAAATGATGGAGGAAGAACCCTGGAAAACCCCAGAAAGAACCACCGACCCACAAGAAATTACCGGCAAGCTTTCTCACATACCGACCGCTCTGGTGGCCTAGTGGTTACAGCGTCCGCTTCGGATGCGGGAGGTCGTGGGTTCGATCCCCGGCCGAGTAATAACAAAGACTTATACAAATGGTACTAACAGCTGCCTCGCTTGGCGCTCAGCATTAAGGTGGCGCTCTATGGTTTTGTATTTTGCATAGGGTTAGAATTTTAAAGTAAAATAATTTCCCCGGCTTTCCTCACTGGTTATACTGGCTATTTAAAATTAACCTTGAATATCTTAGGTATAATTGAAAGAACCTTTATTTTGGTGTATGACTGATGGGTGTAATATGGGTTATAGAGTATACAGCTTGGCCTTACTCCAGATGTGCACCTTTCAAAAAAGTGCTAGTTCCGCTTGGTCATTTTCACTTCCTGAACTTCAGAGGTAAATTGTATTTTAAAAAAAGAGCCGATAACTTATTTTTTACATTTTATTTATTTGGTAATTCATTCATTGCACTTTCAGAAGCTGGTATTGTCTAGTCTGGCAAAATTCATTTTCCCTATTTTAATAGCTGCTATGCATAGTGCACTTTAGACTAATTCAGGCTGATTTTTTAGCACAAGGGAGCGGTCATTTTAGTTAGCAGTGTGCTTAGATCATGTACAATTTCCAAAAGTACAATATCCAAAGAATTATCATCCACATTACATTAATGTAGCACAGAGTTATGCCAACATTCTCTCCATTGTGCATGTTTTAAATGCAAACAACTTCACCTTACATACGTCACTCTCAAAAAAACATAATAACTGGTGAGCGCCTCCTAAGAGGTTAGTGTTAGGAGTGGTCGACCTGGTGTCAGGATAACGTGAACGGGTGGGACATCATGCTACATGTCTGCGACATGATGCCCCAGTGCTAGGCATCACTATAAACTGCCACGCTGCAGACATTATAGCGATATGACTGAAAAATTGTTAAAGCTATGTTAAAAATCCAAATCACATATACATTCTCACATACCCACAATTGGCCGAATCCGAGACTCGAACCCACGCAGACAGAGGTGAGATGGCAGTGATCCGTAACGGAAAGAGCTTTTGACCACTCGGCCACTCGGGGCCCCCATGTCTGTTTGTAATGACGCGTTTGCTTTGTAATTTCATAGTTTTGGTTCTGTATTTTTTGTCGTTGTATATGTTTATATGTGTTATCTAATATTGTTAAGCGCTTAGAGCTTGTAAAGATTATGCTCTGTGCTAAATCCACATTATTATTATTATTATTATTATTACTGTAATAAATTTGGAGTATGCGTATTTGGTTATAGCGTCCCGTTGTAAGGAATTCTTAGATTTTTGTGATTACTTGTCTGGTTACTGGAATGCGGTGCAACGAAAATATTCCTTAGCTAAAATTAATTAGCCGATTACTAAGAGCAAACGTCACTGAGTGAAGTATTAGTGAGTTTCCATGATGCCATGGTTCACTAGTAGTGAATTCAGGTAAAAACCGAATGAGTGTCCCTGGAATAACAAAGTCCCTACTAAAATCTAGTGGCGTACATTGGTGGTTTGACTGCAGTGTGAGTATTTACACTAGGAAAACCGACAAATTATACAATGGAATCAAGAAGAAGGGACTCGGCAGATACCGTTTATGTCGCCATGGTGGCAAATGTGATGCAGTTGTACTTGCGAAATGTGCCTGGAAACCCTAGTTTGACAAGCCTAAGGCGGCTTAGTTAAAATAGTTCCCTGTGTAAAGGAATAGTTGTATAGTTTCTACGGCGTGAACTGCTGACGGTAAGGAAACCTAACAAAAAGAAACCATGCAGATGTGCGGTTGATTGATATTTGGCAGGTGTGATATGTGGTTTTGCATTGATCGGAGTAAAATGTATGTACAGTACGGACACGTCGGGCTTTCTAATTTACAACTGAAATTTATGGAAGTGTTTGGAAATTTGGGGTAAACGTATGATGTCTAGCGGGAATCGCGCTAGGGTTTGACATCGATCTGTCAAGTAAAGACCTCTGGCTTGTATTATTATTATTATTATTATTATTGCTTTCTTGTCGAATTGGGTCAAATTTTGTTTAGGGTCTTTTTAGAAGAGGTTCTTTAAAGGTATTATATTTTTTTATTAACAGCGGCAATATTGAATTGTCTGATCATATTGTGTTCATTGGAGAAACATTGCAGCAGTCTCCCCAAGCTGCTCCGATGGCGGGTTTTCAAGCATTATCCCTTCTGGTTGCGAGTTCTACATGCTAACGCCATAGCAACCACAGGAGAATGTGTGACAAGTTTATCATTTTATTCGCTGTGGCAGTCATATTTTAGGTTAGTCACATCTGCATCCTTTTTTATGCAGTACCAACCAGATATTACTATTAGACTTCTGGCCAAAACCCCATTTCAATATAACTCTCCATTTAGAAGGAGCAGACATAAGATTTCTCATAGTTTCCCATGATGGCCATACTGGATGTCAAATTGGCACAATCTTCATTTAGTACCAACCAAACACCATATTAAGTCTACTTGTGAAAACTCAAGGAGTAGGGATTAGTTTTTCAAGATGGCAGCTGTGGCTGCCATACTGGATATTAGGATGGCACAACATCTATTTACGACCAAAGTAGAGACCAGAAGTCTTCAGATAAAAATCGCATGCTGATATGACTTCTGTTCAAGAGAAATGTGTGTGTGTGTGTGTGTGAGACTGTGATTTGGATTTTCAACGTAGTTTTTTTTATAAAAAAAATTCAGTCATATCGCTACGATGTCTGCAGTATGGCAGTTTATAGTGATGCCTAACACTGGGGCATCATGTCGCAGACATGTAGCATGATGTCCCATCTAGTCACATTATCCTGACACAAGGTCGACCAGTCCTAACACTAACCTCTTAATGCTGAGCGCCAAGCGAGGCAGCTGTTAGTACCATTTTTGTAAGTCTTTGGTATGATTTGGCCGGAAATCGAACCCACGACCTCCCGCATGCGAGGCGGACGCTCTAACCACTCGGCCACCGAAGCGGTCGTTCAAGAGGAATAACAATAATAAGATTGTTTTAAGATGGCTACTGTGTTGGCCATATTTGATGTCAGATGGGTACAATTTTCATTTATGACTATACATCATATTACGCCTTGTGGTGAAAACCTCATGTTGATATAACCTACCATTCAGGAGAAGCAGCGATAACAATACTTTCAAGATAACCGCTGTGGTGGTCCCATTGGATGTCCAGCTGCACAATTTTCATTTAGGGCCAAATAAGCATCACAATAAGTCTTCTGGTGAAAACCCATGTCGATATGACATTTTGCTCAGGAGAAGAAGTGACCAAAAAAATTTTTCAAGACGGCTGCAGTGGCGGCTTTATTGACATCAGATTGGCACCATTTTCATTTAGGACTATAATGTCTTCTAGCGTAAACACTATGTAGATGTGTCGATCCGTTCGGGACAGTTGCAATATCATCTTCACGATGGCTGCCGTGGCTGCCATACTGGGTGTCAGAATTGCGCCATTTTCATTTCAAACAGATATTGTAATGTGCTATGACAATCCTCGAAGTAGTTTAGATAGAGTGGCGATAACACATTTGTGCAAAGAGACGGACGGACGTCAAAATACGGACAACAGGCTATTCAACAAGCGCCCCTGGTCAAAAGACAAGTTAAGCTAAAAAAAGATAAAAGCCAGGCCAAAATTTTTTCCATGAATCCCATAAATTTTTTTATTAATGTTAACTCCTGAGTGTGACACCATCGCAGTTATTCTTTTGCAATAACAATATTTTCAATTGACAACCTTGGTGTCCATATTGGATGTCAAATCGGCATCATTTTAATTTATGGCCAGCTAGATGACACATTACGTTTACTGGTGAAAACTCCCATATTGATATGACTTTCTCTTTTTTTTTTTTTTTTAAAGTTGCAAAGACAAGATTTTTAAGATGTCAAATGGAGTCAGTTCAGCATAATTTTCATTTAGAGCCAACTTAACTTCATAACATGTCTTCATGGTAAACTCTTCGTGTTAATAAGACTCTCCATCTAAGAGGATTTGCGATAACAAGTTTTTCAAATGGCTGTAACAATCATACTGAATGTCCGTATTTCTCTAGCGGTACATCGTCTTAGAGTTTCGTCGCGCAGTTGACATTATAAATGATTCCGTCTCACACGGGGAAAGTCGACACACTTAAAAAAATGTACTACCCTTTGTGGACACTGACAGGGTATGCCATTTTCGGTAGCCAAGGTTCCGATATATTAACCTGATCTACATCTTGCCGGATCTATCACATAGTTCAGTGCATTGTCCTAGTGACATCTAATGGACTTCACAGTTGCCTCCCTGACTATGTAATGCCAACTTACAGCGGTGATTTGGACATAGGCCGAGAATGGTAGACGCAACTGACTTCAGAAAGATGCTTTGCGTGTTTAACATCAAAAGTATGACTACGTACCAGAGAGAAGTCATTACAGGTTTATTAGGGAAAGGATGCATTGGTACAAACACGTACCGGCAGTGGAAAAAACTGTTTATTTATGGGTCCATTCCATGTGTGTGCTCCTCTTCTCTCAATCATGTAGGAACAGTGTTCAAGTTTAAACAAGTTGATTTTGATTGGATGCGGTGGCTTGCCGCTGCATCCAATGAAATTCACAGACCCGAAGTACTGAAATATCAGATCGATCCGCCCATGGTGTAGATTGGGTTAACATATCGAAACCTTGGCTATCGAAGATGACGGTATGTGTGCACACTGGTCAAGGTCCGCACTTCAGAAAGTAGATACTATTGGATGTTCAAGATGCACTCTTTTCATGACAGCTGACTACACCCTGAGATAAAGACACGTTTCACGACAATCCTCCAAGCAGTTTAAGTGAAGTGGCAAAAACGAACTGGTGCTAACGGACGGACAATAGACGCTGGATTACAGGCCACCCTATAAGCTCTTCTCGTCTATGACAAATATAGTTAATTAAAACTGGATGAGACTAGACTTCTGAAACTGCGTCCATTAACCTAAAAAAGAGTACGTGAGAAAGCTTGCCAGTAACTTTTCGTGGGTCGGTGGTTTTTTTTCCGGGTTTTTTCCCCGGGTTATTCCTCCACCAATGATACATGTATATAATATAATATATAAAAATGGCGTTAAACCCTACAACAACCTAAAAGACATAACAGAATATCCTCATGCATAAAAAGTTATATAACTGTTGTATTTACAAAGTTTTTAAGGTACAATGTAATATGACTCAAGTATACACAGATGCAAGGATCTCAGATTCCTTCTCAAATGTATGGTCTGAAAATATAAGCTTAGTACGCACTTTAAGCTCAAACATTTAACTAAAGCTTAGTCCGATCAATGACATTTGTATATCTTCCACCATTTCATTTAACATTATATAGTCAACGGAAAGACTGTTAGTCACATAAATGCAACAGAAATACTTTTGACCTGGTAATAAAGCCAGTGAGCTATCAAGTTTTAAAACGAAGAAAGAAAATAGATTGAAAAATGAAATCCAGTCCCTTTTGTTATGATTTTACTCTTTTCCTTTAATTTCTTTCGTGAAAAAAAAAAACGATAAACCTTGAACAAAAAAAAATCACCATGGATATATCATAATTTGTAATATTAGACTGGTAACAGCAGTGCTAATGGTCACATACAACTAATTATTTCCTAGAGCTACGAAACCAATGTGTTATGGAATATTAGATACCATATTTGAGCGAATGAAGGTCTCTGACTGGCTAAAAAATATCTACTGGAATTGTACATGCTTTCTGTAATAAAAAGTATACAAATGAGTGCGCAACAATACGCTTGAAACCAATACGACACTATCTTATCGATGCCGCGCACGGGTGCTCCTGGGTGACACTTGAAATATTTCTCAGAGCCTAATTTGCAAAATAAAAGATCTAGATTTTCTCTCGAAAAGAGCTGCGTGTCACATCGTTTTCATTGTCACAAATAGTTACACCTGGATTGACTGAGCTTCAAAAGGTATCAGTGTTTTGCCAATCTTGTACAGAAAGTACAGGACGTTTTGCCGGTCTTGTACAGAAAGTATAGCGTTTTCTTCCTGTCTCGTAGAGAAAGAATAGCGTGTTTTGCCAGTATTGTGCAGAAAGTCTTGTACAGAAAGTATAGTAATTGTGTAAAACATTGACATTACGGTATATGTGCTCTATAACCAGTGGCAACAATGTCACCCACTAGGGGGCTACATTGCTGGGAGACGAATTTTTCCAACACTGATGTATAAAATATGACTTCATCCATAATGACTCTTATTGCACTCTAAATCATGCTGAGAGGAGTGCAAACAATTAATAGTGAGAAGCAATGCACCGATTAGTTATCTTGAAAAAATTCGGTTATCTGAGAAGAAACTAAAAATCAATTACGTATCAGCCCCAAGGGGTAAACATGTATAAAAAGAAAGTAAAAGTGGGTTAATCTGAACCAGGTGGATACCCAAGATATTAATCTTGGTAACTGCAAAGGGCTAGAAATAAAAAAATTAAAATGTTGCTACTTGCCCACAATGAAAATTTCATTACATTTTTTTACATTTTTTCTTTTCTTCAACTCTGTATCAGTTACACATCAACATAAGGTGTCACTTCTGTGTTTCTGAAAACTACTGGTGTTGATTTAATATCAGAACTTGGGAGAATCGATAATAGACAACAAAATCTTGATGTGTTTCGAGTACAAAAAATCAAGGATGATAACCCTAACGGCAAGCATTACCTCCCATTTATATGCAGTCTTGGTTACTCAACAACTGAACTCTTTGTAAATAAAAACTGATACAGTCTACACTACAGTATCAAAGATATAGGACTCACGGTACTAATTCAGTTCCCATAGTAAACAAGAAATTTGTGGGATGCAGAGTCATCACAGGTCATCACCATTAAGCATGGTGGAAGAGACCTAAGTGATCATATCTGAAGCATTATGTTTTAAAACACAACTCGGAAATATCTTATTGCTTACCATAATTACACTATAAATGGTAAATTGTATAAATTTTATACATGTACTACTTAGATATAAATCAAAGTCCAAAACACACCTGCTAACATAGTCAAATCTACGCACTGTTCCCCCTCCCCTTCTTGGCAACAGTTGATATAGCTGAATATGTGTTTAATATCCCACTGAAAGTCACTCTGTGGTTTACAAAAGGTATTAATTCTGCTTGTTATCCCTAAACAGAACCATATGATTGCATTTATAGTAAAGTTAATTGCACTTGTATATGTGGAGTCACTGTATTGCTGTAACTGTGTATAGGACTCAAGGTACTAATTCAGTTCTCATAGTAAACCTATACAAACACCATGATATTAAAAGTTCAATAACTTAAAATTTCTGAGTGCTCATGATCAAACCTATATTTATCGATATAGATGAAACCTGCATGTCAGCGTCTGTGTAGAGAAAAGTATATGAACCGCGGCATTTTCTGGACCTGTATGCGTTTGAACATGTGCTTTCAATTCCACACCAAAGAGTCAGGTGCTAATTTTAGTAATAAGTGTTCCAAACTTAAGTCATTTAAAGGATCGAAATTCCATCAGTAAAACAATGTCTCTATTATTTTCACTTACAACTATGATAAGCTCTTAAAAGAGTCTTTTTTTTAAAAACATAACTTACATTATTAACCAATCCTGGCTAGCCAAACCCATATATACTCTATTTTATGCTCATCCATTTCCAGGATGGTTCCCATTTTTCCATGCAATTAGTACCGTGTGTCCTATACAATGAACGGCGTATCAGCAGGGGCAAATAGCCACCGAATGTGCAACAGCCAGGGTTCTAATACAGTACGAAAACAAACAAAAAACTGATTATTTTAAATGCCAATTCAGACCAGAAGCTATGCAAGTTAACATTAGCTTTGCACTAATCTGGAAAGATTTAATTAAGAAAAGCCCCAGCACAATATTTAAATATATATTACTTCAAATCAATTTTTTTTTCGCAGCTTCGAAAAAATGCCATTTTCCAGAATTTTAAACTAAAAAGAAACGTGATAATTTTGTTTGACTTAAAAAGTGAAAGTTAGGAGTTTGTATGTAAAAATTTGACAAAATCGTTATTTGCTAAAAATGCTGCGTGGTATGATTCGTAAAAAAAAAAATCTTTGTTTCTGTATTATCCAATGGTTTGATCGAAAGTTAATACTGTACTTTGATATTCCCATAATGATTACAAGTATAAATTCCCCTTCATAAGTCCAGACTTAAACGCTGGTTTAGAATCCAAAAACCTGATTGGATGAAACTTAAAGTGTGATTTGATGTAACTTGGTATTATGAATAAAGGTAAGAATTCTCTTAAAAATATTATGTTTGTTAATCATTACAAATAATCCTTCTGTTCAAAGATGACAAATCAAATGATTCTTACAAGGGCACAAACTTCAGACAGACCTATCTTTCCCATTTTAAACTTAATAAATATCAGATTGATAGATTATCCACACTGCTATTTTAAAAATGAGATTATGCTAAATCGTGGTTTTGTTTTTTTTTGCCGCCATCATGAGGCTGAATGTCATACAATATCAATCCTAGGGACAAATTTTTAACGTAGGAATTACCATCTTGTCGCTATAAATCCACAACATGGCGGCGAAAAGAAACCGATTTAACATAAGATTTCCCATCTCGTTCGTAAGTGCCCCACTATACTACTGAGATATAAAACCTTGGAAAAACAATAAGAACAAAGTAAAGTACTCCCTTACAGTAAGGCCATTCATTATAACACTGTCTCTATTAAAGAGCATGTGACATTGGATCCCATTTTACCAGTGAAATTATATGCATAATGTGCTTCAATATAAGTTGGTCACACTACAGGAGGTACCCCATGGCTACAATGGACACCATTATAACGAGGGAGTGCTGTATCAAGGTACCTTGAAAGAACTTGTGTCTTGTTATGTGATGCAACACCCGTTATGTGGAAGAGGCAATCTGATTAAAATCAGATCTCCATAGTTCGACGAGAAGATCAGATAGCGACTGCTTAGGGGTCATGTTCTTGTGATTTTTGAATTAGCTAACTGAGATCGAGCTGACATAAATTTGAACGTGAATCAAATCGATAGGCACACATTGGTGCTCTTCTGCCACATTACTCAGTCTCCAAAATGCGAAGGCATAAGAATTCATCTGATTGGCGAAAACAATTAGCGATTGTGGAAATAACACTGATCACAAGAACATAACCACTAAGCGGTCGCTGTCCGATCTTAACGTAGGTCAGTAAAGATCTGACTTTAATCAGATTGGTGGAAGAAGCTATGATGAATATTCATCGAGGTCATATAATTTACAGGCATTTCCCCATGTGTAATGTTATCTTCGAAGAAACTGTGTGAAAAAAGAGGTAATGGTCAATACTCTCGGTTAAATGGAGCCATTGTAATAAAATATAAATATACGCTGTGAAGAAATATACTTCCTTTCTTTAAAAAAAAAAAAAAAACGCTTCCTTAGGAAAAGGCTCCTGCAAATGAAACCACACAAGTTAAACTAGAAACAAACCAGTTTTAAATTATTTTTCTAAAACATAAAAAATAAAGGCAAGGAATGTGACAAGTGCTGCAGTCATTAAATTGTACAAACCATTATCGCTGTAATATCGCATAATGACGCAAATTTTGACTTTCACACTTTCCCATGCATATTTGACCTTTATAATGAGCTTCTATTACATGAAAGAAAGACTTTTCTCATTAGACCTTAGGATCTCATGACCGTACGCAACTTCATCGAGCACAGACCTAAATCTGCAAATTCAAATTCAGCCGGCATATCATGTTATACGCTGTTTGCTTCAATTAGCAGGCACGACGAAGAGTGTTATTCTGACGCATTATAAACAGACAGATCTTGGTTCCTACGTACTCATGTGCAAATGCTTAATGGAAAGCAAATTACGTATTTACTGGCACGCAAATTAAATTCAACTGCAATCAACACAAACGCACAATGTGTCTGCAGATCATGATCTCTGTTGATCTATTGATTAGTCCTAACAATCATCACATCGCATGATGTTTTGGCAAATCTGGGTCTATATTGTTTGTTCTATTAATTAATCCTTACAAGAATTAAATTATGCGAGTGGAGACGAAGGACTAAGATCCTTACAGCTGGATCTGACTAGATACAATAAAGTATTAAATTATTGTCAGTAACTTAAAATCATATTAATTACCATTTTATTCAGAGACTGTTCAGCAAAATTTTGCAAGAAGAAAATTTAATATCAGTTGATATTTTTTGGAGCAAACTGCATTATACAAATGGAGCCTTTAGAAGACAAGTTACATGATATTTTTCAAACAGTAATTCCCGTATACGAGTCAATTTTTGATTATATACACAAAAGGAAGACAACAATTAATAAATTTACAGGCAATAAGAAAACTGTACGAACAACTTTAGAAAATTACTTACGAAGCGAACCTTTTTTTAACACTCTCATATCTACATCAACCTTGCAATAACCTTTATTAGGCCTTCGATATTTTATCTGATAATCAACCTTGCAATAACCTTTATTAGGCCTTCCATATTCTATCTGATCATCAACCTTACAATAACCTTTATTAGGCCTCTATATTCTATCTGATCATCAACCTTACAATAACCTTTATTGGGCCTTCGATATCCTATCTGATCATCAACCTTACAATAACCTTTATTAGGCCTTCCATATTCTATCTGATCATCAACCTTACAACAACCTTTATTAGGCCTTCGATATTCTATCTGATCATCAACCTTACAATAACCTTTATTGGGCCTTCCATATTCTATCTGATCATCAACCTTACAATAACCTTTATTAGGTCTTCCATATTCTATCTGATCATGAAAACTTTTAAAAAATTTAAATGTATCAAGCAACTCTTCAAAGTTTGTTTATGCATATGAAAAAAATTCTAACGCGAGAATTTTAATTGATTGGCTTTTTAAGCCAATCTGAACTTAGCTGCAGGTACTAGTGCAAACGCCAATTGCAACCATTTATCTGTGTTCTTCTACAACACATATTAAATAAAATGGTTCCCCGTCATATACAGCAACCAATTCGCAACTTCTCGGTCTCCTACGACGAATCCAATTGTAGAAATAGACCAGATGGTCCTAACAGGTTGCGGTTTCCGGGAAGAAAATGTACAAGAATAGATGTTGTACCTTTGAAAAGCACCACAAAAAAAGTACGCTAATGAACTACTGCATAAAACATTAATTCAAAAACGTTTCTCTTCTTCCAACGCTTTTAACTGGATACAGTGCGAAGGTCTGTGCAAAGAATCAACTTGAGGATTTTCTGTTGTTGTTTTGCCTACTTCTCCTGTATCTAGCACACCATTCAATGGCTTAGTATAGTCAGCTTTGGAAGAAATGTAGGTCATTACAACCTCAATTTATTTCATGTCAATGCATGTTAACATAGGTGATAAATATGAATGTGTACATGAAACTGCATGTCCATATAAGTCACCGAGGCAAGGAAACTGATCTTCATTGGATACAGATTTTCTAGCATACTTTGCCGTTGTAATTATGATTGCCGTAGATTAGTGTGTTTAAACTTAATCTTCGGGATGACCCGCACAGTCCCATTTAATAACCAACAACTTGCTTTATCTATTTCTCAACAACTTGCTTTATCTATTTCTCTAAACAACAAAGATCAAAACTGCTTTATAACTAAGATCAAGAGTGCACAATACGGACCACGAACACTAGGCCCGTCCCTAGGGCAAGGCGAGCGAGGCAACCGCCTTGGGCCCCGCGCTTTCAGAAAATCAACTCCGCAATGCAATTATTTTGCTTGGGGCCCCGCTCATCTCTTTTGCTGCCTTCGGCCCCGCACATCATAGGGCCGGGCCTGACGAACATATTTTGTGCGACCCGCGGCCCGTATCCAAACTTCATGGATACGTATTCCTGCTTTTATTATAGACACAAAACTTGGCCCGCTCAGTTCCAGTTAAGCCTGATTCTGGTTCATGTAATCGCTAGAGTTGTGAACTGTCTTAGAAGACACGTCACTTTATATGAAAACAATGTTATCCTTGGGCAACAGCAATACAAAGTTTTCTATTACCACATAAATTTACATAAAAGCATCTTGTGGTCTACCTGCCATTCGCGTCTCAGGAAACACATGTATGTGTTATGACCATACTACACGTAGTCATGCTCTATTTTTAGACGGAAAACCTGTAATCATTTTTAAATACAATCTTCTTTCGGTGAGATTTCCGGAAATTTCAAGATTTTTTAATTTTTTAACTGGAGGCCCCTCTCCACAAAAAAAATCCAACAAATTTAAATTAAAGTTTATGAAAATTTACAAAACAGCGCCACTTTAGATGCTAACATTACCTATAATGGGTCCATTCTATAATATAAAAAAACTTTACTTGTGCATACTCATTAAAATCCATGTCTCATAGAAGAAGGATGTCCCTGAAGCAAACAAGAGGAATCTATTTTAAGCGCATTATTGTTAATTTCCTCCGAGAGCACACATTTTGCTTTAAAACTTCGGCCTTTTTTTGTTCTGCCGATCATTGTTTCTTACACAGGAAATGATTTATTTATATATATGAAATCGATAAATTTAGAATTTTGTCGTATTGTCTCATTGGACTGGATAGTTTCCAATTTTTTTTTTGTACACCAGCTAATTTGTAAGGTACAGTGCATGAGCCTAATAAGTGCGAACCTTGTGTATATAAATTCCAAGAGAACCTAAATCTGCAGTTTGGTTTACACTTTTTCGAGTTAAAACTTGAAAATGGATTGGCTTGTTCGGTGACTACCCCTTTTGCAATACTTGGGCAGTAGGTGCAACTGTAAATAGCACTACCACTGCCAAACAAATTGAACCAGACCTGCCACTGTCTTATTGGTCTTCATTAACATAAGATTTTTATTATATTTTGATAAATAGCGTACGTTCCAGTATTACAATAACTGACATGCTTTTAAAACTATTTTCCAGTTTCAAATGCACATATCTCACTATAAGGATGTGAGGAGTCACGTGCAGCTCCAAGCCGAATATTCTGTACAAGTATGTAACTAAGCATGATGCATTTTTAAAGCTGATCATTGTACATAAGACTTATTCAAAAACCAAGAATACGCAGTCAATTTTAATTAATCAGGTGCCGACAAGGTGATAGATAGAGTTAACATATCGGAACCTTGGCGCGCAGATATGAACCGTACTCTACTGGTACACTACTACTTCGCATGACAATGTTTCGATATGTTAACCCTATCTACAGGGACGTCATTTCAACTCAATTTTTTTTTTTGGGGGGGGGGGGGACAAAACCTGATTCATGCAAATATCAACGCGCTGGCTCAGGTTGAATAACAGATTAGAGAGATAGTAACAGCAGGGACGTCATTTCAATTTTTTCGGCCGGGGGGGGGGGGGGCCTTGACGGGCTTGTTAATTTTCGTATGTAGGCTACAGCAATTTTACAGCACATGTAATGCATTTGCCCCCACTCCCCGCCCCCTCCCTAATGACGTCCCTGCCTATCTATCCCCTAGGTTAGCGAAGATGGGAAACCAGATGTGTGGCTACGATTTATCGATTAAGGCTTTCTATGATCTGTGTCATTCTTTAGAAACCTAGATTATTTAAATAAATTTCACCCCACAGATAAATTTACTTTACACGTGTCGAAAAATAAAGTAAAACTGTTGGGTGCAGACGTGGCTAAAATGATTGTAACGATTTAATAACTATGATATATGTTAAAAACACAAATGTTCGACAACATGTTGAACTTTCTTCGCATCATCCAATATCACGCAAAAAATATTTCCGTACAGACAAGCGAAACGAAGAGAACTACTTCTGATAATAATTTTCGAAATTCTTTGACAGAATAACGTCAAGATTTTTTAAACATACATTATCCAACTAATATTATTGATGCTGCTTTCGAAATTTCGAGAAGGTATCTTTCCTGACACAGCTTGAGACAAAGACAACAATTTAATTTCTGTCAGTCAACTCCAGCACCCATTAAGCATAGTCCGAATATACCTAATATTGTAAGACTGTCAAAAAATATTGCAATTATCAATGTTAGTGTTGAATCATTTCACAAAAGCAGACCTTGGATGCGAAAGGTCGCGGGTTCGAACCCCGGGTGAGTCATACCAAAGACTTACAAAAATGGTACTTGCAGCTGCCTCGCTAGGCGCTCAGCATTAAGAGGTTAGTGGTAGAAATGGTCGGCCTGGTGTCAAGATAATGTAACTGGGTGGAACATCCTGCTACATGTCTGCGGCATGATGCACCAGTGCTAGATAACACTATACACTGCCACACTGCAGACATCGTAGCGATATGGCTGGAGAACTATTAAAGCTACGTTTAAAAAAAATGGACTCGGTGCTGGATCTGACTGACATGTTAGTTGGATGCCGGATCTGACTGGCATGTTGGCTGGGGGATGGGGATGACTGACATGTTGTTTGGGTGCTGGAGCTGACTGACATGTTTGCTGTGCACTGCAGCTGATTGACAAGTTGGTTGGGTGATGGGGCTGACTGTCATGTTGGCTGTGTGCTGGAACTGACTGACATGTTGTTTGGGTGAAGAAGCTGACTGACAAGTTGGCTGTGCACTGCAGCTAACTGACAAGTTGGTTAAGTGCTGGAGCTGACCGACATGTTGTTTGGGTGATGGGGATGATTGTCATGTTGGCTGTGTGCTGGAGCTGTCTGACATGTTGGTTGGGTGCTGGAGTTGACTGACATTGGTTGGGTGCTGGGGATGACTGATATGTTGGTTGGGTGCTGGGAATGACTGTCATGTTGGTTGGGCGCTGGAGTTGACTGACACTGGTTAGGTGCTGGGGATGACTGACACGCTGAATGGGTGCTGGAGTTGACTGACATGTTGACTGGGTGCTGGAGCTGACTGACATGTTGGCTGGGTTCTGGAGCTTGCAGACTGAGTTCTTATAACGAGTATGTAAGCTACATGATTATTTTCTCTAGTTACTCATTCACAGGTTGGGGGGTACTTTCAAATGTAATAAATTATATTAAAATAACATTTGAAATTATTCATTACACTTGCAATTATTCGCTTTGAGGTAAAGTAATTGGTCAAAACTAGCATTACTTTTTAATGTTATCTATATTTTGATTACTTGTTATTGCATTTGTATATAAAATCAATGTATGTGTGAGAGAGCTATATAAAACTTACATCTTCATAACTAAAAGCAATCTATAGTTAGAAGAAAAACACACTGAAGCATTCAAATTAAACACTGAATTGCTACCAGTGTTGGTCATCACCAGGTGACATCAGAGAGCTATCATTAGGCACTTCAAATCTTTGTTATTTATTTTAACTTTCATATCAATAAATCTAAACTGGCTAGATACCAGCTTGTGCTGCTTGTTATTATTTATCCAAACGTCATCGCATATTGCATTACAGATGATGAGCGGTTACAGTTTGTTTTCTATTGTACCTATATGGACTAAAACATCAATAGAGATGCAGCTAAAATAAATTTCCTTTGTATGAGGGCCTCAGGGTAGATTAGTTCTTAGCTAAGTGTGTTACCTTCTTTAAATAAAGTCATTATTATTATTATTCTTAATATGGACTAAAACACACGCTCATTCATATATATATATATATATATATATATATATATATATATATATATATATATATATATATATATATATATATATAATTCCCAAAAGTCTAAAAATGCAGCCGCATGTGTTTGCATTGTTTTCCAACAAGAACAACAACAAAAAACAATTAAAATCAGTTCAATATTTTAAGCACGTCCGCATGAATATGTAATTTTTATAATTAGAAAGTAATTTTAATTACAGGTATTATTTTTTTTATTGATGTACAATTATGTATTTTTGAAAAAGTCTTATTACAATTATTTGTGAACATCTAAAGAAATTAGTAATATATTACAGATGATTACGATTACCCCCCGATTTGCTCAAGAAACTTTTTGATGTTTCTTTATTTAAAGAATCACTCAACATTTTGTGGATGTAAAAAAAATCTTATAAATAAGTACGTTAAGACTTATTTGAAGATGTTTCAATTTGTTCTCCCCCCGCGCCCCATACATTTCAATATTTTATGCTGAAAGACCCATATAAATATAAAAAAAAAAGGCCCGTAAACTGAACGGTAATCAGCTGATCAAATGTTTATTTTATGTAGTCCTAAATGTGGCGTACCAATTGCATGCTGCTGTAACTAAGGAATTATAACGGCAGACGAAAGGGTGCTCTTTATTGGATTTGAGATAGGGGTGTTTTGACTACTTGAAGTAAAAGGGTACTTCTTTATTGACCTGCTTTCCTCGCGTGTCTACAAGAAACACTGAATCTAGGTGCACCCATTTAACAGCGAATAAGACAACCAATTTCTACAGGAGACAATCACGTTGACCTTATTTTATGGCCAAGATGGTTAACAAGATGCGTGACCCTGACGTCTAGCGTTGTAATGACAAAGAAATAAAGCATGCAGGAAGTTTCATATTGTACAATTCCAACTACTGCTAGAAATGATTAACCCGATTGTAACGTCTGGCAATGTATCAGCAGTGTCGGTCCAAGCTACCGTACGTATCCATGATAAAGTCATCTTAAAATGAAAACGCCATGTACGGGATTTTGGCTCAGATTTTGTATGACCAAATTTCAGACTTAATATATAATATAATATAACTGACATCCCAGATTTAAGAAGAATTCTACATATACAAGTTACTTTGCTTTTTCCTTAAACTTATGTTTTCTCCTTGAAAAAAATAGAACTGAAGCAAGGGCTTGGATTCATTATATTCGGGTCTTATGTGGCTGTTTATTGTTCTTGAAGACTTTTACGTCTTTACTAGACTGCTTTCCACACGTGCATAATAGAAAGGTTTATTCTAGCAGGAGAACGGTTTAACGGGTATGCATTGTAAATTAAACAGTGTGTCCGACAACACCGAATCGTCCTTGTTAATTCAATTCGTGAACGATGTAAACAGTACAGTGTACCCGGCCAGAAGCCAGGGACGTCATTTCAACTTTATTGGAAAGGGGGGGGGGGTGTGTGTGCAAAACTTGACAGGCTTGTTTATTTTCGTATATAGGCTACAGCAATTTTACAGCACATGCAAATTCGGGGGAGGGGGCAAATCCTCCCCCCCCTCCCCCCCCCCGACGTCCCTGCCAGAAGCTATTATTATCATGTCCCATTTCAGCTTCTCTGCTAGCACAGTTAAGAAGGTGGACCTGATCGATCGAATCGTGCAAAACCGTTTTAAAATAAAAGGTGTAACCTCAAACGAAAATATTAATTTGTTTCAAATAATTCATTTCATCTGTTCCTAGGACATCACGGATTTTATAACGCATGCGCAGATACATCAGACACTTGATAGGTTTGACCAGGTCTAGAAGAGAGCTGATTTGGGGAATTTAAAAATAAAATAAAAATGAAATATTAACTGTCAAAATTAGAATCAAAAGCAACCAAACGTAGTTTAGAAACATAATATAGTACAATTAACCCTGTGATCGTAATGTAATTAATTTCGCAAAGTATGCGAGAAACTCTTAAAATGCGACAATACATTAGAAGGCATTGTATCGCATATGCGAAGTTTCAAGCGACCGCTTAACAATCCAATGGAGTAGTCGCTAAATGGAACGTTGTAGTACTTGGAAGAAACTACTAATTACCGGCAAAAGTAGGCCATAGTGATTACAGACGCTTTTTGTATCAGCAGTCATGAACATTGGATGGGTATGTGAAATCTATGGAGGGGGATTACCGCCATAATTATATGGGTGTATTTTCTAATCTTTTTTGATGCATTATTGTAAATGGTTTCTTGCAAGTGCTACTTTCAAAATTCTATCCATGTATTTTGTATTCTTCATTGATGCAAAATGTACGTTGCAGTTTGCAAGTACTACTTTCCTTCTACATTATTGTCAATAGCTGCTTGCAAGTGATACGTTAATAATTCTAGTCATGAATTTTCTATTCTTCATTGACGCAAGCTGTAAATGGCTGCTTGCAAGTGCTTAGATAAACTTTCTTTCTGCATCGACCTTAATAAGCGTACATCGGTTTTTTTTGTGCACTGAGGGATACTGTAGCACAAACATATTTGCCCCTGCCCGTGGCAAGATCACGTAGTCGTTTACAAGATGAACGACTATCTGTCCGATTTCAGTCTACTCTTCCTTTGTTCATATTTATAAATTTTCAAATACTGCAATTTTCTGAGAAAACAGATAGATGATGGTTTTCTATTCTATTAAAATATTTGGGAGACCGATTTTTCCAAGTTGTACTTTTGTTTATATCTGGAAATGACCATCAAGAATGGGAAGGGGTCCTCGTGGAAAATTGGGCATCGGCAACGCTTCCCCATCGCGCTCTATTTTGTGCCGTCACCTTGACCTCTCGCCAGGCTGTTTCCGCCATCTTTACCTCCATGCATTTTCATGTTTTCTGTAGCATGTCCACTCTCCTCTTGCCTTTAGGGTTCATTCTAAGGCTTGATGAGTGATGTAGTCAGCTGGCTTCCTCACTGGGTAACCTATCAGACTCCACTTTCTCTTTGTTTCTGGTTATCTGATTTTGAGTATATTCCGGAGGTATTTTGTTCACAAATAACTGCCGTTTGTTTCGTGCAAGCACTGATTTGACACTGCAGTTAAATATACAGATTGAGGGGGGGGGGGTATGTAGGAAGCACGGCGTTTGTCTATATACTCGACTTTGGAGCCGACACCATGCCCGTTTCTTTCGTTTAGAACAATGAACACTTTTCGATTCTAACTACGGTATCATCTCGTACCTTTCTTTCTATTCGGAGATCAATGTAAAGCCATTTCAACGTAGTTTTTCATGCTTTTTGATCAACTTTTTAACGACTGTAATTACGTTTCAATCTACATGATTCCTACTGAAAACGGACACATAGATCTTGATGAAATGAGTGAATGTAATGCTTTTGTAGCTCAATTACAAGACAATTATCAGACTAAATAAAAACAGTTATTTCAAATTTTAAGCTGTTAAAGAAAGAAGTGCGGACTCTTAGTTTTCACTCGCATTCTGATTGTGAGCTAAACATAAGCAAAGTTAAACAATTCTGCTACATCAAGCAAAAACATTTTATAAAATATTTTCATAGTTTAACGAGTGCTTGTTTCGTTTATATGGGGCCTCGGGTCTCCGAGTGGTCTAAGGCATTCGCCTTTACAGATCGAATACGTCTCACCAGTGTCCGCCTGGGTTTGATCAATGTGGGTATTTGTGAAAAAGCCTGCCAGTAGCTTCCCGTAGGTCGGGTTTTTTTCCGGGGTTTTCCCCAGTTTCTTTCTTCGCCAAAAATACTGTCAGCCATGTATACCCTATTATATGCAAGAGAATGACGTTAAAACCACAAAATCTGTTTTGTATTTATATATTCTTTGTATAGAAATCGTTTGTTTTATGCGACTGTATCAACATGCTGATTCCTCCTCACTCACTTATTTTGTCCCACTACTTTGCTTATTCTGAGTTGGGAGAAGTCACTTAGCCGTCAAATCTTACTGTAGCATCGATCGTGGTCGGCATGAGAATGTGGCAAAAGTAATACCCGATAATATAACAGGGCAACGTGATATATCAAGCTTGAGAATAAAATAAAAAAGATATATTAATCCGTATGCCCAACAATCAGTATTATGGATATATCAACGTGATTGTACAAATAGACAGATGGTACAGTGAAAATAAATGATGTGCAATCCCCTCATTCAACAACCTGGTTTTGACAGTCCCAAAAATTATTCCATCATAAAACGGGCGTACCTAAAGATGAAAGAGCTGTTGTAATTTTAATTTTAATTATATGTATCATATGTGTTAACCATGCCAATCACATTTTGAAATTCAATTTAAAGTTTCTTTTTTTATATTTGTTATTATTTTACTAAAAAAATTCTAAGTCCAAATAAATTACAGCAACTATGTTGGTACTGAATGAGGTTTTAGTTTTTTTTTTAAATTTAAAAATTACAGATTTTATGAGTGATTTGTTTGAAGACAAAAAGCTGTTTAAATATGGAGAAATTAATAGGTGTTGGCTCAAGAATGCCTTATACAATATGTTGGTCTATAACTAGAAGTTTAGTATGTACGCGAACAAAACTGCCGAGGTTCCGATGTGATAACTCGATGTAGATCGGGTTTATCACATCGGAACCTTGGCTAGCGAAGATGGGACTTTAATTGGTCATAAAGCTATCGATTATGACTAATATATTATTCCCGCTTTTCAATTTTTATAATTATCACCTCATCATTCTTTGATTATAAGCAGACTCGACTATAACCACTTCATACACTTCCATATCTTAAAAACTACACATAAACTTCGCTATTCATGTATATTTACCAAAATATTAAATGTACTTAGACCAACATAAATATATATTTCCAGTCGGCTAACCTTGTTTTTCTATGCTGACCATAACAATTTTTCCCCTCAGGGTACAAAAATAAAAACTGAGTACCTACCCTAATTTTAAAAGTAGTGCAATAGGAAACACTGTATATTTTTTTCTTACCTATTGTACATCACATTATGTGTATATAATACTGTTTGTTTCCTAAAATTTATTTCTTTCGAATACTAGGACTTCACTCTCAAAGCAATCTGTGTAATTTCGTCCTTACCGGAATAAATGATATGCACTATGCATCCTAGCCCTGTCACCATTGTCCCTGAACGAACATAAAATTTCAAAAACATCATTC
This sequence comes from Sinohyriopsis cumingii, assembly GCA_028554795.2. Classification (NCBI taxonomy): domain Eukaryota; kingdom Metazoa; phylum Mollusca; class Bivalvia; order Unionida; family Unionidae; genus Sinohyriopsis; species Sinohyriopsis cumingii. The sequence continues at coordinate 102,595,001 of CM068827.1, read as the reverse complement.
TCGTGCACGTACCTCTAAAGGTGGTATTTCGGGAACTACAGTTACTTTAGTTTAAAGGGAACTTGATGGCCCTTGATAGATTCTTCGTTTCTTAGAAAGTAAAACCTAAAAATACTTTTTAGGATACTTTCTTAACAAATCTATTTATAACCATTTTAATTTATTCTAATATTATCGATCGTTGAAATAGCAAGGATATTACTAGAAGCAATCCAAACTAAAACAAATATTGCATTTAGCAATTGTATTGTCTTGCGAGTTCAAAGATAGATATCAAAAGACACTTTCTCAAAAGGATAGAAGTCTGATACGTGCATTCATCCCATTCATTTTTGTTATTCGGTCAAGCAAACTATATTTTTATGATTTGGCCGTGAGACTTGTACTGTATCCAATACACCGGGGCGTTGTGACCATCACTTATGAACAGTAGAACCATAAATACGGCCGCCATGTGTTACGTCTTTTGTACAAAACCCACTTTCATTTGTCAGATTGTCAGATAATCCGGTCTCAAAAGAGACATAACCCGCTTAATTCACGCACCGTCTTCGACACTAACCGACGTTGCCTAGCAATACAAAATGACACGCTCTGCCTTACCACTTGGTTTCTTCGTTTTCTCTGATACAACCCATCCAGAAAATTTCCTCAAAAGAGGTGATAACGAACTCATGATAACGTGCGATACTTATTTTTCTTCTTAGTTGCCAGTAACTCTAACGTTTGACACCCAAATCAACAGGTAGTTTTTTTATTATTAAATTATCGCAAATACAACCGATTTACAAAGTTACGTCAATGCATCTGACATAAACGTGGAGTTCTTGTGCAGGTACAGTTTTCCTCCTCTCATTCCGCGTGATCTTGAACGCTGATCAACCAATCTGATGGCGGGCATAAAAAAAATACGAACTCTGTATATATATATATATATATATATATATATATATATATATATATATATATATATATATATATGAAGTGTTACATAATTAGCACGACCATACCTGAAGAATGGATGCACGTCCCAGGATGACACCGCCGACATTCTCGTAGGGTGCTAACACTTCTAATAAAACATGTCATTGCTATGAGATTTTTTGTGGGCACCAACGATAATTAGACCTAACTTCATGAAATGTACTCAAGTAATAATTTCGTCCGCGACACTTGACACATTAACCCTAGCTCACCGGATTCTATGTGCAGTACTGGTGCCGGTGTGAGAAAAAAGAAGAATAAAAAGGTACAATGTGCAAAACTAGTAGCGAAATCCTGGTAGTGTTTTAAGTTAGTAAAATATGTTTTCCTCTGGATGAAACAAAGCAGAGATAGTGATACTTATATGGATCGGCGGGTGGAGAAGGGTGCGATGTGAGGGGGTGGGAGAGTAATCGACTTGGGTACAATACAGACCGAAAGTACGCTAATATCTGAATTGTGATATATCACTATTATCGAAAAAAGTGGCTTCACTATCACAATACAGTGAATTGCCAGAAAAGTCAACACTGATGAGGATGATGATGATGATGATGATGATGATGATGATAACGAACCAAAGGTCATCTTGCCATATTCAAAGCTTCCAGAGAGCCCTGCCTCCGTCAATTTCAAATTATTATCCAGGACTCTTAAATGTTTTTTTGATTTTTTTTCTCTTTAAATTTGGCCTACATTTTTATTAGTGGCCACTTCCAGGTTTAGGAGAAATATAACCGTGTACTTCTATTTTAAAAACAAAATGTGTGTGAGTGTGTGTGTGTTTATTGTTACGTAGCTTTAACAATTTGAGTCATACCACTACGATGTCAGCAGTTTATGGTGATGTCTAGAACTGGAGCATCATGTCGCAGACATGTAGCATGATGTCCCCACCCAGTTACATTATCCTGACACCAGGCCGACCAGTCCTAACACTAACCCCTAATTGCTGAGCGCCAAGCGATGCAGCTGTTAGTATCATTTTTATAAGTCTTTGGAATGAGTCAGCCAGGGTTCGAACATACGACCTACAGCATCCGTGGCGGACGCTCTATCCACTTAGGAAATCTATTGTAAAAAATCATTATATATATATATATATATATATATATATATATATATATATATATATATATATATATATATATATATATAGGTATGATTTTTTTAAATGTGTGTGTGTGTGAATGTGCGTGTTTTAACAATTTTGTATTTATGTCTCTGATTATGGCTTGGTTATTTTTTAGTGATTAATTTCCTGATTATGGGGAGTCTAAGTTGTGAAGATATTTCTCATTCCGAGTAAAATTAGCCAATACCTCGAAGCAGACGTCATACTGTACAGTACACACGTGACTTTATGGTAGCATAAATTAGTTTTGAAAAATGGACCCTCCCTAATTTCTTCTCATGAGGAATTATCTGTATATTCTAATGCATACATATTTAGTAACGTGAAATAGGTTAATAATTTGTATAAGGTATTTGGGTCTTGTTTCGTGTTGCATAGCATAAAGTACCAATCGTAGGCACGCGCTTACTGATGGTCACACACATGTGAAGCAAGATACTCCATCCAAGTGTTAAACTAGAGTTTCATGGTGATAAGAAGAAAATTGTTTGTAGTATTGACACGTTTGAGAACCCTTCATTTGACAATGACTGTTGTGGTCAGGTCCTTAACTTAAAATGGAGGACATATGGGCTCAAACCAGGCTCACGCTGGAATGGTTTGATTCGCTCGGATAATGAAATTCCCTTGTGTGTTACAGTATCGGTCTTAAAATGAGTACACTAGACCGTAACGAGCATACAGTACTGATTCTTGTGTTCACTTCATCAATTTTTTTGTCATATGTCACTAAAAATGTTGACTCCCGTGGCGCCATCTGGCTGCATGGACACGTCTTGTCAGTGAATTATCAAAAAATCTACACAATATATTGTTTTTCTTTGGTGCACGTATGCTTTCGTGCTACAAATGACCAAAGTCACTAAAGGGGATGAAAAATGTATGTCATGAAATTCTTATATTGAAAAGAAAGTGTATTAAGAAAGTATTCTATCAAACACTGGTAGATAATAAGTGAACATTAGCAGTTAAACGAGAACAAGATCCCGAACATATAGTTACGGTGCATCTCTTTATCACGAGAACCAGGAATTAAAACATTTTATGAATTTTACTAAAGCATTGCTAAAACAGTTTTCTTTATGACACATAAATGCTGACAGAAACGATAATAGTGAGTTGAGGCAGTAAAGATAAGGTGGTAGAAATATCAAAACAAATTGCATTATCTCATTTTTTATACATTTATTTACTAACGCTAGTGCATTAAGTGGATCTAGTATTTTTCTTTCTCTTTTTTAAATGGAGTCGACTGGGAGGAACCACGGTAGCTTAGTCGGTAGAGTGTCAATCTGATGATGTAAGGATCGCAGGTTCGATACTCACCCATGCTACAGTTTCCCATGCCTTTAGGATCCCTAGTACAATTATCATTTCATTCCTGTGGAACTCAAACATATCAAATTTAGTAATAAATATATTTTGATACTCTAAAGTTATAATGTTCACAAGACACTTGTAAGTACAGTATACAATCTTTGGGTCATTGTATTTTATCGTGAACCTGATACAGCACTCCCCCTTAAAACTCACAGTACAACAATGTCCGTGGAAGCCGTAGAAAATAATGCGTTATGTATCATGATACCGCTTTATAATGACATGAATGAAACATAATTTTTAATACAGAATAATGAAATGGGATCAATGACAGTACACACCTTATAACAAAAACCGCGTTATAATGATCTGCCTTATAGCGAGGAAGTGCTTTTCAGAATGTGAGAATTTGTCTCAAACAATTGTCAAAATATAACTTCATGCTAAGTATGTTTAACTCTATATGGAATTTATTGGAGGGGGGAATGAAGTTCTTGAAGTCGTATCGCACAATGCGTGAAGGAATTCGTATATATGCATTGGGGAATTCGCTCACAAAGCACATTTGAGTTCAGGGATTTACAGATCAATTTGCCAGACTACCAGGACAAGCTCAAATCTGGTCCGGGTAAGCTCAAATTTGCAAAATGCTAGCCCGCGGGCAAGTCTACAAAATTGATAGAGGGATACAAAAAAAAAACATTTTTTTTATATACTGAAAGTCAGTTTATGAGTTAAAAAAAAAAACAGTAACTCTCTGCGAGCTAATTTACCGACAAGAGGCTGTGTTCAGTTCCTAATGTTCTTCTTCTGCATAACCCGCTACAATTTATTTCATCTACTGTACGCGATACGCTTAATTTTCCAAGGTCAAGTTCAAGTCAGCTTTTCGCGGGGCAAGCTGATATTTATACAGCTGGAAAATCCCTGGAGTTCATCACAGGCTTACTCAAAAACATTGCATAATTAACTGTCCACCAAAAACTCAAAATATAGTTTCACTTAGTCACCGTGTCTATTGTTTGCATTTTTACTGTATACTATAATCCCTTGCAAAATCGAAGACCTGTTCATTCCTGATCACCGATCTATGAACTGAATACCGTAACTCGACTCCAAACTCTGTATGTGTGTGTGCGTGTGTGTGTGTGTGTGATTTGGATTTTTAACGTAGCTTTAACAATTTTTCAGTCATATCGCTACGATGTCTGAAGTGTGGCAGTTTATAGTGATGTCTAGCAATGAGGCATCATGCCGCAGACATGTAGCATGATGTCCCACCCAGTCATATTATCCTGACACCAGGCCGACCAGTCCTAACACTAACCTCTTAATGCTGAGCGCCAAGCGAGGAAGCTGTTAGTACCATTTTTGTAAGTCTTTGGTATGACTCGGCCGGGGATCGAACCCACGACCTCCCGCATCCGAGGCGGACGCTCTAACCACCAGGCCACCGGAGCAGTCGACTCCAGACTGAACTCGCAGCTAAACTGATTAAACGATCTGCGATCCCACATGGTTGCTATCTGGATTTTACATCGTTTGTCACCAGATACTGGCATGTACGACAAATCAACAAAATTACATGGATCTGACTTCAAATTTTCAAGTTTCAGATTTAAATTCGCTTAATGACAGATAACAATATTAAATATAATGTAACCTACTGATCAACTCAAATTAGGGAAGGAGGAGTTAACCTAATTTCTACCTAACAGTCCAAATGTGCCCCCCACACACACACACACATCTGCACATCCTGCAGGTATCTATACCACATGAGGAGATGGTGTGACCATATGATTTATGTGCCCTAACTAGTACTTCTCCACTTGAAATTTCCAGCTTCCTACCTAGTAAAGACTTGTATGGTCAACAATGGTCTATGGGCTCTTTAGCTATCACATAACACATGTGAGACCATGTCACCTGACACTGCTGCTAAAGTGTGGGAAATATTTGTACCTACCTACCCAAAAATGGTATAACCTACATGGAGATCTGATGGACAACAATAAGAGGTGGTTTACCAATCAAATCACAACCTAGCACAAATTTGCAATGCTATATCTGATAGGATACTAAAAGTGGAATGGAAACTGCTTCTGTCAGATATGTTGAGGTCTAAATTTTAATCAGATTGGAATACTGATATCAGTGCATTCACTGTACGACCAAACTAGAACTCTAACATTATACACTGGAAAAATTATCATCTTCTCATTTTTCAAAAAACTTAATAATTTAAGCAACATTGTTAAAATTTATATAAGTCACTATAACTTCCTTTTTTTAAAATCCACTATATCATTCAAGGTATTTTTCTGATACACGTATATCCACAAACAAGGTTAAATTATAAAAAGCGACTGAAACATATTTATACCAGGATCAATATGGTCTAATTTTCAAAACTCAAACAAAAATGCAGATATGTTGGCTGTTATATCTGCACATTTTCATTCAGAACCAATTAAACACTGCAAGATGGCCTCTATTTAGGAGAAGCAGTAAGAAAAATACATGCTGATCATGTCTGAGGTTAGATCAGACCCATTTGCAATTAACTTAAAACAGACATTAAAAAAGTCTCTCAGTGAAAACCCCATGTCAATATGACCATCCCTTAAGGAGGAATAGCGATTACAAGATTTACAAGATGGCAGCCTTGTCAGTCATACTAGATGTCAGATTGATTGACACTATTTTCATTTATGACACACAAAAGACAACAGTTATATATAAATGCAAGTACATGTTGCTACATTATTTATAAATGCAGACACATTTATAATCGCAAAGCTAGTAACCAAAAGGTACCTCGACACAAATACCAGGTGGTACACACAAAACTACATCAAGCTGCATGTGTCACATGTTAATTAAATCTCAACAATCAAAAGTTAATACCTCTGGCAAGAAACTGGGGTGTTTAAACAACAGTATACAGCCATGTATAACATGCACTTAAAACTGCAGACTGTGTTTTGATTATATAATTGGTAATTGGACCCATGCATCTAAAACAGCCTTGCCTGCGATTGATGCAGCTATCTTTGATGAGACTATATCCACTTACAGACTTAGAAATCATGCAGTAGTAAAAGATACGGTAATAATATAGAACTAGGAATCTTAAGAAATGTACCCCAAAACAGAGTCCATCTCCTGTTACACCACTGTTAAATTAACACAAATTTCTTACAAAAGCACCAAAATATTAACTGAAATCATTTATTGTATTTTCAAACCCTATTTCTTCTTTAAGCTCCTCCTATGTTGAAGAGATTCCCACATTTTTTAACAAATTTCAAAAGAATGGGTAGTTTCCCCAATAACCCCACCCCCCAAATTATAATTTCTGCACAACCACCTGACATATACAAGAACAATGAATGTACTCATGACAATTCCTGAATGGCTTGATTATACAGATGATTAATTAACTTTATCATATGTACTAGACTATCATGTGATCAAGTAAGTAATGTGTTTTGACAAGCCAATAAATCTTGGTAGTATGTCAATTAGTACCAACACCCGAACAAACAAAAAAAAAACACAACAGAGATATGGGCCTCATGGAGCAAAATCCCTAAAAGACAAAGTCAGATCATATATATATATATATATATATATATGCACTGTTGAAATGTCTAATGTCTTCACACCTGAAACATAATTACAAGACACATCCCAATGCAAAATGGTAACCTGACATCATTTAAAAACAAACATTAACTGTATAGTTGTTCTGACAATGATGTAGTGTTGTCTTTAATCCTTTTTAAAATATAAAAGTATACATGTATGTATCCTGTGTGGTAACTTGAGATGATCCACACTTACTCTTGTAATATCCTTTGACTTCTGACCTACTCAATGATTTTAAGCCTTCATTTTCATCTGCTTAACCTGGTTACACATTACACTAATTCTAAATCCAATGATCCTCTTTAAGCCTGTGTAGAAAGAATTCATGTAACAAGTAAAGTCCACAGTACCTATGATAATGTGACTATTCATTAGTCTATATTATTCACACTTGTGAAATAGCATAATGTCCTGTTGCTCAAAATATGTGTACTCACATACTGGTGTGTGTGTGTGTGTGTGTGTGTGTGTGTGTTTATTTTTAACATAACTTTAACAATTTTTTCAGTTATATCACTAAGATGTCTACAGTGTGGCAGTTTATAGTGATGTCTAGCACTGGGGCATCATATCATGCCGCAGACATGTAGCAGGATGTCCCACCCAGTCACATTATCCTGACACCAGGCTCACCAGTCCTTTTCACTAACCTATTAATGCTGAGTGCCTAATGAGGCAGCTGCAAATACCATTTTTATAAGTCTCTGGTATGACTCTGTCAGAGTTCGAACCCATGACCTGCCACATTTGAGGCAGATTCTCTAATCACTAGGCTACCGGAGCAGTCTACTCACATACTGGTCTTACAAGTGCAAATGCTTTTTTGACATTCATTTACCCTATGCAAAAATATCATCTCTGCTTACATTTTCTGTACCATATAAAGCAATGAATGGACCCCTTGGGCACAGAGGACCCAGAGGAAGATGGGGCCATTATTGGTTTATACAGGCACTAAGCACTGGGCTATCCTTCTTTGGGAACTTAGAGACTGTGTAGATGAGTTCAGGTTGCAAGTATAGTTTACTAGGGGCTGGATGCACTGAGACACTAATGGAAAGACTTCTGTGTGTGATTTGGATTTTTAATGTAGCTTTAAAAACTTTCCAGTCATATCGCTCTGATATATGCAGCGTGGCAGTTTATAGTGATGTCTAGCACTGTGGCATCAAGCCATGGACATGTAGCATGATGTCCCACCCAGTCCCATTTTCCTGACACCAGAAGGACCGGTCCTAACACAAACCCTTCAATCCTGAGTGCCAAGCGAGGCAGCTCTACTAGTACTATTTTTACAAGTCTTTTGTTTGACTTGGCCATGGTTTGAACCCACAACCTCCTGCATATGAGGCAGATGCACTAACCACTTAGGCCACTGAAGTGGTCAAAAGATGGATGGACAAGAGCAGTTATGTAATCAGAAAAGTATGGCCAGAAAAAGGCTGTCATGCAACAAGTACTTCACAAAATGTCTAGCTGCTTTAGTTGTTGCTCTGAATTTAATGCCATTAATCTATTGTGCACATAATAGGTTACACATGGTGGCCAGAATATTTGGTGCAGAAAGAACCCAGGAATACACAAAAATCCACTTACCTGCAGTAAGCTATTTTCAAGCTTTCTCATACATGCAAGCTGTCTGAGCCTTAGATTCAAACCCAATGCAGACAGAGGTCAGATGTCAATGATCAGTAAAGTCAAGTGCCCTCAATGGCACTCTGGCACCCTAGCTCCATTGGGGGCTGACAATTTAACTTTTCTTGGGGGTAGGGGGTAGCTGTGCCTGTCATATTTCTTTCATTGTAAACTGCAGAGCAAAGACATTGTTCTCAAGCCATTGGTCGGCTAAAATTTTGTTGTTAAACAATCCTAAGCTCCCCCCTCAAAAAAAACCTGTCTTCCATATAATGGTTTGGTCCCTCACAAAGAAGGTTGAAGGTTATATAGGAGTAATGTTTGCATTCTTGACCTGACCGTACAAGTTTAGTAAAATTAAAATACATGAAAAAGACCCTGTACCCTGTAATCTTTTTCTTTCAAGTGACCTTTTCACCTCAGGTTAGAGATCCAACAACAATATCCCCCTGACATACATAGAGTATAAAAACCAATATACAAAGTTTTGGTGAATTTCTACTGACCATTGAAAATAGAGTTATGGATAAGTGGGACAAATACATGGAGGGTATCACAATAGGCGAATCTCAAAATGCTTGAGTTTAATGCTTATTAATTCTTACCCACTAACACATCGGCCCCTGCATGATGACACGATCATATGCCAAGATGATAAACAAACATGTTGAAGTGACCCACATTCAGTACCCATTACATGCTATTAATGAAACTTTAAAACATCCCTAATGCAAGTAACAATGTGTAATTTTCCTCTGATATTCAAAATACAACCAGAACATCATCTGGACCTTGTTTCATTAAAAACTCTCAGCACCAGGATAGTTACCTGTGTGTTCATAGGTATAAAGTTATTCTTATAAAACTGTGGAAATACTGAAAAGTAGGTTACAATTAATTTAGTTTGTGAGAGCAGTGTAAATTTGATATAATTTAAAAGTGTAGTGTTGTTGTTGTAGCGTTTAACACCATTTTTCAGCACAAGATAGGCTATACATGGCAGCCAGTATAAATGGTGGAGGGAGAACCCGGGAAAACCCCGGAAAGAACCACCGACCCACGAGAAGCTACTGGCAAGCTTTCTCACATACCCACATTGACCGAACATGCGACTCGAACCCACGCAGACAGAGGTAAGATGGCAGTGATCCGTAACGGTGAGCGCTTTAGACCACTAAGCCACTCAGGGCCCCAGTGTAGTGTTAAATAGTGCACTGACTACTAATTATATTAAATGTACAGTAAACATTAAAAATTAGGCCATTTGCACATAGTTTTGGTGTGCATTAGAAGTTCTTCCAAACTTTACCTAGCATGCAAGTTGTTCTCTACCAATTTTTTTAATATTTTCTGACATAACTGGTCATGGCATAGAACAATCAGTGTAATTCAATTGCATCAGATTTCAAGTGCTGCTGGACTGATAGTCGATTCCACGAGGGACTGCTTACAAACTGTGTCTCAAAATATTTGATGCAGGATTTCAATACAAGAGGAATTTTACTTCCTGGGTAGTAAAGTCTAACAACATCAGTGAGTTAACAAGTTGCAAGCCATCTAAAATTGCCACTTTACATTTGTTCTCCACCAGAGCCAGTAATCTCAGAATAATACAAGTGTAGGTGAAGAACAACTTGGTGGTCAATAAGTGAACAGGTATATGAAATCCTATGCGTAATACCCATTGATTTCAGCTGAGAGAGAGAGAGAGAGAGAGGATAATTATTGACTGGAAAGTTGCATCTAAGTTAGAAGAGAGATAGAGAGAGGTGTAAGAGCACAAAAGAAAGAGGGGATAATTATTAACAAGAAATTTTGGACTATTCTGTATTGGCAATATACCCCACAAGTGTATGGCAAAAGACCCTGACCAAGACATCTTGAGAATACAACCATTGCATGTAGAGAACAAATAAATGGCAACTGGTTTTCTCTCCTGTGTGACTTGTTATTTATATTTTTAGTTCTTTCTGATATAAATGTCAGCTCTTCAAACTAATAACAAGTTACTCACCTCAAATGCCCAAGTGCAATGAGCATTAGCATACAGATGAACACAGCGACCCACTTCAACATCTTCATGGGTTGTATATAAATTTTTCAAGCATGTCTGCAGATGTGGAGAAATTCTTCTTAAAGTTTCTCTGCTGAAGACAATACCAGTTCCTCCCATACAATAATTGTCACTATCACCAAGGTTTAACTGTCCATATTCTTCCTTAGTCCCAACACCAGCCTGACCTATAAAGTGTGGGACTGAGCTGTTTACTGATCGCAAAAATGTCTCAAGTTTATCTCCCTTGATAAAAACATCATCATCGGCTCGAACAAACCATTCATACTTTTCAATATAATGTTCATACATGTACTTTAACATCATGAATGATTTTTTCTGTGGTGGATAAGAGTCATCGACTCCTGGTAAACTTATCACTGGTATATTAAATGAAGAATTTGACCCTTCACTTGAAAAGAATACAACCTTACCATTAATTGTTTTAACCCAAGTCCTGTAGGCCGACACAACTCGGGAATCTACATATTTCTTTGCAGTCATAATTCCAACAAAAAGGAAACCTTTTTCTTCAGCTTCTTCTATTATAACACCGGAAGATTTTCGGGTGGTCTTTTTAGAGTTAGACAAACTAGGTGCCAGTGTATTGTTAGCATTATCAATGTTCTGTCTTTCATCCTGATCAAATTCAATATTTACATTGACAGCCAAGCAACATTTTGAACGAGTGAATGATTGTGCACAAGGAATGAATGCATTTCGACACCAAGTAGACACAAAAATCCCAAAGCAAAGACCAAATATCGTTCCAGTCACAAAGTTTTTGTGTAGTCTATATTTACTTTTGGCCATAATAAACCAACTCGCATTGCCATTCACTTGTCAGTACTGATGCATCCGAAGTAACCTTCAGCCATACCAACAAAAAATAATTTTACCAGGATAACATTACAAAGTCTGCAATCTCGTTCATTCTTTATAATATCAGGTTCATTTAAACTGCACCGTAGATATCTTGCGATGTGAAATGTTCTTAAATATTGAACGATGACGAAATCTCAAGTTCACTCCCTCATCAGAAATGAATGTCCTGTTTAGTACAATATATCTTTGTAGTAGTATTTCCTTCACTTGCGGACACTTCATTGATTCCTCGTGAGTAATTATTAATTGAAGTACACGTGACTATATCTACTACAACTGGTAGTAAAACATGAATGAAGTATACATTTGTACCCACTGAAATAAAAAATCAATCAAGTGCGTGTCCAATCAGAGCAACCTCGGCCTTTTCTGTCAAATCTTACAAGAGAAGAAAAGCAGGGGATACTCCGATTGGTTAATTCAGCATAGCCTGGTACCTTGGCGTCCTATGATGCTCTGTGGAGCATCATGGGAGGCCAGGGTACCAGGCTAATGTCAACGGTCAAATATGACGTCACTACTATTAAGGGTAATGAAAACCGGTGATAACGAGAAATTTCCCTCTGGCAAGTAATGTCATGTTAGTGTATGCAACGTGCATGGGCATCAAAATACCTCTGCTTCAAATTAAATTAAATCAAAATAGTTTGCTAAAATCTAAATGCTTTCGTTCGCATTCGTGTTGTATGCATGGGTTAGCTACTTCATCGTTTGGAAAGTTGTTCGAAGGTGTTCTGTTATGTTGTTCTTCAGCAGAACAAGAAAGAATGAAGCAGGCCGTCATAAAGCGCCGTTTTACAAGTTATTTATTAATTTTGGATATAAGATATTCGTTAGATTATATTTAAAATAATTGTATTATACCATCAATTCGAGTTTTAAATATCAACGAATCTTATGTTATCATCTATCGTAGATTATGTTTTTATAATTTCGATTTTACGGTGTCAAAATAGAATTGAAAGCTATGAAGTTCAATTTATGATATGACATATTCGCAATCATAAATTCCTTATCATTCTTGATATAAAATATTAATTCTAATATGACAATTTTTTCTGACACCCCATCCCCTTACCTGGTACTAAAATACACAATGTTCAACCTGTCATTGATTTTTTTTAAATATATAAAATATGTCATAAATAGTAAAATGGCGCCTCTTAACTCATGCAGACTAGAAAGAAAAACCGTTATCCGTCATTCGTTTTTTTATGAGTGTGTGCACACTTTATTTTTCCTTAGCTGACTCGGTTATAATATAATATCATTTTCCTCACTGCTTTTAAACTTGTTAATTACAAGTTTAAAATTGAATAATAGCACCTTTAGAATATATCAATTTTTTTAAAGCATTTCAATACTTACCCAATCTGATTACAATCACGTAGGACAGAAGAGATCTGATTTTAATTAGACTGGGACTTACCCTGCAATATCGCCACACTTTATGCATTGTATGCACCTTTGCGCCTTTGTGTCTAATACAATTTCATTATTCACTCATGTTTTATGGACCTTCATAACGCCACTTTACGCGTTTTACGGACCTTTTTAACGCCACTTTGCACGCTTTAAGCACCTTTTTAACGCCACTTTGCACGCTTTATGCACCTTTTCTTCTTTATACCAGAAAATGTAAATACTCTGTCACATACTGCCATTTGACGTGTTTTATACATATTTTCCCCAATAGTGGCTGAGAAAATTCGACTTTGTGATATCACTGCTCTGATGTGAGCCGACTGGGACTGAAGAAAATGTTTTGCATTGCGCATCATGCACTTACAACTGCAACATTTAAAAAAAAACAACCTTGTAACTGCTTATAAAAAGAGCCGATTTAAATTTCGTATAGGATTGTTTATTGTTGGTATATTTGTCTGTATTTATCATGCACTATTCAAGTGTATTTCTTATTTATCCTTTCATATTTCAGTTTATGCTAGCATTTATCACAGACTGTGCAAAGGATTACAAGCATCTCCGCCAGTTACCATCGATGCCATTATATATCCATCGAAATCGCGAGAGAAGGAGAGAGTTAAGATATTTTTACGCTAAAAGAAAGAGCATTTTCCGCTGATCGTTCTTACGCGTTTATTAACTCTCTCTCTCTCTCTCTCTCTCTCTCTCTCTCTCTCTCACACACACACACACACACACACACACACACACACATTAGAGTGATATGTCATGTTTCTATCCCGAGGACTGGCGTTGTACCACACTCGTTTAACCTATAAACGAGTGTGGTACAACGCCAGTCTCAAGAGAAATACAAAGATCAGCGTCTACAGAGCTGTCGTACTGACCACCCTCCTATATGGCGCAGAATCCTGGGTCACCTACAACCGCCACCTCCGCCTCCTTGAACGCATCCATCGGCGCTGCCTCCGCACCTTCCTCAACATCGACTGGAGTGACTTCATCATCAACACTGAAGTCCTCAAACAAGCAGGGATCACCAGCGTTGAGGCCACGCTCATAAAGATACAGCTACGCTGGGCAGGGCACGTGTCCAGGATGGAGGATCATCGCCTGCCAAACACTGCACTGTATGGTGAGTTGTCCACTGGCCGCCGTGATAGAAGGGCACCTCGAATGAGATTAAAAAGACTCCTTGAAAAAGACCCTCACCACCTGTGGCATCGATCACCACCAATTGGCATCACAAGCTGCTGACCGTGAAATCTGGCGACGTACAGTTCACCGGGCCACTGCCACTTTTGAACAAAACAGATGGCCAAGCTTGGAGCAACAACGATGGCGAAGAAAAAAACAGGAACTATCGACAGCACCCACCACAAGCCAGACATTTCCCTGCAGCCTCTGTGGACGTACGTGAATGTCACGTTTTGTGCTCTTCAGTCACCAACGCGCGTGCAATAGACGTGGACATCCCCCTTCCTAAATCTTCGCAAGCGAAATCAAGCCAACAGCAAAAAAATCTTGAGGAGCAATTGAAGATTGTGTTTACTAATGGTTCATAAGTCAAAAAGTCGTAAGCGCTTGTTCGTTAAATCTGGATTTTGAAAATATCACGAACATTCGTAAACAAGCAGAACATTTCCTTCTTCGGTATAACAACCGCTGCCTTTTACGAGAAATTAAACTAAATTCGGCTTTCGAAACAAGAACCAGTCCTCATTTAATATGCTGTCACAATTTTGACAAAATGTATATTTATTATTAGGCTGCGCTCCTAAATACAGAAAGTATTCAGCACTGTTCCTTACATATTTGTAATTGTAAACTGTTGAAATTGTTACATTGGATAATTGTATTGTTTTAATCGTATGATTAAGATGGATGAATGGAAAAGATGTACTGGTGGATGATGCTACTGTGTTAATTAATAATGGATACTTAGTTAAAAGGTGCCTTGAATGATTGTAAAGCACAAAAAAATGGATAGTACTTCATTTCGTTTGTACTGATCCAATTATAACAATTTAAATGCATCCACAAACTTAGAGAAACCAGAATGCATTCAAAGGGGATGCAACTCCAGTTTTAGAAAAGTTGTCCTATATTCATGAAAGAGTTTACCCCCTTATTATTTGATTATTTGACACAAGATAACATGTGACAAAATAAGACAATATACAATTTATATAGAGGGGACATGATTAAACCAACAATTAAACACAAGTTCTAACGATATATTTACTGACATACAGCAAACAATGAAAGCATGAAATAAACACGACTTGCAAGACAGAGACAAATTAGGACTTCTCCTAAAGTAAATATGAGTGACGTCCCTTCTCATACGGTCAGAAGTCAAAGCAGGATGTTGTGCTCGGATGGTCTCAATTCAGATTCGTCATATAATTATTTAAGCACGAATAGGCAATAATTCAGCTTTAAAAAAAAAACAAAAAAAAAAAAAAACAACTAAAATCTGCGCTATTTGTGCGAGTAATTTTTGAAATTCCTTATCAATAGAGACTGTTTCACTCCAAATGATGCCCAGCCACTGGAGCGCAAATGCGGCAACATTATTTCAACTTGCAGAAGACATGTGAATTCATATGGAAGGCCATAGCCGCCAAAACTGTGACATTAAAGCAAAAATTGTAACTTTCAAATAAACAAAGAATAGATTAAAATAAAGTAAGCATGCATGTAAAATAAAAATATTAAAATTCATACAATAAGATCAAAACTCAAAATAAAACCAACGAGGCAGAAATTAAACCGATAAATTTTAAAAGGAGCAAAGAAAACACGAATGAAACAATTAAAAGCCAAACAAAATAACGGTATCTAAAATAATAAGATCAAAATAAAAATAAAACAAACTAGGCAAAAACCAAGTAGTCAAATGTCAAAGAAACAAGCGAACCGTGAATGAAACAAGCAAACGCCAAACGAAATAAAATGTATTTATATGAAACAAACAACAATCATGCTGAGTGATGTAAAATGAAAGAAACACACAACAAAAGATGTAACGAAACACACATATATACAACACCCATGCACAAACACTCTTGACAAATGAAACACAATAGTCAAATAATCAGCTTTATGAAAAGAACCGTTTGAACATGGTACATTATGTGGGGCAAAATGATATAACTAACACTGTAAGGCTGTTAAATGAAAAATGCATTTGTTTACACGCGCCGTAAAAGGCAATACAGGCGAATTGCGTCCACCGCAACCAACTCCGATGACCCCTGTGCAACTGACAACATCAAGATTGCCCCTCGAATGGACATCATCGAACACGGACGTTTATTTCCAAGAGTTTCCCATCTCAGTAGCCTTAATTAGTTCTGAAATTTTTAATTTCCATTTTTAATCAATTCCGCTCAATTCAATTGAACCGCACAAACCAACCAATGAGTGTGTAGGGGATACAGTATTTTATGTGTTGTTTCATTAAATCCTGAACCTTTTTATTTTTATTGTTTATTTTTTTTGTAGAGAGAGTTCTTTGAGGTATTTTGCTCCACGTACTAGTCAGAAAGGTGATATTTGTTTGCAAAAAAAAGACAGTAAAATATATAACCCACAGATTCGGTGAAGATCTATTGTCATGTTCCCCATATTTGTAATTATTTCCGCTTGAGTATATTCAACCTTTTTCTCTGTGACACAAAGAAAATCTCAAGTGATGATAACTCTGAACATATATATAAAAAGCCTCTACATGTTAATAATTTTCGGATATGCAAACAAGAGAGAGAGAGAGAGAGAGAGAGAGAGAGAGAGAGAGAGAGAGATAAATGTTAGGGTTGGTTAAAGTGTGAAAAACCATTTCATTTTCTTGTTTCAGAAAAAATCGTAGAGATATTGACAGTATAGATGTTCAATTAACAAACATATCTAGTCATTTTTTTTTACATAGTTTTAATGTATGTCAGCTTGCGAATTTTTAGAGAATATTTGTGGTGGAAACTTGAACTATTCAGGTTTTTCAGAACTGATGCATACTGGGAAAATACAATATTAATTTTTACCGTTAGGTCTCATTAATCGGAAATATTAAAAAGACAATTGTGGTACACAAATATATTGGGTGAAAATACACACAGACGAATGAACGTAGTTTTTATGTACACTGGGTTAGCTTTGCTCTAATTTTTCCTCGCCCTTTCGTTCTCCGTACCTTAAACAATGAAGTTTTGGAAACTTGTTGACTTTGCAGTGACTTAAGTCATGTACTTATTTCAAACACATAAACAATGGAGCAATTATAACAAAATGAGCAGGACTGAACTTTACTGACAACTCAGATCTGACAGTAGGTTTAATAGGTTAAGTAACAGTACAAATTAATAATGATCTTAGTAATACGGATAGACACGGGGAGGGTAGAAAGCTGTTCTGATAAGTATTTTGGACAATTATTTTGGCCATACATGACAAAGTATGATGAAATAGCAATCAACACAGCTATTCTCAGTTCACATGGGAACTCAACGATTTCAGTATAACTTATATACATCCTTGAATCGCATTAATATTTTGGCTTATTTAAGAAGTCATTAAATTTGCAGTAGAATGTTTTAAATACTTTATACTTTTAGTTTTTTATACTATTTTGGAAAAATATTGATATTTAAAGGATAATTACACGCTTAACCCTTACTTCAGTGACATTAGTTTTAAAATGGCTTAAAATGAAATATTTTTTAATATCTGTTAAGTTCTTTTTAAGGGCATTATAAACATAAGAATGCCAAATGTTTATATCTATCTTTCAGCCAATCATTATATAAGAGTGACTGAGATGTCCATAAATTATTCATTTCTAAATCACACAAAATATGTCTGACAAAGGAAAGCCATTCAAAACTGCATATACTAGCAACAGCATAGTGCGACATAATATCATATAATCAGAGCCGGACATAGGCCGAATGTACCAACTAGGCCCAGTCGGTCCGTGCGCTCGTAGGGAACCCGCGCATTAGTAATTTTAAAGCGAATTAAGAAAATTTTAAGTTCATTATCATATAAAACGTGTTTAAAAGTTTATTTCCAAATGCCTTGTTCACGGGGGGGGGGGGGGTTCACGTAAATCCAGAGGCACCCACCAAAATGACCCAAATCGGGCCCTGCCGGTGCTGCGTATCATATTTCTACATTTTTGATTTCTTCCTGAACAAGTCTACCTCACAACATAACACCCTTTTAACAGCCCGATGTAAATGTTCGTAGAAAACCTACCGGTCTGTGAAACAACACAGTGTCTTAAGTTTTCTTGAAGATAAAACGTTTCGTAAGAAATTAATGTGTACATATTCTACAATGGAATTATCCCTAAAACTGTCGCATCTCTGTAACAATAACGGTAAAACAGTATTGCGAAAAAATTCACTTCTCAATTCTCTGTAGTATATATATATATATATATATATATATATATATATATATATATATATATATATATATATATATATATATATAATTAATTTACGTTTTTTTTTACATTTTTTACATGCATCTTTAAATTTTAAGGCTTAATTAGAGGATGTGATTTTATTTATTACAAGTTGTGTTACACATTTTTCTAGCCTTGAGCAACTTCTTTTTCTTCCGGTTGGGGGTGAGTGGGTCAAGAAATATTATTGAAATTATCATATCAAGTCTATGTAATTATCATTCTGATTATACTGGATACATATCACTTCTGAATTATTCGATTTCGATCTTGGTTTTCGAGTCGCCTTTGGTTCATGCCACAAGCAGCATCAGGCTATCCTGGTTCTTTTCTGGGACAGCAGTTTTCGGCTGAAGAAGGCTTTCTTTGATCGGTATGAAAGCCCTATTTGATAACTATATTGCGTATGTTGTATTATTTTAAAGGAAGGAGTGTGTGAACTAATGCTTTGTTTGTAGATGGTATATTGTGTGTTGGTATTAGATGTGCGTATTTTATTTATGTGGGTTCTATTGTTTGTGTGCTATATTGTATGCGTGTTTTAGATGAGTATGTTTCTCCTGCGTTCTAGTGGGATGCGTGTGTAGTTTTTCCTTGATTTTGGGTTTGGGTGTAGGTTTGATTTATTTTGTGTGGCAATTTCTTATCTGTTTTAGTCATAGGGTGGACTGTTGGACTCTTCTTCCTTGATGATGTCTTTCTAAATGTAAATTCGTCTACTTTATTTGCTGTCTTCACTCTTCTTCTTCCCTCGTAGTTTGTCTTCTTCTTCCTCCCCTGTCTCTTCATTATTTTCTGCATTGGAGGGCCCTTGTATTCTGCGTCTTCTTTTCCTGATCTTTTTTATTTCTGCTCTTTGTCCGCTGCGTTTGTCCATTTTCCTGCGTTGACTTAACCCGATTATGCATTTGGTTACTTAACGTTAATTGTCTTTTTTGGTTTTGTTTTGTTCATTAGATTTTTCCTTCTCCCTGAAAAATAAAATGACGCAAGAATGTTTTCCTGCAACGTTAGTACCTCCTTCTCCATCTTTACTATTAGTGGATGATTTCAAAAAGAAAAGGAACAATTGGAAGCAGAAGAAGTATTTATTTAATAACAGCAAGAAGAGGAAAGAACAAAGAGAGAAGAAGAAGAAGAAGAAGAAGAAGATAATGATTAATAATAATAATAATAATAATAATGAGGACTTTGTATAGCGCCTAATCTTTAGAAGCTCTAAGCGCTTTACAACATTAGACAAGACCTATAAGATAAGAAACATAATAATATTATTACAAAAACAAACAACATGAAATTAGAAAAAAATAAAAAAATAAAAAACATGATGAGAATATTTTAGGTAGGAAACATTATTAGATTTTTAAGTTTGTTCTTGCAGTCGAAATAAGTGAGTTTTGAGAACTCTCTTGAATGTGATCACTGTGTCTTTGTGTCTAAGTTCATTCGGCAATTCATTCCACGTTGCTGGTCCCTGTATGCAAAAGAACGCTGTCCATATGAAGAAAACCTTGAAGCGTGAAAGACAGAGGTAAGGAAGTGAAAACAAAACGCTGAGTGTGCTTCAATACATTTTGGAAAAGTTAAAGTATCCGAGACAAGTGCATCATACCTCTTTAGCTCAACCCAAGAGAAAACGGCCTTCACGTGCCAAGATTTATAAATTTCCCACCATTATATTCACGCTCACAGTTCTACCAAAGCGGAAGCAGGAGGAGGAGTAGGACTTGTCCGTGGAAACAAATCGAGACAGTTAAAGCTGACGATGTTAAGTCAATAAATGTTTTTAAAGAACCCACATACAACGGTCCTTGTCAAGGCCACATATATCTTTTAGAAAAGAGATACTACTCAGTGATTGCCAAATCAAGTAAAACTTAAAAATCCCTTTGCCCATGACTTAATGGTGATCGTGTATGTGTGTGTTTAAATATTGTGTCCATATTATACAAAATCAAGACGTCTTCTTTGGTATATCCTCTTTTGAATCACGATGAAAATTTCATAATGCATCACAAAAGACCATTTCCGCTTCTTTCTTCCTTTCTTTCAAATTTTATCTCTTTTTTCATTTTCTTCACTGGCACGGGTTCTTCCTCTTCACTGTCTTCTAGGTTCATATGATTCCGTTTCTCAATAACTCTCCTCCTCACGCCTCAAGGTTCTCCTTCTCGTTTTCTGTTGTTTATAGGGCACTCTGAGGACGGATATTCTTTTTTCTAACAATTATACCAGTTATCTTTACATATGCATCTCTTTTCACCTGTATTCCCTTTGCTTAGCTGTTGACATTCTGGGCCCAATGTCCTTTCTCTCGAGGGATACAACAGGTATCCGACGTCTTATGATGAAGTACACTGTCAAATGACCCTTTGTAAAACTGATCTTAAGGGTGATCTGTTTGGACTCTTTAGCTTTACGGTCTGAAAGGTGACTGAATTATATACCCTTACTGTGCGAATCAGAGCGTGACTATCAGTTCTAGGTGAAATATACACGTAAGGGTCGGTCCATGGAGACTTGTATACAAAAGAGACTACAAATAAATCATATTTACAAAACATACAATGAATAGGAAAATGTATATTAAAAACAGCAGTGGAGTTTTCACTGATGATTTTGTTTGTTTATGTGTTTTTTTTGGGGGGGGTGTGTTGATGTTTTTGAAAATTAAACTGAATCAGGTTACCAGAGCAACCTGTTAAGCGGTCGGAGTGACCTACTTTAAGAAAATGTGATTAAATTATAGGCACTGATTTGCTATCATCCCTGAGAGGTACAAATGCTCAGAAAAGCAAATCATATATACACTTAAATGTAACTTCAATCATGGAATATTGTTTTTGTACGCCTAATGCAGGTTTCAAGACAGATGGTTGTCGGTCCATGGAGATGCATGTCTACAAACAAAATCTACTCCGACACCGCTTGATGACCTCAATACGAAGCGTCCATTTAACAGAAACTTATTAAATCTCTTGCTTTGGTACAGCAAAATAAATATAGCAGATTAATTTATAATTAGCGTTTAATCATAAGTACATAAATATTACTTTTGCGTTTTATTAGACCTTGCATCTTATTCCCTCACCCCCGAAAAATAAAATGAGAGCCGTTTCGGTGCCGAAGAAGAATTTATAGTAGAAGATATTATCCTATAAACAGTAGTAACTTATTACTTAATTACTTCGTTTACATTAGGAAAAACCTCGTAATAAGAGTTTAAAAATATTTTAAAATTAAATCGTCACAGTTCTTCTGATAATACTTTTACGAATGAGTAGCTTATAAAATGTATACCATCTGATTACAAGGGTAAAATGAACCCAAACACCGATCAAAATGGCTGATATAATCTTGAAAATGGTTTGCTACGAGAGACTATGCGTGGCTTGATATTTTCCGTGCAAAAGAGCAAGACAGTAGTTTCTGTCAAGCTTTTATCAGAGCTGAACTTTATTGGTTTTATTCGTTGAGACAAATCAAGCCGATGCTAAGTAAGGGGGTTTAAGTGCTACAATAAGTAGACCGTCGGCCTCAACATGGCGACTGAGAAAAGCAGTGGGAAAGGGAAAGGAAAGTTTAGTGATGAAGGCATCGAGAAGAAGCTAACATCCTTTAATAATACCCAAGACAGCGTTCAGACTTTATCACTATGGATTATTCACCATAAGGCACATCATCAGAAGATAGTGGAACAATGGTTAAACGTGTTTAAAAAATGTAAGACTCGCTGCAAATGGTATCTTGATGCAGCCCAACTGAGTACGTTTCTCACACCGTTTTAGATATATGGACAGTTATGTTCGGGTGGAAGGCCAGTCCACAGTCCCATTTGCTAGCATGGAATTCACTGACACCATGCAGTAATGGCATAGGGTCGCTAGTCGTAATATAGTAATATAAGTTTAGGCACATGGACTAGTATTATTGCTAACAATTTACCTTCAAATTATGTATATAAGGCTGCAACATTTTCTCTCTATCTTTTGCTAGGTTAAAGAAGATGGTGTTTAAATTTGTATTCCTTACCTCAATCAACAGGAGACTGATACATTTGCTCTGTGTCCTTTATCCGTCGATATGTGCATGGGATGCTTTTATAGGATCTGCAGTAACAAAGAAACTATACAGTAGCATATACACTTTTAAACTGCTTATCTTTAAAATAAAATGTTGCTACTCAAGAGTTATGTTAACAAACTTATTGTCTATAGGTAAATGCTATAGTTAATTTTTTTTATTTTATATCAGCATTATCAGTTAGGCTGGAACATTTAGAAGTTAAGAGAATTTTAGCACACATCAGGTTGATACACTAATAATGCTGATAAACATTTCTTTAAATGATGGTATTTACCTTTAAACAATATGTTCCATAAGAGAACCTTTGATTAGTAACATTTAAAAAAAAGAAAAACAAAACAACGGAATTGCCATTTCAAGTTTGTAAGTCACTTTGTTGTTTCATGATCATTGTAGATCCTACAGAAAAGCACCCCATGCATGTGTCCAGGCATCTGGATCCATTACTGAGTTTTTCATCATATACATGTAACAAAAGGAAATGAAATCACTATAATCCTCAAGATGTTTTACTGAAATTGTCCAACATATTCAACAAAGATGTTTTATAAACTGAGCCTGTCGTAATATGAGATGAACTTGCAGAAAGTGAAACAACTGTAAGATGGCATGGCATGCACATTATAATAGCTATTCACAGTTCATTATGATTGCCAGGTAGATAGTGCAGAGTTTTATTTGTAATTGTTTAGATTAGACGGCATCTTTTAAATTCTTGTAAAAAGTTTACACACTTAGACATTTTGGTACACGTTGCAGCCATAATTATCAGTAAATCAGCTTGATGTGTAATATTGTGTAGTGTGTGCCATGACCAGTTCTTGTCAACTTAAGCTTTTTTCATAATGACACCACTTTCAAGGTCAAAATTACATATACATACTTTTAGATAAGAATTAAGATCAAGTTCCAACTAAACAATCCATTTAATCAAAGATGTTCAAATATAGGACTTAATTGTAATGGATAGTTCCTGCCTCAGTGGCAGCCATATGCATGTTTGTTTCCATGATTACTGACAGTAAACTTAGCTGTTTTCATGTGTAAACATTGCAGCCTTAGATAGTATAAATAACTTTACCACCAATTTTTAGCTGAGAGAGCTATGCCATACATAGCATAATAACGTTACCACTAATATTTAGCTTAGAGATTCAACTTTTCGTGCTTGTATCAAATTTGACTTGCTATTCCACCTTTAAGGAATGCTAGCCGGTTTTCCAGCTTTACTGCTACACACAGCTATGATCATGCACGCTTATTAATGCAAGTGCAAAGCTCTGAATGGAATACTGCCCTCTAATTGGTGAACTGAAAATAAAGTTATCGATGGGTGCATTGTATTGAATCCTGATATCAATAAGTAAAACATTTATCTTCTCATTCATTTATGTCATTGATAAGCAGACACATAAGACAAATTAACATTATTTAATAACATACATTGCCATTTCATACATTTGATCGTCACATGATGGCCTAAATTTTTCTTGATGTTAGAGTCAAAGGATCGTATGATACATGGAAACTATGTTGGGAAAATGCTGATTGTAATGAAATACTTGTGTCATGAAATTTGGTTATAGTATGACTGAATAGTGCAGCAGAGGAGAATAGGTTCTTCATAAATGCTTCATATACTTTTCTATATCAGGCTTGTTGGGTTCAACATCATAACTGTCCAGATAGCTACAATGGTGTAGAGATGAATGGAGAAAACTTGTACTGTTGTTTCCCTCCATCCCTCTCTCTCTCTCTCCATATCTCCATCTAGCACATTTAACAGACACATACACATTCATCCAAGAAAACTTGTTCAGCAACTTAAAGCATCAGTCCAAGTAGGACATTCTTTTTTTGATATATATGGTATGTATCTTGTATGCATTCCCTTAAAGTTTCTTATTTTTAAGTTCTGGACTTTCTTGGCTGGAAATTTAATGTCCCATACATCAGGTCTGGATGTCTTGTCATTGCACTTGAATGAATAGATCAATTAAAAATAAGTTTATATATATATATATATATATATATATATATATATATATATATATATATATATATATATATATATATGTACAGTGTGACCCTGCTATAGCGCACTCCGTTACAACGCGAATTCGCATATAATGCGGTCGTGGCGTGGCTCCCAAAATTTCATATACGTGTATTTTTCTTGTGCACAAAAAAATCTTAAAAAGTACAAAAAAACGTAAAAAGTTGCTTATTATTTTGGGGAAGAGATCGCGTATGAATAATACAAGACACTCATGGCTTGGCTCCTGAAATTTTATGTGCATTTTTCTCGTACACGAAAAAGTATTTTTTTCTTATTAAAAGTAAGAAGAGGAGAAAAAAAACATAAAAGTTTATTCTGGGATTGCGTAGGTCCTCACCAATGTTGCAAACTTGGATTGTTTTTCCTTATTGGCTGCAAAACATACCATGGCTTTTTTATTTATTGGCAACATTGTTGGCTGTTTCATTTTTTTTTATACAACCATTGGTTTGGAGTGCAGCAATTCAGAGGCCCCATGAAAGGAAGCTGCAAACTGGATATAAAATGCACTGAAATTTATCTGTTGTTACATAAATTCTTTGTCCATACTGACAAAGCATCTAAACAGTGCATTGTTAGATCATAATCCGCTTATCTTGACATCTAGCATGAGTTCTGTATGTTGTGAAATATCCGCTTTTTTGTTGTTGACATTTCTGGTAAGAGAGATCAACCGGACAAGGCATTGTCTCGTAATCTATCATTCATCGGATTTTCGGCCACTCGCTAGTAATTAATATATTTACAAAGACTGACATTTGTATGTGGATGGTAAGTAAAATTCCTCTTCTTTTCACTCAGAATTAAATCCTTCAGAAAACTCGTGTTTTCTGTAATAATCCCTGTCAACAGAACACCTGCATCTCTATCATCCGTTGACCCTTTGTTAATTTTCAGACGCATGTGTGGAAGGCAGCATCACGCTGCTACCACAAATGTAAAAAAAAAAAATACATCTTACTTATTGGTTTATTCAGTAGGCATGGAGGGACAGTAACTAGAATAGTCTAAACGACGACCAATTCCTTTTTTAAAATGTACCCAGGTAAAATAGTTTGCTGAAATTTCAAAGAAAACAGATTACTTTTGAAGCACCAACTGTTATGAAAATGTACTCAGCAGATGGAAAAAATACCAGTCTCAGTCATGCAATACAATTATTTGATGTTGCTGCCACAATAAGAAATGGGCTTTCGTTTGGTTCTCCAAAGCTGTCCTTTAGTGGTGACTTCAATAGCACATGCACCCCTTCATCAAAGAAAGCCGACTACAATCTTTCAACAACAGCAAAGAACTTTTCTTCAAAGGAAGTCAGTACCAAACTTGTGATGGAATCTGATGGATTTTAGCATTTTCCAATGTGACTGGAACACGTTAACTGTGCTGTGAAAGTGTCCTTTTTGTAGGGAAAAAGTTTATGCTTACGAACGCTACCAACCGCGGCTTAAAACGCAAACATTTACCGACTTGGAACTTACTTTAAAGTAAATGTGCTTCGTCATTCGTTACATGATTGTGCGATGTTTTTCCACTGAATTCAGACCAATATGATCTGTTACAAAATTAATGAATATTTTAAAGCTGTGTGTGTGCATATTTTCGATGGAATCACTTGTATTGTGGATTCAATGTATATGATGAAGTTCACAGGTGAGTACACGGTGTTGATACTCTAGTCATGCTAAACTAGACATTTATATATAAACAGGATTCACATATATGTACCAATTCATGGTTCTCTAAATAAAGTAAACTGTTATATTATGTCTTCTCTGTTTTCACTACAGGTGTATTTCTCATTAATATGCATCAGTTTAAGATGGTAACTGTGCCGACGAAGCACGTATTTTACCGTCCGCATTTATTACCCCCACCCATCACCACCTAATTTTTTTTGGGGGGTACATTTTCTTCAGCTTACTGACTTGCTTGCATATAACATGGTTTGGTATATAGCACGGTCGGGTTTTATGGCTCCCAACTGCCGTGTTATAGCGGGGCACACTCTATATATATATATATATATATATATATATATATATATATATATATATATATACATACACACACACACATACACACACATTTACTCATTTTAAGACCTCTTATAAGCCTTGTCTTTTTTCTTCTGTTTTTGATCATTTATTTATTTCCTCATCATTCAGACAGGCTTTTGTGTTTAATGAATAATGTTATTTTGTGGATGTGACTTCCCTTGATTAATAGCTAGTTTAGGTAGAAATGTTTGGTAACTGTTTTGTATTTTGTGCTGTTATGAATTTTTGAGTATGTATGTATGTATGTATATATAGACACAAATATGCATCAAACAGGGTGGAAAGGGCTTTCCCTGGATTCCACAGGAGAATACATTAACGTAATTGTTTATTGCAAAGATATACAATTATCACACATGTTAGAGAATTTACCTATGTCAGGAATATGGAATGACTGTTTAGGTGAGAATTAATTGCTGGGTGGATATGTAATGTGGCTTACCAGTATTTAGAAAATCTTAAGCTTAACAGAACACTCAACCAAAATTATAATAGCAACACAAATTTCACCCTTGGTCAGGTGATTAAAGTATACTTAAAAATAGCATGTTATTGATAAATATTGAATATAAATGGAGGTGATGTATTTATAAAGACTTGTACAATTGATAAATTTGCAATGTTCTTTTTATCCTTAGGACCTTTTTCTTGTTTCATTGGATGTATTTTCTGTTGTGTCTGCATTTAGAAGTTGTAACATTCTTTTTCAAACATATTTGGATTACTGGATAATTGTTGCACATAACTGTTTTTGAAGTACCATTTACATAATTATTACCGCTAAAGTTATATGCAGACTTCATTGCATAAGTCTGCATAGCAAAAATAACTCCAGTATCTCCCACCCTCTAACAAGATGTCCAGTGTTTTGGGGGACATGCAGTATTAATTAGATGCAGTTGTAAAATCTAACATTTACCTAGAATATGCAATTTAATAATTTAACATTTACCTAGAATAAGCAATTTAATAATTTAACATTTACCTAGAATATGCAATTTAATAATTTAACATTTACCTAGAAGTTATCATGTTTATGAAAACTATCATCTTTGTGTCAGGTAGAATGCTTACCAAGTTCTGCTGTCATATAGTGTCCAGGAGATTAGACTATGTTAAAACATGATGGAAGGGGTCAGTGCATAGATACTGTATATACTGTCTTTATGTAAAAATACTGCAGTATTTTTTAAAGTATCTTTGTTAAACTATGCCCAAAGGGATATTCTTCCAAAGATGTAAGTCCTTACATTAATACATTTCTGTGGAAATTGGCATTCCTTTCATTTTTAAGTATCCATTCATTTTCTTTTATAGCTACACCACGCCACAAGTTGAATCTGTTTTACTTGTGCAATGATGTTGTCCAGCATGCCAAGAGAAAGAAGTTGACAATGTATGTTGACAGTTTCAAAGAAGTCTTGAAAGATGGTGTGGTCAGTGTCAAGTGAGTATTAAGATTATCTCCCTTTCAGATAAACTCCTAAAATATTAGATGGATTATTATGTCATTTTTACTTGGCACATTACAAATACTAGTGATTTAAAATGGAACCATCACAGTTAAGAAAGACTAGTTGTATTTTAGGCTTATTATGATCAAACTAATCCTATTTCCCACAGAATTATTTTTCATAAGTTTATATAGACCTATTTTAGAATAGGATTCATTAGTTTGAGATCCCCACTCCCAATAAATTGGGAAAATAACAAAGCAAGCAACATATTTGATTTATCCAATTTGACTACATAGAAGGATGAATGACTTCAGTACTGAAAAAGTTGTCATGGAAGCCTTTGTACCATTATAGAATGGAAAACAGGTTAAAGTCTTTTAACATACGTTGCAAAAAAGCCCATGCTGCAGTTTGATATAATCAAAAAGAACAAGTAGAAAGCATCATGAATATACCTGTACTGAAATGGATAGTCCCCCAGGAACCATCAAATATTGGAATTTTAATAGATAAAATTGTCTTGCTGTGTTTTTCCTGGTGCTAGTTCCCTGTCTAAGGTGATTATTCCTTTTAATAATTAGCAGTTGGAGGTCATCTAGAATAAAAACAGCAACATGATCCCAGTCTGAAGCCTTAAACAACTTACAACAATCAGAATGTCTTTCTTCTTTTCCTAGTACTTGTTGCAGTTCCATACATGTCTTGGACACTTTGTTTCATTATTTAAGTCATCTCTTGGCTCTTTAGCTGTCAGATGAATACTTTTTGTATATACATTTCTTTCAGTTTATACTCTGATTGTATTCCTTGATCACATTAACATTAGGAATATAAGCCTGCTACATCCTGAATTGAGCCCTTCTATGAAATGAAAATTCATCTTTTCTGTCCATTTCATGTAGAAAAAGGGCATTAACTCTTGCTCATAACCTCTCATTGCCAATGATGGGTGTTTTTGGTTTTTAAGCTTTGCTTCTGTTCACAGCATAATATGGAATAAACCTCCTATTAAATCCAAGTCATTGCATGTGAAATTCAAGCCATCCATTCCAAATGTTTGATTTATAGGGAATGATATTCATAAGGAGGTGGTATACATTACATTTTTAATTTGTTTAATTTGGAGGATATTTTGTACTTTTTCTCATGTCATTTTAGATCACATGGTACAGCATGCAGTCATTGATGCATTTTGATTGTCTTTAGTTTGCAAACTCTGTTGATAATGGGTGTTATTTAGTGAATTATTTATTGCCTTAATAACACAGTGAAGTGTTATTTTATCTGTTGTTTCTTTTATTTTGTCATTTGAGAAACATGTCTCATAAATGCAATAAATGTAAGAAATACAAATGGGAAGACACACACGATATGTACTTGGTATGTACCAAATGTATCTTTTCTTCCCCATGCAGCTAGTGTAAACTGTGGTCTTAGGACATCTGGTTGGCTATTCTGCAAAATTTGGCAGAAGTCAAAGAGAAGATCTGGTAAGCACACAAGACCAATATGGATGTAGCAAGAATACGTATGAAAATAGAATCAGTTGTGAGCCTTGTGGATATGCTGCTGCTCCCCCTCCAAAAAAAAAGAAGGGCTATGTCTTTCACCACCATGATATTGGTAGATTTGGGGAAGACAAATATAGATATATTGTAGTTGCAGTTGATTTGCCAGCCTTTAAGCAACACATACATCAACATCAAATGATGCAGGAGACAGCAATACATTTCCTGACTTTAAGGCAAATATGACCTCTAGCTATCTTTTGCTCTTGCAGATAATTTGGATATAATGGGGGATTGTTTCCCCCATTTTTAGGCAGCCCAGTGGGTATGAGTCCTTCCCACATGTCTGAGCTTAGTCTTTTGGTCTTTAAGACCGGCACATTGGGTATTTTTTGGCTCCAGTAGATGCAGTATTGACTGTCCATTATATGTATCTTAGAACTGACCAGCTAGCCCAGCTGAGCCTGCCTGACCCAAACTTGATTGCAAGGATCGTAGTGATAGATCAGTAATGTAGCCAGACATATGGCTTGGTATATATGTGGGGACAGAAATCTTACTGATTAAAGATGCAGATTGGGATGGATGATAGCCAAAAATCTATCTGTCCAGCCATGCTTCCTGCTTGACTGGTATAGAAGCTTCAACATGTCTGACAACTGGGCCAACCATTCCCCAGCCCAGATGTGACAAAATTACTTGTTAGAGCCAGCTTTCCTTATTTTCACTGCCTACCTGCAGTTTATTTAGGGATGAATGCATTGCAACATTGTTACCTCAGGGCATAGTTTATCCTGAAATGAAAACCAAGGGTATTCACACAGTGGATATGAAGATGCTTCTTACAGAACTAGTATGTACCTTGAATATCCTTGAATGCCCCTAAGGCTTGAAATCCCTTTTCATGTCTTTGAATATCCTTGAATTTTGACCGAATGTTTACTGTGTCCTTGAATATACATGAAGTTTTTTGTTGGAACAAAAAGAAATATCTGAATGATATCTTTATCATTTCATTGGCTCTGTTGTTCACATTTTGAGAGTAGGTTTTTTTCAGTTTGTGAAGGGTGTAATGTGTATTAGTCATCAGAAGGTCAACAAGAAAACTAAGTGATCAATCGTGAACCATAACTATAAATGTAGTTCATTTTGCTTTCATGAAACATGGTTTCAGAGGAAGGAATAGAAAAATTGGCTTTAAAAAGAAGGCAAAAGCTGAACAAAGCGTGTATAAAAAGCACATTGATATTTTGGCAATGGGAGAGTAAGCATTAAACTGTCATGCAGGTGGAAACAAACATTCAGCTTTAATAAATTCAAGCTTATCTGCTGTTCCAATTACAGACTTTTTTTGAATACAAGTTTGTAATCTATTACTGGGAAGCTAACTACTGCCACTATGTTAATGCATGTAGTCCCAGCATTAGTCAGAGTTTCAGAAGTTTAGCTGAAAATGCACCAGAGGTTTTGCAAGCAGATATTTTGTGGACTCTAAAAGTTGCCACAAGCCTTTTAAGTTTTCATTCGTTTGGAGACATTTCAGACCTTTTTAAGATCATCTTTTCAGGCATCTTCAAGCAACATGTATGTGAAAAATGCAGGTCAGCATACCTTCCCACCTTTGGTATTGCACCACATTTTTCACCATTTCTAGAGCAGAAAATCAAAGGGAACACATTTGTGCTTTTCTTCGGGGAAAGCAGGAATGACGATCTTCAAGAAAAACAAATTGATATGCACATCAGAGTATGGAGTGGTTATTTTCACCTAAGACTTTCTTTGTCATGCAATAGCAGATGATATTACAGACAGCTGAGCAGTTCAGTCGTAAAGTTTGGTTACATCGTCATTTAGATAGCTCTAATGTGAACCTCATGGTTCAGAAAGATCTGACAAAGGAAATGGAGTTGCAGACTAATAAAAAAAATTATCATGTAAATTTTGTATGACTTGTAGTTCCACTAAATTAATGGCAAATACAGCTTGCTTTCCAGTACAGTTATTTTGTCATCTTCTTTACCTATGTTAGAGGTATTTTAGCTTTTATCTTGATTCAATGTTACTCCTTGAGAATCTGGTTTGTCATTGAATTTTTTTTCTATGTAAACCAGCACGAAGCCTGATTTTAGCAATGGCCCTTCACCAATCAGACCATTGGATGAGAATGTAAATGCATTTAACATGTCTCCCCCACTAGTGTAAAAGGTGGATAAGTATGGGTTTCTCACCACATCGAAGTGATTTAAAACCATGCCACATCAGTGATGTTGGATCTGGCCTCATTAGCATTTTTCCGACTGGCTGATAAATTGGCCAACCAACATGCCTGGTAGTCCATGGCCTGAATTGCTTGGGTCATTAGTAGAGCAGCTCATCATGCAGTGGCTAATGCATTGACTGTTTCTGCAGATCTTGACTTGATTTGTCAAGACGTGTGTTTATGGGCCACACCACTGCTTTACAC
This sequence comes from Sinohyriopsis cumingii, assembly GCA_028554795.2. NCBI lineage: Eukaryota > Metazoa > Mollusca > Bivalvia > Unionida > Unionidae > Sinohyriopsis > Sinohyriopsis cumingii. The sequence continues at coordinate 102,562,803 of CM068827.1, read as the reverse complement.
ATTTTGATTTGTCATGATGTGTGTTTATGGGCCACACCACCAAAACTGCTTCACACATCTTGGCTTAAAGGATGTCTACATTTTACTCACATTTGTTGTTTGGGGGCAGATTGAAGAAATTCAGAGTCAGGCTGCACAGGAACTACCCCTCCACCTGTATCCATATTTAGGAACCTGCCATCCTGCCACAATGGAGGGGCGAGTCTTTTATATGCCAAAGGTCATTAAGATCTCATCCTTATGCCAGCAGATATCAGCCAAATCAGTCTGTAGAGATGATTTTACAGTGGAGGTAAGAAACCAAGTTTCTCTACCCCAAGCCTCCTGCTTGCTGATGCTGATCTAACACCACCACTACCTGTAGACAGGATAAATGTGTTTGCCAGACTCCCGTGGTTTCAATCACATCAGCCTTTTTCTGCAAAACAGATGGTTGGTCCAAGTCATTTCATAGGGGCATCAGATTTTTTTGTTTATCTAATCCCCTCTTCTTCCTCGTCATCTAAAGGCTGTGCCATCAGATAGGGAGAAGGACCATATTATTCAGCAGGAGATACAATTGCTTATTGACAAACTAATTCTATTCATGGCTGGTACTTATAACTCAACAAATTAATAATTCTGTCAAAATTCAGGATGGAGATAGCAAGCTTTTTCCAAATGCACTACTTTCATCTCACTGTTCACCATGCAATACAAAAGTTTCTTTTCTTTGCTTACTGCAATACAATTTACCAATTTCAAGTCTTTCTCTTGAGTCTTTGGGTCCTGGTTTTGATGCCCAGACCAGTCCTGGTCGCTTGCCTTAGTTTGTCCATTGGAAAGGCATTTTGTTCCCATTTGCTGAATATGATATAGCCAATAATGTGCTCAGCATTATGTTATATACCAACAACAACAGCATGACAGATGTGGAGTATACTTTCTGAATGGCTTGCAGTTGTGGCTGGGAAGGAGCCTTTCAGTTTGGCGTGAAGAGGTCTGTTGCTGAAAATGGATCCCTCATGATAAATTTAATTCTACATCGTATACCTTGACTAAATTTTTTTGATGGCTTGCAGTTAGTAGGTTATAGGCTTAATAATTTTGGGGTCCAAATTTTCAAAGGTCAAATTCACTGTAGCTGAATTCTGAACAAAACATTTTATTTCTCAACTGTACATGTACCTTAACCAACGGATGTGGGTTTTTTTGGGGCAAGAAAGCAGCATTGTAGACAATGTACCTTGACCAAATTTTGGGGAGGGCTTATGTTAAGGAAGAGACTTGTTGATCTTGAGGTAAAAGGGTCAGGGTCATTGTGACTTGAAGAAATGGGGTTTTGCAAATAACTTTTATTAAAGGATAAGTCCCGTGACCAGATTTTATGGATGGCTGGCATTTACAACAAGAAAGGAATCTATGCATTTTGGAATCAAAATGTAAAAGGTAAAAGTCATGGCAAGTCTAATAAACAATTAGTTTCAGCCACATTGAGTTTAAGCCAAGGCTGCATACCTTGCCCATACGTCAAGATTACTTAGATCCATTAGTAATAATCTCTGTCATCATTCCTGGCCAACTATAGTTCATTCCAGACAGCATTGTGAATTTTACCTAATCTGTAACTCAATAAATTTTCAGGTAAACATAGCTAAAAGTACCAAATTGTTTTAAATGCTTTGTGTGGAATGAATTAGGTACTTTTAGCTATGTTTAATGATGCTGACCATCAAATTTACTTGAGTGCCTATATAGAGGGCTGTTTAACATGAGGTGATCATATAACGTAACATTCACAATTCTGCTGTTTTATGACGTTTAACATAGAAATATGTGTCTACTGCTGAAACCACAAGTTCTTTGCTTAACAAATTGAGGTATTAAAATTTTTCATATTAAAACATTTTATATACCTCTGTTATGTTATGACTTTTTCCTTCCATCTATCTGTTAATATTTGCTTTTCTGGGCTATAACTTTGTAATGTGAGAGATTTCCATGAAACATTGCCCAAGTGTATATCATGACTGAGTGGTGTGTTCTGTATCATAGCTCCCCCACCTCTTAATTTAACATTGATTTGTGTATTCACATGCATAGTCTACTAAAAGTAGTAAAATCCAAGCTCAGAGGTCAAGATCATGAGTTGGGAAAAGTAAGGAGACATGCATATCCTGTGTTGTTTGACATCCTCTTGTTGGCATTGGAGAAGGCGATCATGATTGACCTAAAACATGAAGAGGTCAATTTCAGAATAGAACAAGATCCAGCTCATGTCAGTCAGTATTAAAGCTAAATTAAAATTCATTTTGATTACATTAGGATTCACACAAGTTAGAAGTAGTCTCATTAATACAGTGAAAATTTCCAAAGTCAGACACTATCGGGTCCAACAGTGTCTGACTTTTTGACTACCAGTGTATGAGCTTTATTTAAAATACAATATTTGGCTGGTCAGTAATGAGTTTAAGTTAGAGTTGTTGAGAGAAGTTTGACAGTTGGTGTCATTATGCTGTCTTTTCTGTGTAATTATGCAGTCATAGAAATTCCCATTTTCATTTAATTAGATCCACAAAAGATGATACAAATATTTTTATTTATTTTCAGGGATGTATCTGTTAAACCAAACATTGATCGTATATTCAAGATATGGGAGGAGAGGAGTGTATATGATGCCAAGTTTGTGGATGAATTAAGATCTCTATTAGGTAATATACAAGCATCTCTTCATCCTTTTTTCCTCTCCAAAAAATTCTGTTTAAAATCAAATGCTTAGGCTATGTTATTCTGCTTTGTAAAGATCTGAAACTGTTACATTGTTTGTGATCCTAAGGTAATTAGTATCCAGATATTTTCCTACTAGTCAGATTTCACATTTTATATGTAATTTTGGTTGATTCATTGAATACCCTTTTGATAATTTCTTTGAGACTGAGTGAAACTTGTGCATCTTTTGGAAATTTGACAGTGACCTTGTGAAAGGCTAATCAAAAGTTTATCTGATAATGACATCAAATGCAACTGTTTAGATTCTTGCAACATTTAGGTCTGATTTAATTACATTACAGAGAACATTCACTATTACAGTAAAACCTGTCTTGAAAGACCACTGCTATGAAAGACCACCTGTCGTGGGAGACCAATTTCTCAGTGCATGGATTTATTCATTATATAGTGCTATGACCTGTCATGAGAGACCACCTGTCTTGAGATATCATTATTATTTGGCAGAAGAGGTGGTCTTTCAAGACAGATTTTGCTATACTAAATAATGACCATGCTTGCGACATCATAGCAATATGACTGAAAAATTGTTTAAGCTTTGTTAAATATCCAAATCACTCACACACACACAGAGTGGAACATGAAGTCCCATGTCCAAGCTACAGATTACACGTGTTAATTTTATTTGTATATTCTGCCTTGGCTGTTGGTTTTCTCAATGATTTTTTGGCAATCCAATTTTATATATTGTTGTGTATATTTGATTTAATTATATCTGATTTAATATATATTTATTTTAATTTAATTGTTTGTTTGTCAGTTTTACATTTTTTATATTTTTCATTACATGCTATTGTAATGTAAATTTATTCACTAGAAAATAGTTTGACCTTGACTGTTTGTTTTGTAAACACCAGGTGTTGATCTAGATCCTGACTATGATTCAAAATTAGTAGCAACCACATAAATAAGTTCTATTTGTATTTTAAAATGATTGGTTGTTGTTGAGGTTATGGGACGACATGTTTAAGATGTAAACAACTTTTTATTTTTTTTATTTCTTAGAGTAAAATGATTGGTTTTTGTCAGGGCCACACTGGGTGTACGTGATCTTTAACAAGTACATAATTTCGATGAGATTCTGGAACATGATCACATGACCCCCTTTTTGTGTTTTAGAATACAATATAACCTTTGTTTTGGAGAGATGTTCTCAGTTTAGTTGGGCTCTTACACAGGAAGTTGTATGTTGTGCTGTTTGGAGTTATTTCAATTTAATGGATTCAGAAGGATTAATTCTTTTTTTTCCTCCTGGAAAATACATGTGCTCATATGAAATTGTTGAACAAGGACAGCTTTTATAAAAATTTATTCTGATTTCCAAAACTGGAGTGATATTTCTTGTTTCTACAAGGAACTGTTGTCTTCAATGCTACATATTACAGCATATGTCATCATCTTCCATCTTGGATTCTGGATTCGAAATTGAAATCATTAGAACATTTTGTTATTAGGACTTCAAAATTTGTATTCATGGATTATTCTTGGATTATTTTTGGATTTGATTCTTAAAACCGTAAGTTTTTTATTTTTACAGAATTTTCCAGGGAAATAAAGTATTGTATTTTTTTCAAAGCTTGTTGTTTTCACTCTTGTGTTACTGTTTATTCGAGCCTAAACATGCAACATAAGAATATTGTTCATTTGAGTGTTAGTTCCACATAGCTCCTGCTGTATTTGAGTGTTATTTTCACATTAATTTGTTATTTCAGGGGCTTTTATAATACAATCATAATAATTATTTTGCAATGATTACCACCTCCCACCAAACTCTGATGTCCATCCTCTGGGTAAAGAAAATTGGAAGTAAACAGGATGTTGGCTTTTCTGGAAGCATCATATTGGGACCAGGTTCTTTTCTCAGCTTTGAAACCTTCCATCCTAAAAAGAAGGAATAATATATGATTATGTGCAGTCCGTAGCTTGGACATGGGTCTTAGTGTCCCATGGGTTAAGCAGTGCAATATTAGTAGGTAACGATTACTTTTTAAACAGTTAAGATTCACCCCCCACCTCACCCCACCCTGAAAATTTATTTTTAATCTTTAAGATCAAGTCTTCAGTGGTGGAGCTTGTGCAGGTGGGGGTTGGGCTTGAATATATGTTCAGTATAGAATGTGTAATGATTTAAGGAGATACGTAATTTTGCACATCTCGTCATATGTCAATTTAAATAGAGATTGAAAACTTTTAGGATCTGATTGGGTTTGGTGAGTGTAACAGTTTAGGAATATAAATCCATTCCTGGTGGGCTGTCACTGGGGTAGTAGAGTGTGCCAATACTTTTGAAATTATCCTCTCATCCCTTGTAGTGGGCCTCATGTGGTGTGGGTGATTTTACATAAATTTGAGATAACTCCTGAGATGTTTGTCTCAGTGTTTTTAAGATGTGATCACTTACCCAGGTGTGTTTATATGTAATCACTGACCCAGGTGTCAAAATATTTCAGACTGGTACTCCTGGATGTTTCCTTACCTACCCAGGGACTTTGCCCTTGGGTCAAAACCAATAAGTAATTAAGATCTTGCCATAAAACTATATAGACACTCAATGGAATGAAAAGACAAATTTGTAATGCAGTTGATATTTACACTGGATTCATCCATATTCTGTTTCCAAAATAATTTTGTCCCTTAGTCAAAACTTAAAAGCTTCTAAAATCCATGTACACACTAGTCATGAAAAGACTAATGTAGTCATGCCTAGGTCTGTCATTGCCTTCAGGGACATGGTTAAGAGGCCCAAACTTGAGGATGGATTCAAAACATTGGAGGGGATATATTTTACAAATGCAGAATGCTATTTTCATATAAACCTTGATATAGCTTAGCTGCCAAAGATTTGTTCCAGTATATATCACCCTGTCATTCACTCAGATTGTAGGGAACTTTTAATATGGTTCAGAAATGATTTAAGAATGGAAGTTACACAGAAAGCGTTGTAACAGTATTTGATATTGATTCTTGTTATGATCTTTTAAAAGCCTGAGATGATTCACCTGAATCCAGCTTTCTTCCACAAGGACAAAAAAGACAAAAAGGTGGTTTAAAGAAGAAAGAAGTTAAATGAATGTTTTATATACATAAGTAAATTTATTGTGTCACCTGCATAAGCATATTGGGACATATGTTACACATTGAGGTCAGTGATGGCATCAGCTTCAATGTTATAGTTTTGTGTCAGAGCTTTGCAAGTGTAAAGGATAATGAGTATATCTTTGTATGGTGCCAGCATGAGACCAGGATCTATGGAAAACCCATATTCACAGGACACCATGATCTATAGAAATCCTTTGTTCACAGGAAACCAGGTTCTTTGGTACCCTTGTTTGCAGGTGAGTTCCCAGGTTCTATGGAACCACTCATTTGCAGGTGAGACATGAGGTCTGTGGAACATTTGTTTGCAGGTGAGACAACAGGTTCTGTGGATCCAGTATTTTTGGAAGGTGAGACACTATGTTGTGTTGAAATCTTGTTTGCAAGTGAGACACAAAGTTTTGTGGAATAGTTGTTTGCAAATGGGATACCAGTTATTGTGAATGCTTACTGTATATATTCATGTATAAGCCAACACCCCCAACTGAATAGGTATACACTAAAAAGTGCATGACCCATGTATAAGCAGACGCACAACTCTGTGACATCACATGGTTCTAAATGCATTTATTTAGGCAAATTTATCTTAACGAAAATTATTAAAAAGAAATTTTATAAACTTGTTTGAAAAGTAATTTATTTAATTTTCTGTTTTTGCATTGTTTCTGCCTAATTTAGATTTGTGTATAACTTGATCAAACGATGACAAGAATTGAGCATTCACGAGTTGCTGTAACACTAACTCTCACTTCTGACTCAATTGTCGTTTGTTTATGCATTATTGCATTGGACATTTTATATCAGTACACCAGTAACTACGTTTTTATTTTGCCTTTAAATTGTAAATACTGAACTCATTAAAATGTGATCCCAGTATGACAACACAATGAACAACAACAGTTTGATTCATGGCTCATGAACAACAGCAGTTTGATTCATTGCTCGCAATTAGGCAACAGAACCTATTTACATATGGTGCCACCGCATGTACGTTGTAGGTTTAAACATGCACTGAATGAAGTACATTCCTCTGAAAGAAGTATATCCCTTGGAGTCGAATCATGGGCACCACTGCACTAAACTTTAACGATATCTCCAAAATACAATAATGAAGTTTCAGAAATGATGCTTTGAAAATTATGCTAATGCCGTAAAAGCTGAGTTGTAGTTTGCTTTGATGTAAGCGATCTTACACCATACCTGTCAACTCTCACACCGGGAGGAGAAAAAGAAAAACCTACTGATTTTTAGGGTGGTTCCATGCCTACCTCCTGATTTCATAATATCTCCCGATTTTGCAGAGAACTCCCGATTATTACATTATGTCTTTGATTTTCATTTATCCTTAAAAACAAAAGTCCTACATAAATAAATATATGCAATCCATGGAAGCTGTGTTCTGTTGTATCACCTGTGAATATTATTACGATGAAATAATTACTTTACTAGAAAGAATTCACTTTTCCAATAAATAGAATGTTTAAGTTTAAACATTCGTGTAAATTTACAAATTTTTTTTTACAACTGCAAGATTACAAAAATCAGAAAATAAACTAGAACAAAAAATTAACCACAACAATAAAACTGTTGACAATTAATTTCAATCCCAAGAATGATCACAATGAATGCTTAACTCCATATGCTATTGTGCCATTCCCACCAAAGAAACTTACATGAGTGAACACCTGGTACTTTTATACGCAGCATATGTGTCCTTAAAAAGCTAATTCAAGCTACATATGTTTATAGTAAACAATACTAAATGCCTTATGAGTTGACAGTAAGGAAATAAGGTCAGATAAACGAGGGGAAAATACTTGCCACATGTATGGTACTATGAGGCTGCCTATTTAGGTTCATTTAGTTCTCCCGAATTAGGAATCTTTTATTTGCCAATCTATTGTTGGTGCTTGCATAGCACACAGTAGTGTAAACATGGTTTCTTTGAATTATGACGGAAGGCCAATCATTTTCACAAAATAGTTGCATCGATAAGCAGGATTAACTTTTAATTAGTTGTGCTGGCTTTCTTGCTTGTTTATTTAAGACTATCCTTTAGCTGTTGTGCAGTTTGGCACAGCTGACCTGACTATGAAATTAGGGCATTGCTTGGGAAAATAAGGGGCGTCACGGGGAAAAACATCGCGTCCTTTGAGAATTTCATGCATATTGGACCCGTAAGATAGGTCAATATTTAGTGAAAACAAGGTCTTAAAAATGCCAAGAAAAACCTCCCAATTTTAGGTCCTAATCTCCCTATTTTTTTTATTCAGTCTCCCTACTTGGATTTTGAAAGGTTTACAGGTATGCCTTACACCCCATTTGACAAAACTACGGTAATCATGCTAATATTGTGGAATGAAAGGCAATTACACATCAATGTACTGGTATAGTTGCCGGTTGAAATTCCCTCTTGAAACAAGCCAGTTTCAGGGTTTAATGATTAACTGGCCTGTATTGCTGTCAGAAAACGAAAGACAAATCAGGCCAACTATCAACGAAGGAGATGCCCAAATGTTCAAGCTTTCCATTGTGTGGAAAGTTATGACGTTGTTCAGCCAAAACATAAAACTATAGTGGATTGATGATGATCTTAGTTGATTATAATGAGAATTTTAGCCTTTATTATTGTCACTCTTCGGGAACATGCAAGTTATGCTGGCTATGTGCCTTGTATAATTAAATATTACCTCAGAACGCAACGGTGGCCAAGTGGTTAGAGCATCCGCCCCAATGCAGGAGGCCATGGGTTTGAACCCTGGCTCATTCATACCAAGGAATTCTAAAAATGGTACTATTAGCTGCCTCGCTAGGCACACAGCATTAAGATGTTAGTGTTAGGACTAGTCTGCCTGGTGTCAGGATAATTTGACTGGGTGGGACATCATGCTACATGTCTGCGGCATGATGCCCCAGTGCTAGACATCACTTTAAACTGCCGCACTGAAGACAATCGTAGCGATATGACTGGAAAATTGTTAAAGCTATGTTAAAAATCTAAATCACACACACACCTCAGTTTGTAGGATCGCTTATATCATTAAAAATTAGTAACTTCTGAGCGCATAATTCAGCGTAAATGAAACAGTTATTTTGGACTAGCTGACATGTTATCTGAAAGAATGCAATTTGGTCAAAACAATGGCTACTACAAAATCTAGATTTAATATATTTGGGAATAAATAAGGATTTAAGTGATACTATGCGCTGTGTAAGTACTGTACATTATAGTTCAGGCTGGTCTCCGGGGTAAAGTCAACTGGCAAGCGAATTATGAAGTCTATATTTACCTTTTATAAATTTCGTTTTGGAGAAATCAGAAAATATGCACATGCAAAATAATAACAAAATCAATGATAGTGCTTTATAAAGTTTAATAAGTGTCGAGTCACTGAATATGATTTTTTTTTACAGCCATTACAGTAGTCAACAAAAAGACTTAAAAACTATCAAGTTTACACATTGGCCCGTGGATAAGCCGACCCCCCCCTTTCCCGGGCTTAATTTTTTCCAAAATTATTCGGCTTATATGTGAGTATATACGGTAATTATTTATTCACCACAATGAGAAAAAAAGATGTTAAACTGTCTGCATGATGTATCATTTGATATAATTAAAAGAAGGCTTTTTCTTTACAGATTCATCGTGTGCAAATTCGGTTGGCAGCAAAGTGTCTCCACAGCTGTTGGCAGAGTTTAAGGTATAGAAATCAGTCTTTATCTTCCATTTAGACCATGCATATTTCATATAATTTTACAAGAAGTTCTAAATTCTAATACTTGCTTTCATTGGCATGGATGTACTGTATATGCTCATTTATAAGTTGAGTACAACTGCAAACATCGAAGATCCAGATTTGCCATCACCTAATGCATTGGCAGATCTGGGTCTGTGCAGTTTGTTACAAGTAATTTGTAAAATAAACCACATAGACCCTGATCTGCCAGCACATTGGCTGTTGAGAGTCTTTGTTCACATGGACTTGTAAGCGAGTAAATATTGTACGTATGAGCTGATGCATGAACTGGAGAAAATGGCAGAAATAAAAGTTAACTATTGCTTGCTTCATACAACCTTCCAGATCAGTTTATTTAAGGGTTTGCTGCAAGAAAGATCCTAAATAATTTCAATTAAATTTTTTTCCTTAAATAGTCTTTGAGTTTGATGTTGAAAACAACATGACTTTATCAAAGGGAATACAAAATATTGCAGCTGAAAAAAATGTTACTTTTTACATATAGTGTATTTATATGGGTATGTAAAATGCAGTTCATTACCCAGGTGCAGAGTCCTAGACACAGATTTGCTTTTGCATACTGTGCAACCAGTTCAGTCTACACAATTCATGTGTCAGTCATGCACCTGATGCTGGTATTCCATGATCCAGTGCTATCCAAGACAGAGTACAGATGAATATGGGGCCCCAAGTGGTCTAAAGCGCTCTTTGTTACGGATCACTGCCATCTCATCTCTGTTTGTGTGGGTTCGAGTCTCAGATTCGGCCAATGTGGGTATGTGAGAAAGCTTGCCAGTAGCTTTTCGAGGGTCAATGATTCTTTCCTGGGATTTGCCAGGTTCTTCCTCCACCATTAATACTGGCTGCCATGTATAGCCTATCGTGTGCTGAAAAATGGCGTTAAACCCTACAACAACAACAACAGATGAATACAGTTGACTACAATTTTGGCCCAAAAATAAGTTTTAATTTAAAAATATGTAAAAGAAAAGGGAAAAATAATGGGTACATTTATGAACAATAGAAAGTGTTTTGTAAATATAAAGAGTAATTGCAAATTATGCAGCTAGTGAAGAAGGAGAAGTGAAGCTTACATTTAAACTTTGCAGTTTATAATCATGCTTTTTTTTTTCCAGCCCCAGAAACTCATTGATAAAATTAACAATTTCAAAAGATACGAAGCAGAGGTGGAATTGAAAGGGAAGCAGTTGTCCAATCTAAGGATAGATGCAACTAGTGTGGAGGCTGTCAAAAAATTGAAGGGTATTGTCATTACCATGTATACTCACTTATAATTAAAGTCAAGTCCAGCTGTTCTCACCCATGCGACAGAAATCTAGCTGTTTTGCTAAACTTACTTTTCTTATCTCAGTCTAGTCATCTCAGACCAGTCTCAGTCAAGTGTCCATGCGCTCAGAACTACTTTTTAAAAAAGAAACACATGTTGTCTTCTGCTGTGCCTGATGTAGTTGTTCTAAAATCAAACAACAACAACAACAACAAATACATAACAAAATCATAGTAAATTAAGGTCAATCATTCTTTGAGAACACGCCATACAGAAACATTTTGAGAGATACGAAGACACACAAGCATATGATGTCAAGCTTTTTGGTATTATGTTTGTTCGTTCCACACAGCATGGTCAGTTTTAGCCTATATGCAGGCCTAGCTCAGTACATTTTTAGGTCAGCATCATTAAATGTAGCTAAAGCTACCTAACTAGTTTTAAATACTTCTTGTGAAACAAATTATATACTGTTAGCTACATTTAATGATGCTGACCTGAAAATTGACTGTGCTACAGATAGGATAAAATTCTTGCTGTTGTGTGAAATGAACTATGACAGAAAACACTGATCCTTGCACATAGACTATAGACCTATACACTTCATAGCCTCCCAACTCTCTTAACAGCTACAAAAAACTTAGTAACAGCCAGAAATGTGTTATGTCAAACATGCTTTATTCTGATTTTGTTAAGCATCTCCATTGTGCCCCATTTGAATAAAAACAACACCTACAATATTTAATGACAAATAATGCACTTATCAGCCAGAAGGAATCATTTATCCATCAACACTTTAATCCCTAAGCAAATTTCGCTGTAGCACTTAACATATTTCCAAGACAAAAATAAATGTTCAAAGAATCCGTGAACTTGAAAGTTTAGCACATGGTTACCCGCTAGGGTCCGTATTTTAAGGGTCTTTTATACACGGGTAATTTTACAATCAATATTAAGGACAATGCAATTATGTCACAAACAGTTTCATCTCCTCCAAAGAAAAGGAGAGTTATGTACAGTAGTGACACAGATCAATAATTAGCCATGAATAATCCAAGCACAGTCACTTGTGCTACATGTAACTTTTTTGTTATAATAATAGCCTATACACTACAACAGAGGTGTGGGCCCAGTATCATTTCATTATTTACAGAATAATTTTCTAAATTGGAACTGATGAAAATGAAACATTTTCTTGTAATAAATATTAACTCTTTATTGTTAATTTCATATAACATCCATATAATAAATGTGATAATAACTCAATACTATGCAACGTTTTTTTAATGTTATTTTTTTGGCTTGTGCATAAAAACTGTAGTTTGGATGACACTGTAATGCTGTAGTCCTCATTAACATATTGGTATTAAAGCACCGCATGTAAACATTTGCGTGTGAACTATATTGTACAAGTGAGAAGTTCTTTTTTACTTTAAAGGAAATTATTGGGTGAGAAAAAGAATCTACATTGGGGTTTGCACTGAGACAAGGAAATCCCAGTCATGGGGTTACATTAAATGCCTCACCCCTCGGCAAGCCTCAAGGGGAGACAAATAATGTAACCCCTTGACTGGGATTTCCTTGTCTCGGTGCAAACCCCAACATAGATTATAATATTAACAACATAGACCCTGATCTGCAACCAGATACTGTGCCAGCAGATAAGTGTTTTTGCTTGCTTATTCTATTGATTATGCATTATACAATGGCAGATCTGGGTCTGTGCAGTTGGACTTAGAAACTAGTATGTTTGTTAGTTGATTTGATAGCTTTTAAGATGTAGGTCATCAAGTTTACATTGTTTCAGGTATTAAATCTTGAAAAGTGAGGAGGAAAAAATGGATATGATTATTGAGGAATACATGGGTGATTGCACACAAGACCAACCAGTTATTTAGGAGGGGGGTACACATCTTTAAAATGAGGTCCTAATCTCGTTCATTTGGGAAATCCTAGACATAATTCTGTAAAACTGGCAATTTTGCAGTTAAGAAATTTTAGTAGTTTGGGTGTGTAAGAAATGCAGAAGTGAAAATAAAAATTGATCTCTTGCAAAATATGACTACCAAATAAAAATGTGTCTCTGTTCTAATTTGCAGGTACACCTCTCCCTCGATAACTCGCGCTCTTTCATGTCCACAAACATAGACCGCACTATAAGCAAGGCGCGAGTTACCAAGGGACCTCCAAAAATTGAAAAAAAATCACTTTGACATCAAGAAAACCATGGGGGATGGGGTTGCGTTAGGGAACTGGGCTGTTTAATGACTGAATCCTCATTTTACAATCATGTTGATAATAATTTTTAATAATGCACTTTTTCTAATGAAGTTGTTCGTTATTCTGTTTAAATAACATTTTTTTTTCTCTCAAAATATCCAACATATGAAAGATCTTTCCAACTGTTTTGAACAACCATCACGTGTACGCGAAAAATCTGTGTATTACATCACTGCTTTTTGTTTTCTTGATGAGTCTGGTTCCCGTAGTGGTATTTACTAGTATCTTGCCAAATTGGTTGTCCACAATTTGGGAACTAGACTAACTGTTGATACACCACCAAACAAGATTCCTTTTTTTTCTTCAAAAACACGCGACATTTATTTCGTGACACGTCTATGTCGAAACTCAATTTTTTATTGTTCAATTAGTACAATGTTATGTTGTGATTTCATTGGAAGTAATAATGAAATTTCTTATCATCCCTGAGGATATCTCTAAATGCCAGTTAAAGAATTCTCTGAAACTTGCTTGCCCATAATGGTCTGTATCTGTGAAATCAAGCTCTTAATTTTACGAAGTATTCATTTTGCTTTGCTGTCTTGTTAGCTTTGATTACAGTTATGAAAGAGTCGGTTAATTTAAGGTAGTTTCTGTTACATACACAATAACGTTTATTACAGTGTTCGATTGATCAAATGAAGTGAGTTCACCCGACATATGACTGAGGCCACTAGATTTTAAGTTAGTCCGATTTTTGTGCCTTTTCAATTTTCTTTTATTCCACCTCCTTTTTTATTCAAAAGACATAATTAACGTGATAATATAAAGGAGGCCAGCTTTTAATTCAGTGCAACAATACAACAAATACTTCCGTAAGTCAGTTATCAAAACACGGTCAGCACTTAATTAGGTTTTTAGAGAAACGCTCGCGGACATGGCTGTTACGTTAGATTGACACATTTTATGTTCAGTTACAAAAGGACACATTGCACTTATGACGATTACACTTAAAAGGAACTAAAAGATGGAACTAGAACAGAAATTTCAATTGATAAAAAATTTATTTAATTTGTATTTATTTATTAAAGTACTGCCTCCACTCTGCATAAGTGACATTTTCATTGATCGAAATTTCCTTGCATATCGATAATTGCGGTGTACTAGGAATGTCGTTTGGTAAGAAAATGTAAAAAATTGTATGAGTTATTTTTAAATTTGATATTTCATAGTGTTGATTAAAATTTCCAGTTCCTATCTACCGTTTTCAACGATAAAATGAGTGATACATCAAAGTTTCCCTTACCAATTTTGATCGCGATTTTCTTCAAGTTTAACAAATAGGGATAAATTTTTGGGGTATTTTCATGTTAAAAAATGGGATCCACGCCTGACACCGCGTTATAAGCAGGTTCGCGAGTTATCAGGGCACGTGTTATCGAGGGAGTGGTGTATGTAGATTGATTTTTACACCTTCAGTTGTACTGAAATGCATTAAAAGGACATAATCTTGTACGAGTCTTCTTATGAAACAGATAATCCTCAAGCCTATTGTCAGTATTGCTGTAATGTAAACCTGCAAATGAACACATAACAATGGCATAGAAAGAAAGAGTTATGCAAGAGAGATACTGCAAAAATCGGGAACCCCAGCATTTAAATATTTGCCAGTTATTGGCAAAATCAGCACAACAAATTTATGCAAAAATATCCCGTTTTTGTTTTTTTTTATTATATGCTGTTCGAGGTGGGGATGAGTGGTGGGACCCAGAATGAGTTTTGAATTTTTTTAAATCTCTGAAGTTTCAAAGTAAATTTATCATTGTGATTATTGCTCATATTTTGCGCCAAGTAGGTCATAGAAAAGAAAGATAAATGAAATATGTCATCCCTTATGGACCATGCACAAATGACCAAAATTAGTACATGATTAATGTAGCTGGTAAAGTAGCTAATGTAGCTGTACTGACAGAGCCACACACACCTATGCTAAAAAAAACATTGTATTGAATCCTTATAATCTGCATGGAACATAAGTATTTTGTATTTACAGTTTTGAGAAATTGGAGCTTTTATGATCGGTGTGTAATGTCTTGCTGCGTCCATCTTGTCACATCCTGCCATTTCTGCCCCTACTGCCAGATCTGATCATGTCTGTCACATCCTACCATGTCCTGCCATTTCTGTCCATTCTTTCATGTACCTCCTGTCATATCCTGCCATGACCATTACTATCTTTCTTGTCCTGTTATAAACATTTTTTTCTTCAAATTAGTAACTTGTAAAGGACGCATGAATTAAAACCAACAATTATTTAAGATTTTACAATAGGAATAACTGTATGAAATTAGATTGTCAAAAATATTGTCACAGAATTTAATAGAGTTATGACCCCTGTGTAACTTTGAATTTCACCGAAAATGAATTATATCGGCAGGGGCATTTGTGTCATCTGGACACATTTCTAGTTTGAGTAGTTGTTCACAATGCTAAATTATATCACAGGACATCTTCCCAAATTTAGAGCACTTCCCATAGGAACAGTATGTTTTGATTGAATAGCCCAACCCTTGCACTTTCGATAGGCTAAGATGTTTATCATTGCACAGAATCATTA
This sequence comes from Sinohyriopsis cumingii, assembly GCA_028554795.2. NCBI lineage: Eukaryota > Metazoa > Mollusca > Bivalvia > Unionida > Unionidae > Sinohyriopsis > Sinohyriopsis cumingii. The sequence continues at coordinate 102,547,079 of CM068827.1, read as the reverse complement.
GGTTAAGTCTTTGCTGATTTTGGTCAGATTGCTTCATGACAAAGACAAGATCAAACTTGCTGCTCAAAGCATTAATGGATGCAAGCTTTTCTGTTAGTATGTGATATTTGAAATCAATGGCTTGAATATTATTATGATACAACCAGATGTCTTCATTTTTCTGCAAAATGCTCAGTTAACAGGACTGCCAGCCCTTATGATTTTGCCATAAGTCTTTTGAAAATGACTCTTAAAATATGGACTTGAAGGAATAAAAGCAAAAACTATGGAAATTAGATTGTCATGGTAAAATCTGGATAACTTGCTCATCCATGTTTTATTTGGATCAGGGTCTCATATTAGAGTTGGTGGAGTTGATTAAGGAACCAGGCAGACTTTAAATTGCACACGTTTTCATGGAAAACATCTTCGTGATGAAACTGTTGATTATAATAATTTTTAAAAATGGCATCTGACAGGAGATATATGTTGAAGATGAAAGGGAAAAGAAGCCTGTTTAGAAGTGTTAATAATCAGTACAGAATAATTAGAAGGAATATTTTGATTCCTTTGAATAAATGCATGAAGGGAAACAATTACGTTTATTGGACATCATATGTTGATTTGAGCATATCTTGTGGCAGGAGATATGATTGAATTCGTCATGTGAAATTGAAAAAAAATTTCCAATAATTACATTGATTTGGGAAATGGCAACAAGCATCATTGCTGAGCCATATTGAAAGTTCCATACAATCTGAGAGAATGACACAGGTTGATAGATACCAAAGCAAATCTTTGGCAGCTAAACTCTGGTGAGGTTTATCTGAAAATAGCTTTCTGCAGTTGTAAAATATATCCCCTCCATGTTTTGAATCCATCCTCATCTCTTTAATTCCACTCATCATATAAATTTGTTAAATATATAATATGTCACTCTGTTTTGTGTTTGTATTCTGGTTCTAATCGACATGAATTTTGCCTATTTTGCCAAGCATTTTGGACTGCAGATCCAGGTTAGTAGCGTAAATAAATGTACATTTTTCATACAATATACTGTAATTATGGCATGTAATATATAGCTTGCACTTTTTATGGTCAGATTACACTTTTTTGCCGCTTATGTTAGCAAAAAATTGCGTTTATACCTGTCTTGGGGTGGCATGTATGTTGGCATCACTGTGCTTCATGGAAGCGGAACTTAAAACCGACTCTTAAGACAGATGGCGGCTTAATAGCACTTTATATTTGCAATATGATGTGCTAGTGACTGTAAAGCGTTGTTGTTTAAGACGTTATTTAAAAGAGGTGCATTTTGAGGCTGGTTTGCCCGTATTAAGAATTTACTTAGATATCAGTTATATGAATTAATGGATTTGCCTATTTAATTGCAGATCGTGCGCATGGAAAGGAGTTTTGCCAACAGTTTGAGGATTCGTGTGTAAAAATTGAAGACTTTGTAAACAGTCTCAAGAAGGACATAGTTGATCGCAAATCTATGGTAGAGATGTGTGAACAAAGTGAACTTTTCTATGATGAACAGTTCCGAGAGGCCAGAATAGTTGCACATGTAAGATGAGATTGCTTCTAAAGCTGAAAAATGCAATAACTTTTATTAGTAGGAATCCATTACAAATAAGTAAACTTGAGTCTTAAATTGTTGCATTGTCCATGTTTTGTCAACAGATGTAACATTTGACAACTGTTAGAATACTGACTTCATTTTTTTAAATTTTTTATTTGGCAGTCATAAGGTGTTGCTTATTTTGTTATGATGTCCATCTCTGTAAGTCTATCTGTCAGTTATTTCTTTTATTTTTGCACAATAACTTGAGTTCTCCACCACCTACTGTTATCAAACTAAGTGAATGACTTGCAATTGGGCCATGAAAGAAGCAGTTTTGAGGTAAAAAGGTCACTATTTGGGTGCAAAAGGTCAAAGGTCAAATATTAAAGTCGGTGCAACTGAAAGAAGAAAAATGTTTTCTGCTAAATGACATTTGCTATATATCTCAGACCTTGTCAGAATTTATGAATGGCTTGCACATGGGGTAAGGAAGAAGTCTATTGAATTTGGGGTCAAATGTCAGGGTCATTGACTGAAAGAAGTAAAATGGTTTTTGCATAATAACTTTAGTTTTTGACCAATTACCTTGATCAAAGGTTGTCATTGGCTTGCACAAAAGATATATATGAGGCCTATAGGTTTGGGTTTAAAGGTCAGGGTCTGGGTAAGTTCGATATTAAAATAATGGTTTCTGCACAGTAAGTTTTGTTCAGGGTTACATTCCATGACTAAAGGTCCCCAGAGTCAACCATGCCCTGCTATTGCCTACAAAAAGGATCATTTAACACAGTCTGTGTTCCCGTTCAGGGAACTTTTGTTTCCCTTTGGGCCATAACAGTTTCAACCGATGCTATGCCATTATAAATTGGAAATAAATTGGTGTTACAGCAGTTTGATTTAGGATTCTTCTACATACCGAACAGAGAGCTTGCCTTTTTGTATAATCATAAAGTTTTTTACTTGTCCCTTGTTTTGATGGTACATTTTCCTACAAACTGCACAATGTTTGGAATAGGTGCATGAATGAAATATAGGACCTTTGAAACAAAATGTGAGCAAAATAATCCTGATAGATAACTGATTAATTAGTCTTGGGCTGTCAAAGAGATGACAGGTTGTAAACCCCTATTTTTTACTTTTGTATTTATTCCTAAATACATATCCTGAATTTAAGCATTTTGCACATGCATACCTGTACTTGCCAACATTCTTATTTTGTATTTCAGGCATATAAGAACTTTGGGTCAAGGATTGCTAATGTAAAGAAGAAAGTCGATGACTTAAAAAAGACACTACCCTCAGCCCCTAGTCCTGTTCCCTCCCCAACAGTTGATGCCCCCTCCCCAGGGAACACACCACCACTTGAGACCATGGACAACACAGAGTCAGTTGACATGGATTTGGATGATGAAGAGGGAGATCAACCAAGAATTGTTGGTAAGCTTACAGAACATCAGCAAATTGATGCACATTTTAAAAATATTTGCTTTTGGCAACTGTTTAAATTTTAAGTTAATCTTGAAACTAAAACTCCATAAGACCCATAAACTTAGAAACCAAATGCACTTAAATGAGGAACTTCAACACTGCATGCTGATGGGGACTTCAGGTGGTCTTTGGTGCTTGCCTTCACAGATTACTCACACGTCTCACCTGTCTCCGTATGAGTTGGAGTCTTGGCTCAAACAGCATAGGCGTATGAGAAAACTTCCCTCTAGCTTCTCATGGATAGGATGTTCTTCCCAGGGTCATCCCAAGTTATTTCTTCCCAAAATATACTTGCCGGCATGTAGAGCCTGTCATTTGCGGATAAAGAGTATTAAACCACACAAAACCAAAACCAAACCCTCTATGTTGATGTTTCATATTTAGCTGGGTTTGGAGTTTTCTCTTCCATTATTATCTTTGCAAATTTTACCAACCTCTACAAACAATAATGTCACTCCAAAAGCCTACTTTGTTTAATTGCTTGACCTGCCAGTTAAGAGCTGTTACATTCTGTAATAACTTGCATAAAAAGATGTCTGGCCCAGGCCAGGAAATGATACAACTCTTGAGCTAAGTGTGGGCTTGAGGTTTGTGATCAGCCAATCACAAAGAGCTTTACTTTTATATCATCATGCTTGATTGGCTGATAGTGTCACTTAAGCTTAGACTTGAGCTCTAAAGTTTTATTATGTTCTGGCCAGTGTTTATAAATATCCAAAGTGCAGCTGTAAGTTATCATCCTCAGTCACTTCACGGCTAACTTATTGTGGATTACAAGATACATCAAGAATCCTGAAGATGTTTTGTGCTTATGCTGGATATGTTGAGGGGGCATCTAGTGTTTTCCATGTCTCTCCGTCCTGTCTTGTTCCATCCTGCTCATTGTGTTTCTCTAAAGATGCATTGCCCAATCATAATATGTCTGGACCACATCCAGTATGGCTTGGCAGCAACAGTAGAGTCTTCAAATTATATTTAGTTCCCCTTCCTCTTTGGTAACACTCCATTGGCCTAGTGGTTAGAGCATCCACCTCAGGTGCAGGAGGTTGCAGATTTGAGCCTTGGCCGAGTCATACCAAAGACTTATAATGTGGTACTAACAGCTGCCTCACTAGGCACTCAGCATTACGAGATTAGTGTTAGGACTGTTCATCCTGGTGTCAGGATAATTTGACTGGGTGGGACACGATTCTACATGTTGGTGGCATGATGCCCCAGTGCTAGACATCTCTGTATACTGCTACAATAGACATCCTAGTGTTACGTTAAAAATCCAAATCAAACACACAAACACCTTCCTCGTTTGCAAGAACCCCATTTGCTACAGACATTCTAAGAGACCCACTCAGAGCTGATGTACTGCAGTGAGAAATCAGTACTTTTCTCTCCACTGGTGTTGGATGGAATGAACGTTTCATCTTGGCAAATGAGATGACCTTAGCTGGCTTACATCAGGCAACCCACTACAAGACCATCTGCTAGTAATAACCATCTACATCACTGGTTCCCAACCCCTAGGTTGCAACTCAAATCAGGATTGCTAGTACATTCTGGATTGTTGCAGAGGTTGCCAGGATTTTTTTTAGGGTGGCAAAACTTACCACAATGTGGAAATGGGGTCATGAGGCTCAGAAAAACTCTTTTTTTTAGTTGGGAACCACAGATCTAAACAGATGTCAGCTCAGTGGGTTGGAGAGCCCAAGACCCTGTTTCCTAGAATTGAGTTGGAAAATCGCATGTTTCGGAGCCCATAACTTCAGTTTGGTACAACGCATAAAAGTCAATGTGGCTTGATAAATAGAAAAATATCTCAGGAGTAAATCAAGCCATATAGTATGGTTGTGTGCCTTTAAAGACGGAAATTGCAGAAAGAAATCGAGGGTCATGGGTGGAACCAAGTATTTGGAAGTTACGTACCTTCTCTCTTATATAGTATGATAGAGAGGGTCCTATTTCAGAACTGCTCATGGGGGTAATCTACAGTATTTTTGTCACTCTGTATGATTCTTTTCCTTAGGATTATTGTTCTTTTTTCTCAGCATCAAGCTTGCGTTGAGCACCTGTACGTTAAAGCATAGATGCTTAGCAGATGGGCTAACAAACTTAAATGTTAAATCGAGTTATACCTGCATAAAATCGATATGAAAATTATTTATTTTCTCAGAAATTGCGAGTATTAAAATCGTTATGTCTTTAATCTGCTGAAAGACGATGAAACTAATGCATTGATGAAATTTGAGCTGGTACAAGCGATTTTGATCGCTAGTTGCATGTGCACACAGAATCTCACAACCATCATTTTCGTATATTGTAGAAAAAAAATATTAAATGAAAGTCATATACTGGTTGTAACAAAAATACAAAAACCAAAAAGCACAAAATTCTCTATTTATTCCAGAGTTTTGTTATATCACGTGACTACCACGTTGACATGTGCTCTCTCATGCAGGGAGCATACGAAGCAGGGAACCATACTACACTACTTGATGACTCAGACTGGCAAAGTTTCTTGTAGTTGTTCTCAAAATAAATATGTTGAGAATTGTATGTTCTTTCTGGTTTTTACAAAGGGATCAGACTTTCTTTAATATAATTGAAATTTTGTACAATGACATTAAAAAGGAGTTTGTTGTTGATATCAGGTGACTATTGGACTTCCGATGTTGTTGTTTGAGAGTTGTGAAGTCATGTGACTATTAACGCAAATGGCGAGTACCCAGTCAGGTTTCATCTTTGCCGAGTTTTGTATAGTCTGTCAGTGGATGAAAGACATAACAAATATAATATTTGCCATTTTTGAGAAAATAAATAATTTTCCTATCTATTTCATGCAGACAATAGTCAATATAACATAGTTTAAATTTACTAGGCCCACTGGTAAGCTATCTTACGGTGGCGGCAATTCGAAAATTTTGTATATATAATTGCTCTGAACCCACACTCCATCCTAAATGTCCAAATGTGATAAAATGGGGTTGGAATATCCAGAGGAAACCTGGATTAGAAAAATCTTGAATCTCTGAGCTGAACTTTGGTGCAGAACTATTACACAGTGACATGTAGCTTGAAGCATTGGTTTATGATCTTAAATAGAATGCAGGAGAAATGGGAAATTGTCGTACCTTTTATTATATATTAAGAAACGATAAGAGCCCATGTATCAATACAGGTTTTGTTGCTGGTTTATTGAACTACAAGAAGACAAGTTGATTTTACAGAAAATTCAGTCCTTGTTTATACAGCAATATATAATTTTGAAGGTCTTTGTCAAAATTTAAATAAACGCTTTTGTAAATGTCTTTAAATGATGGAATTTTTAACCAAATCGTCTTAAGGAGTTTAGGTTGGTTGAAAAATATTATTTGAGATTTTATTGGCACATATAAATTCAGGGTTAAACTTTTTTCGTTACAAGAAAAGATTCTGATACTTTGAATTTTTTTTCTTCATACTGTGATAGGAAATGTTTAATTTGTATAACATGCACATATATTGCTCTAGAATTCTTTAGAATTAAAGGTTTGAAAGGAAACAAAATAATTTATGCTCATTATGTTGTTTCCACGTAGCAACATAATGCAGGTCAGCAAAGTAAAGTTAGGATTTGTATTCTGTACATTGAAATGGCTTTAAATGCCAATTTATAGGAATATAGTCAGATTTGTTTTGTGTGTCTTAATTTTTGGTTTTGTACATGCTCATCTTTTCTGATATATATGTTTTCGAGAATCTTGAAAGAGAAACATCTTCAGATTTGGAAAATGCATGTTTTTTTTATCCAAAATGTTCTTTTATTCCATTCAGTAATGGTCATAAGTTAACCTTGAAAAAGTTAATTTCATCCTGGAAAAGACTGGGAAATTTATATTTAGAAAAGCGTGGGAACCATGATAACAGGAGACCTTATATGACAAGAGTGTCCTCATTCTATCTGACAACTTGACTGTCATCAACTACATAAAGAGGCGGGGGAAATCAAGTCCCCAGACCTCTGCATTCTTCTTGGTGATTGTCTTAGTTGCTTTAATTATCAACAAATTGGTCCCCAAGTCCAACACATCCCATCCATGGTTCACTTTCCTGATGGAATCAGTCAATTCATACTGAATGGTCTGGTCCATTCAGCCCACAGTCTTAAACCAAATCTGCACTTACTGTAGTTGACTAAGGTAGACTTGTTTATGACAAAGTGCTATGCCAGGCTCATGATCTGCATCTTTAAGATACCCTTTACATGGACTGAACAATCTCAAGGCATATGCCAATGCCTCAAGTACTCAGAATCTTGCAGAAAGTGATGGAAAGTGTGAAAGGTCAGTATTAAATGACCATCTGAATCTAGTGGCCAAGATTCCCAGAAAAATCATGGCATTGCCTCACCTACTCAGACAACCACGAATGCAGGGTTTCCACCTAGATCCAGAATTGCTGAACTTTGCATATATGGATCATATCAAGTAAGCTTACAGAAAGAAACTCTTGTCAGTACAAGTGGTGCAAGGCTCACCACTCTGATAGGTTACAAAGACAAAATAAATTTTCTTCCAGTGGTGTGAGAGGGAGCCCTGAGTGGTCTAAAGCACTCACCGTTCTGTATCACTGCCATCTCACCTCTGTCTATGTGGGTTCGAGTCTCAGGCTCGGCTAATGTGGGTATGTGAGAAAGCGTGCCAGTAGTTTCTCGTGGGTCGGTGGTTCTTCCCGGGGTTTTCCTGGGTTCTTCCTCCACCAGTTATCCTGGCCACCATGTATAGCCTATCTTGTGCTGAAAAATGGCGTTAAACCCTACAACAGCAAGAACAACAACAAGAACCAGTGGTGTGAGCAACAAATTTGTCATCCCTTTAAAAGCCTCAGTACCGCAAATAGCAATTTATCCAATTAAAGTTCCAGAATATCAGACCTTTTAGACTGTTGGGAAGTATCAAGATGAAAGACCTGATGTTTTTTTGTGAATGCCAAATGACTATTTTGCATGATAGTTATTGACAAGGTAATTGACCTGTCAGCATTGAGCATATTTAGACCAGAAGAAAAATGTAAACAAGACCTGCTGACTTGGATGCTGGACACATTTGGCTCTGAATAGTGTAATAATTGTGACAGAGAAACAGAAAAGTTGGTTTAATGATTTTTTGAGGAACCCAAAACAAGGATTATTGTCTACCAGACTTATTTGATAACATCTGCTCAAACCCTCTTTTGTTTAAGGGATTTATTGTACAGAAAAGACCATAATTTGATGTTAAGAGGGCAGCCACATGACAGTAGTTTTATCACATGTCTAATAACTGAAGATACGGTTTTATTGTACAGAGTGTGTTGTTTAGCCAAAGCGAACACAAGTATTTCTAGTTTTAAATTGAAATGTACATTGAGAAACCAAGACTCTTAAATGTTTTATATCACACATTTAATTATGTGCAGATCTAAAGTGTTGAGGTAAATGTATGAATTGCATTGTTTGGAAAGGCATACAAATATAACAGCTGTGTATATTCAAGAAATGGAAATATTGGGGTCCAATGACCCCTATAAGGTAAAAAAATTAGGGTAATTTACAAACAAACACATTGCAAATACCATTGCCTGTTTTTTGTTTATTCTAAAAATTCAGACATGAAATTAATGCAGGCAATTGCGTGTCTTGAATTTATTAATTCCTACAGTAAATATTCGCTTTTCCTGCATTTTAAGCTTTGAATTATTCATTGTATGGGCGGACTACAGCATGGTTATCTGTAGTTTCCTTGTCCACTTAAAAACAGTCCACTGGTCAGTTCATGATTATTTTTGTTGACAAGGAAATTGTAGCAAACACTGTTGTTTTCTCACCTAGCAACAACCAATTTAAAGGATATAATGCTGGAAAAGTGAATATTTATTGCGGAAATAAATAAATCTATGTCCCGAGCACGTGTGATCATTATCAGCCTTTCTGGTCATGAGCCTACCTTACTGAGATTTAAATTCCTCATTCTCAAGTAACCATTCACCTCTATAAAGAATTTATTTTGGATATCTGAGTCTACATTTTTTCCCTCCCTGTACACTACTTTTGGAAATAAATGCATATTGTTTTTGCTGATGAATTAATCCTTAACCATGGATCATGTGCTCTCAAACAGTGCCCAAGCTAATCAAAATCAGTAACACATTTCTGTCAGCCAGTGAAATTGATTGTCTTATGCTTCTTTGGCAGTAAGTGCACTCGATTCAGTCAAAAATATTGAGCTTACATCTTAAATTTTCTTGGGCATTTATTTTTTCGGAAGCTTATGGGCTTGGTGGAGGGAACCTTCTTGCACCAAATATGACAACTGTCATTGGTGGAAGAATGCAGTCTGTAATCAACCATGCAAAAGACACCCTTTTCTCTTCATCCTTTGTCAGTGGATGTCTGAGTGTGGGTTCCATTTCTGCATCAATCAGAGCATGGTTATCTCCTGTTTACTAAATCATCAGTGTTAAATATTTGTAAGACATTAACCATTTCTAATAATTAATTAATGAAAATAATTCTGTTGAACAAAATGTTGGATATCCTAGTGGTCATGAGGAAAGTAAGAACAAAAAATTTCACATCAGTTCATATTCAGAGTTAGCATTTCAGTTGAAAATAGACTATTCTTCGGATTGTTCATTACTGATTTATGCATAATAGTGTCAGATATTGATTTATACATGAAGTGTAACTTTTTATTTTTTTTATCAGATGTCATATTCATTTGTAGTTGAACTGTAACTTTTGACATGCTTTCTGGAGTGTCAAGATTGCTGAGGAAATTTGCATTATCAAGGAATTTTGTGGACTTCAGAAAATAAAACTTGATGGTGTATGAAAATAGAATGGTTTTATATTCCAGCTGCCAACACAACAGGTGGAAGGGTGGCTTATACAACTACTGTAAAGTCCTTTCACCAGCCTATTCCCAGTATTATGGAGATCAAAATGCAACAACAACAACAACAACAACAACAACAAGGTAGATAACCTTGCAGGCGCTATGACACGAAATTATTTAATGTACAATGGATTGCACATTTACAGTTAATTTTGAGCGTCCATTGAGTATTATTGTTCATATAGATTTGTGCAAATCTTTCATTTTGACTCCTTACAAAATGTCTTTTCTCCACCCCCACCTGCTTTTAAATTGGTACTTGCTTATAAACATTTACCATTAGATAAATTTAGCCATTTGTCAGGAGGAGATAACTCAAGCATGCCCCTGCAAATAAAGAATGGAACTTGTTTTTCCAAACATTTGTGCATAAAGTTTTTAAGCTGTAAAAACACTGAGGTAAACAAAATTCACTAAATTATATACCTAGATAGCTCAGCTGGTCATAAAGCAGAAGAACCTATGTGATGGCCCTGTCTGTGGTTATTAGCACAAGTTTGTTATAAGTTACTATATATATATATATATATATATATATATATATATATATATATATATATATATATATATATATATATATATATATATATATATATATACATACATATATATATATATATATATATATATATATATATATATATATATATATATATACATACATATATATATATACATACATATATATATATATATATATATATATATATATATATATATATATATATATATATATATATATATATATATATATATATATATATATATATATATATATATATATATATATAGACACATCCACACCACACACACACGGTTAGTTGTTTGTCATAAGGTTGAGAAATCATAAAAAGTTTACCTCATGACCATTTTTCCATGTAATTCAAGGCTAAAATTAACACTAGAAATGCATCAATTGCTCATTTGTTTCACTAGTGCGAATTGCAGGCTGAGAGACAGTCAGTTCTGATTTTGCTAGTGTACAAGAAATGTTTCTAAGTTGAAAATTATAACACTAGTTAATTTCAAAGTGCTGATGGCATATGTAAATGAAATCCTTTAAGTATAACTTGAAATTCAACTTGCACTGGATTACCAGCTATGTGAAAATATTGTTTTATATTAGCTTTGTTAGTAACACAAGAAATGATTAACTCATTCAACCCCAAGACTTTTGTCATTTTTACCTGAATTGGGGATAGGAAACGCATTTTGGAGGTTAATTCTGAATACATCTAGATACATCTGTTTCCAAGAGTTTTTGCTGAGACTGATGGTTAGTTGTGCTGAAGATTTTGTTGTTCATTGGCTGTTTAGCTTGTACATGTGCAGATGGTTAAACGTTGGAGTTCTTTTTTTTTTGCTTGTTAGACCCATCATTTTCGACTCCTGGCCACTTCTTACTCCCAATCCCCAACTTATTCTATTTTTGCAAAGGTTTGCTTGTCTGTGTGCAGTTCAGACCAGTCTGCCGTTGATCATAGGTCAATAAGTATAAAATCTGGACACAAAATCTGATTATGACAATGGGTAAATGTTTGGTATGAACAAAATCTGGTCTCAAAAGATAGGTTTTCCCCTCTGCATTTTGTAATGCAAGTAGAAAGTCTAGATTATTTGGTATCATTGTAGAGCTACATCTGTCTGCTTTGTTGTAATACCACCCACTTTGGTGTATTTTAAATGACTTTGACGCTACAGAGCTCAAAATTAGGGTACAGCCTCATCACGCTTACCGGCGGGATTGGGGCTGAATTAAGATGAAGGTATTTTAATATGAACACAAAAAGAGGGGATTTTTAATTGATAATAACTGACTTCGCTATTGTAGCTTTCCATTTAAATCTTATTATCATTATGTTGGTATTTGTTACATCAGATCTTGATTTTGATTTGATAATTGTCCTGATTTCTGTGTTGTCCTAGATCATAATTATTGTTCATATTACCTCCATTTAGATTCCTAATGATGTTGTAAATAATTTTGTTGCTTAAAGTATGGATTGACTAGACTTCAGATTGTATAACAGAAAAATCCATTTTTAGATTTCATAGTGCTTACATATAACCTTGGATTTAAATCAGTCACATGTAGGTTTTATTTTCGTACTTTTCTAAATGACACTTTTAGGTTTATCTTTCACAGGTCTTACAACTTTTTAAACAATTACTTCCATGCGTATTGTAACCTTGGCTTTAAAAGCTATAACATTCACTTTATGATGCTATTGATATAGGACACTGCACTGTATTAAATTCCCATGACTATTCATGCATCATACAGGCATATGCAGACGATACATTTTGTTGGTTGAATGTTGCAGCAATGTTCCACCCACTGTGACAGTAACTTATTGACATGTCATCATGTTTTCCAGTCAGTTTACCTTTAGTTATATAAACCATCTGAACTTGCCTATAAGTTGAGTCAAATTGCAAACAACAAAGATCCTGATCTGCTGTAGCATAATGTGCCTGCAGAGCAGGGTCTATATTGTTTGTTCTACTGTTTATGCCTAACAAACTGCACAAACCCAGATCTCCCAGTGCATTATGTTATGACAGATCTGGGTCTGTGCAGTTTGCAGTTGGGCTCTTATTATAATTGAGTACATATGGTAGTTCTGATAGTGCCAGTGTATTTCATTAATTTTACCTCATGCAGTACAGACATGTCACTTAATATTTCCTCAACAAATAAGGGCACTTTTGTACCTGTCCTGAAATATTTAGCATATTATTGAAGAAAAGAAATAACAAACCAAATATTTTTACTTGAACTGAAATTATGTAAACATCAGACAGACAAAGTTCATTAACTTAAAATAATCAAGCCCATGTTCGGATGTAACACTGAAAAATTCAAATTTCACATATATTTTATAAACACAAAGCACTTGCAATTGATGGTGGTAATTCAAGTCAGTGTTTATGGTACTTTTCAGTCGAAAATGATGTGTAATATTAATGATTTGAATTGGAATTGTGTTATAACGAGGGACAGTATAATGGGGGAACTGTACTTTAAATTTGTTAACTCATGATGCCTTGATAAAGTCCATTTCTAAATACCATTCAAAAAGAACTTTTCCTTTAAAGTAAAGATGTTACTGTTATTATTATTCCGTAAAATTTTGTTTATTCATGTAATTTGGTTATTGCATTCATCATTACATTTATATCACTTTTGAAATCGATAGATGTCTACCTATATACCTGATTTACATTCTCAGAAGTGCATTGGAACTGTTTAGCATACATGATTTCCCTTGGAAATATCCCATATTATATTATGATATTATTTCCACAGTTTTTCTTAACTTAAAAAAATATTACCAAATCACATTAACATTTGAAGAATACTCTCTGCTACCTCAGAATCCAGCCCTTCCAGAAAGATGCCAAAATGCAATTCCACATGTAGATGGAGGAAAGTAACTCATTGCTGATTAACTCCCCATGTTCACACTTGTATCCAAGATGTATTCCGTTTAAACTTGAGCTTGCAACTGTGAACAGTACCTCCAGAAAATGATTATAACATTGCAATTTATATTTAAATTTGACCATAATTTTTATCTGTATAAGTCACAAGGTGTATACAAAATTTGTTGCTATTGTCTATGTGATAACAGTCAATAACACAAGTTTCCACCAATGTAATTGTATTGCGCTTTTAAATTTTGGTTTATTATGCTCTTCTTGGGTCATCTTAGGGCACATTCAAAATCTTTGAACATTTGGAGCTGTCCATAAAGCCGTCTGGCCCAGCTCCAACAATTGCGCCAGATCAGCATTCCCCAGCCAGACGTTACTCCATGCTGGATATAACTAGCATATCAAACAGGTTGAAGCTTTTTTATGATGATGTTATCATTGCCACACGGAATGCTGAACCTGTGTAACAGAGCAAACAGATGGAAGACTATACCTCAGTTGACAAGGGTGGTGGGGTTGTGACACAGATTTGCTTGAACATTCTGATAAAACACAGGGAGGATGGAATTTAGTTCTTAGGCAGCAATTGAAGAGATATACAGAGTTTTGCTTCTGTCAGAATGCCCTCCTTCACTGGCACTAATAAATATTGTATACGGTCAAGAGTTCAAGGGACATTGACAGTTATGATGAACATGTGTCCTTCAGACCTTTGCCAGAGATTGGAGAAATTACTGGAAATCGATCAGACAAAATTTCATGATGCCAGTAATTTGAGGGCCTACTTTTTGGCAAGTTATTTGCCTGCAACTTTCTAATCACACTGGTGCAAATCATGTACCAATGCTTGTCAGTCAGATGTACCTAACCTATGTAACAATATTACTGCTGTCAACATGTCTGCTTCACTGATATATAATGGACAAACAAGTTTTTAATGCCACAGCTAAGTTGACTAGGAACATCAGTTTGACTGCTTCCCTACTTTTACTGGTGTCTGTAGTGATCTTGCCAAGCTGAGAAGGCTGGAAGTGACAGTGTCTGAGAATCGGTATGCTGTAATGCCAATGTGGTTGACAAGGCTGCTCACCACATGATGTCAAATACAATAATATCCTCTTGTAACCTCAACTTGACAAGAAGAGATGCACTCCTATCATTGTCTCTTAAACCTCACCATATAGTAACCCTGCGCTTTCCCCCTTTAGCTTCCACTTCTGTTTGGGGGTCAAATTGAGGAGTTGAGAAAGCAGGTGGCAATAAAGTGGGTGATAGAGGTAGTCCTAAAACAGCAATCCCTGGATTTCTATTCCAGACTCTTTAAACCAGTGGAAAATTGAGACATGTCCTAGTCTTGAGCAGATTGAATCAGTTTATTACTGCCCCAAAGTTCAGCATGGTGACAGGAAAGGTCCATCAGTCTGTCTGTGCAACACAACAATTCTGCCATCAACCTCAAGCTCTCTGACTTGTATTTCCATATATTTATTCCCATGTTATCTAACAAATACCATTGTTTCAGTAATGCCGGGTAGTGTAACAATTCTGCGCCCTTCCATTTGGTTTCAGTCTCAGTCCTTGGGCCTTCACCAAGATGTTGGACTGCACAATATTGCATGTTAGGATATAATCCTCTGTAGTGACAGTGGCATACCTGGTTGAGATACAGCATACACATTTGGTAATTTCAGTTTTGGTTCACAACAAAAATAACGTTTACCTCATTTGAACTTTAGGTGGATTGTCAGTGTGGAGAAGTCAGATCTTGTCACATTTATTCATCCAGGTATGAACACAATCAGTCTGGTATGTCTTTCTTCCAAATCCATCAACAGTATCTTTCATGCATTAGAAAAGGCACCCTTTCAGAAACTCCTTTTGGCAAAGGGAGTTTCTTCAACTCTGCTTAAATATGGCAGCAGATCCTATTATACCTTGGCTGCTGTTATGTGCCTCCTCTGCAGATGTCCCATCTGGCACAGTGGCACCTGAGCACAGGTTGTTTAGATCATCAGATTATGATCTTGACCAAAATGAGACACTTCTGCTTTAGTGGCAAGAGAGGGAGTGTGGTAGCAGCAGGAATCCCTCCAGATGCCGGTTTATCGGGGTGAAGGCACGTTTGGTTCCAGACTTTGTGAAGATCAGTGGTAAGTGGGACACTGCAAGAGAAGACATCAGACCCATGGAAATGAAGTCTATTCTGATTGCCTTTAGAGATCACTCACTTCGTACCTCGGTGTATGTGGTTTCAAGTCTCAGCTCATCCATTGTGGGTATGTGAGAAAGCTTGCCTGTTGATTCACTGAGTCTATGCCATATGGGACTGACTGATGCAAGACCTATTTATGATAAGGTTGAACAACAAACTACCCATCTTCGTTGCTCCATTCCCAGACCCCTGAGGCATGGTCCATCAATGCTCATTCCATCAGCTGGGAGGGATATGGATATGTGTTCCCTCCATCAGTTCTAATGACAAGTCCAGAAAATGAGGGGCAGGGCCTGCACAATAGTTTTGATTGCCCTTTTCCGGTGGGACAGATCCTGGATCCATGACCAGTTTGATTGGGCATTGGACGTACCCAGGAAAATTGTAGCAGTCCCCCTGCTGTTCAGGTAGCCAAGGCTGCCATTATTTCATCCATGTATTGGGAAACTCCTACATGCCTAATTCTTTTCAGGGATGCAATGCCTGAATTAGAGTTTGGTTTGTCGATTGTGGAGGAGATCATGAAAGCTGGATATTCCTCCGCCATGAATGCATTCCAAGGGAAGGGACAGTGTTTCAGTAACTGGTTTTATATTAACCAAGTCACACTTCTCCCAGGCTTCATCATACAGTTGGCTAACTTCTTTATTTTTCTGTGGAAATTTTTAGTAAATTATCTTTTTCAAAAAAATATTTGCCTGACCATATCACTATCAATTCCTCGCACCCTTTCTACAAATGCTAGTATCCTGTTATAGGTTTTACAAAAGCTTAAATTGCTTACTTTTGGGATGCAGATGGCCACCTAGCAGGAACAACGGGAGTTAATCTAAAAGAACTCCACTAGGGGTTGCACAACTACTGGTACCTCATGGAAAAAGTAGGTACAAGGCTAAACTTTACTGGTACAGATGCTAATCAACCAGTCTCATTAATTCATGGTTTATCATTTGTATAAAGTAGGGAAAATTAATGTTGTAAACAAAACTTTTCAGAAATAAAATGAAACGAGTTTCTGACATATACAGGAACTGCATTGATAATTTACATCATGACAACATGACACAACATGAGAAGTGTTAACTCATTTCGTCACAGTTAGAAACTTAATCCACACACAACTAACAACTTTGGGTCCAAGTTCACTTATAAAGTAAATAGTTACGGTGTTTACATGCATGGCATAAAATGGTTAGTTTTAGTGGCTCAGTTTAAGTGCAAGCTTTCAGCTCCAGCACGGCTTACAAGATCACATGACTTGCAGTCATTCATGAATAGAAAGCATTAGAATCCAAACAATGCAGGTTCCTCTGTTTGTTATTAATGTGAATAAAAGATTGGATTAACATTGATGTTGCAGATAGAGGGGTGCTTTAATTTGTATTGCTATGCACACTGCAATAGCAATCCAGTACTATGTTTCAGTAATACGATAGCCTCGTGAACTCTGACTCTTACAGTAAGTTGTCTATTTTAATAGACCAGGGGGGCAGAATCCTTTTCTTATTTTGGTACTGTGTTGTTGCTGTCATTTACTGGTCAAAGTTGGCAGATATATTGGGGTTACAGTTATATGAAAAGAATAGGTCCACTTCTGATAGACTTTGATGTTGAGACAGTATATTTTAAAAACTTAATTCCTTTTTCAGTTTGTCAGTACATGAATACTGAGTCTCATTTTCCAGTACAGGAGTGAATTTATCAGTAGAAACTGGCATATACTGATGTAACTGAATCGCATTAGCAGAAACTAATCAGCAAATGATAATGTGATTGGGAAGTTTTTTGCAAAGAAACATAATTTTCTATTTAAACAAATTTCCCCCTGTCTGTGATCACTGCAGATTGGATATAGACCATTCTTAATGAGATCCTCATGAATATTAATGTATCGCGAAAACAAGGCTAAGCTAGGCAGATCGAGAAAAAATATGGCGTCCTACTGTACATCGAGTAATGATCTGAGCTGTTTGCCAGATATTTCTTTTGCATTCGTTGAGAATTTCATCACAGTTGTCTCCAAAATAAAAATATAAACCATGAGTTAGTTGCATAATTAGTGGTCCAAAAAAAAATCAAAAAATTATTTCAGCACAGGCCATTGAAATTATATCACTGTAGTAAAACAAAATGCCAGAATATGCAAGAAAAAAGGGGGAATTCTCTGAAATTAACTTACTACAATGGTAGAATTTCAGTGGCCTGTGATTTAAGTGTGCATTTTTCCTTATGTTTATACACATCAATAGGTTTTATCAACAGTTTCATTAACTATTATCCAGTCATATTCTTTCTCTCTCTCTCTCTCTCTCTCTCTCTCTCTCTCTCTCTCTCTCTCTCTCTCTCAATTTCATTGAACTTGTCCTCTCATCGTTTTCATTTTACTGGTGCTATCTCTTCTCTATCGTGGTCATTTTCATTCTACTGTTTCTTTTTATTTTTTCAACGAGATAATAAAGTTCAGTTTTTCTGCAATTACTACTCGTACATCAACTCATAATCGCTGATATTAATGCGCTGCATGGAGGTACACAGAGATTTTGATGACCCCTATTTGTGGAATGGGACTAGTTGTAACATTTTTACAAACCTTCCATTATAAAACACACATACATACACTCATTTGCTTCATCGACAGAACCTATTTTGCGTTTAGATTTCTATTTATTACATCATTCAGTTGCAAGAAAATATAAACACACCAACAATCATCCAGTTACTTATCTTAAAATTTGGCCCCTCATTACGACTTATTGATTGCAACAATCCATTTTCATCGAAACTCCATCTTCACTAATGGAATATGGTGGAAGCTTAAATCTATGTGTATTCTAGCATTGCCATTGCACAACAGAACACAACAATATTCGTCACGATTTGTTCCCTTGCCAGTATCAATTGTAGCAGCCATGGTTGCAAGGTAAAATGAAGCTGGTGCCTCGCTTAGCCTCGTTTTGGATTCGTTGACCCAGGGTCACATGAATACATGAATACATTCTGAGAATGGTCTGTTGGTCTTGATTACTTGGGCAGGATTTAATTTTGATAACCCCTGCAAGTGTGTGCTAGAGAGAGAGACAGACAGACAGACAATACACAGTGGGGCATTGAAAACACATTTTTCTTTTTCAAAATCAAATTTTAAATCACACTAGGTCAGATGACAATTATGCTTGAACTTTATTAATATTAGATGTCGCCTGAAGCAGATATATTTTAGTATTTTTGGGGTGTTTAAACCCACGTTCAAGATGCACTTATTTTCGTTGAATTTTGCGCAGTCTGTTACAACTTAAAGGTATTAAACTAAGTAACAGAAAGGTGCTTAAATCAACAGATTTTGTAAAATTCAAAGAATACAAAGTGAAAATTTAAAAACTTATAGTATTATAAATTAATTCCCAAATAGTCCTAAAAGCACTATCAGAAGTACAAATGTATAGATTTCCAATTGAATTCCAGTTGTGTTCCAAAATAAATCTGAATATTCAATGTGCTGATGTGCCTGTAGTCACAAATATGCCAGTGACCTGGAATGTGGTGATGTGCTAAGTCTTTTGATGTATCACTGTAATATAATCCAAAATGACCTTGACTGAATTCTCTGTACAGTATGACCCTGCTATAGCATGCTCCGTTATAACACGAATTTGGATATAAAACAGTTGCAGCGTGGCTCCTGAAATTTTATATACATGTATTTTTCTTGCACACACAGATTCTTTCTTAAAAGTATGAAAAAAACTAAAAAGTTTATTATCATTTTGGCGAAGAGATCGCACATGAATAATACAAGACAATTGTGGCGTGGCTCCTGAAATTTTATGTATTTTTCTCGTACATAAAAAAAAATTCTTCTTAAAAGTATGAAAAATAAAGTGTAAAAAGTTTATTCTAGGATCGTATAGGGCTTCGCTAATGTCGCAAACTGCAATTTTATTTTCCTTATTGGCAGCAAAATAAACCATCTGGTGATTTTTTATTTTATTTGCGACATTGTTGGCTGTTTAAACTTCTATATACAACCATTGGTTTGGAGTGGAGAAATTCAGAGGCTTTATGAAAGGAAGCCACAAACTTGATATAAAATGCACTGAAATTTATCTGTTGTTACATAAACAATTTCTTTGTCCATATTGACAAACCATCTTAACAGTGCATTGTTATATCATAATCCACTTATGTTGACATCGAGTATGAATACTGTATGTTGTGAGATATCCTCTTTTTTTTGTTGCTGACATTTCTTGTAGCAGGGATCAAACGGATTAGACATTATCTCGTAATCTATCTTTTGTCAGATTTTTGGCTGCTCGCTAATAATTAATATATTTACATAGACTGACATTTGTGTGTGGATGGTAAGTAAAATTCCTCTTCTTTCCACTCAGAATTAAATCCTTATTTTCTGTACTAATCCTTGTCATCAGACCAAAACACCTCTGTTGACTCTTTGTTAAATTTCTAGCGCATGAGTGAAAGGCAGCATCACACCACTACCACAAATGTTAAAAAAAAAAAAAAAAAAAAAATCCTATTGGTCTATTCAATAGGCAGGGAGGAACTGTAACTACAGTTGACCAAACGACAGCCAATTCCTTTTTAAAAATATACTCAGATAAAATAGTTTGCTGGAACTTCACAGAAAACATAACCTTTGAAGCATCAACTTCTATGAAAACATACTAAGCAAATGGAGAAAAAAAATCAGTCTTAATCATGCAATACAATTATTTGATGTTGCTGCCACAATAAGAAAGAGGCATTTGTTTGGTTCTCCAAAGCTGGCCTTTAGCGGCGACTTCAATAACGCATGCACCTTTCATCAAAGAAAGCCAACTACAATCTTCTATAAAAACAAAGAACTTTTCTTCAAAGAAGTCAGTACCAGACTTAAATAAAAGCAATGAAATCTGATGGATTTTTTCATTTTCCAGTGTAACTGGAACACATTTACTGTGCAGTGAAAGTTTCCTTTTTGCAGGGAAAACGTTTGTGCTTATGAATGCTACCAATGGCGGCTTAAAACACAAACTAACTTTTACCAACTTGGGACATACTGAAAAGTAAATGTGCTTCATCATTGGTTACATGATTGTGCTATGTTTATCCACTAAATTCAGACCTATATGACCTTTGACAAAATTATTGAATATTTTGTATCTGTGTGTGCATTTTTTTTCAAATGGAATTACTTGTATTGTGGATTCAATGTATGTGATGAGATTCGCAGGTGAGTACATGGTATTGAGACTCTATTCATGTGTACTTCAGGAAAAGAGTATTAGGCACTACATAAATGTGTATTAGTCTCAGATATATGTATAAGACAGGAAGAGAGAATCAGGCACTACATAAATGTGTATTAGTCTCAGATATATGTGTAAGACCAAGGATGAGAGATTATTAGACACTACATAAATGTATATTAGTCTCATATGTATGTAAGACAAATGAAGAGAGTATTTGGCACTACATAAATATGTGTTAGTCTCATATATGTTTGAAAGACAAAGGAAGGGATAGTATTAGGCACTACATAAATGTGTATTAGTCTCAGATATGTGTGTAAGACCAAGGAAGAGAGAGTATCATGCACTATGTAAATGTGTACAAGTCTCAGATATATGTGGAAGACAAAGAGAGAGAGGGAGAGAGAGAGTATTGGGCACTACATAAATGTATATTAGTCTCATATACTTGCAGATGAGCAGAGAGAATTGGGCACTATACAAATGTGTATTTGTGTAAGAGAGAGAGATTGAGAGAGAGTATTCCTAACACTTTATATCATTAGTTTGATATTTTGTATTTTCAGTTATTTTTCAAAGTATTTTGGTTTTTTTTTATTTTTATTTTAAATTTATCACAAAATGTCATTCTAAACTTGTAGAGGATTAATGCTTATACCCGAACAGATAACCTAGCGCAATAGTAACCCTCAGTACAGTTCTTGACCATTGATTTCATTGAATAAAGTAAAAAGGTAACATTCTTTGAAGTGTCATTAATGTGCTATCCACTGCTCATGATGTAAAATTCTTGGGCTGCATTGTTTAAACTGAATTGGGAAAGGACATGAATTTCTGACATTTGCAAAAACTACAAAAAACAGTATTGCTTAGAAGCAGATTAACTTTTTCTAAAGACAGAATACATGGCTCTTCTGTATTTTTAAAAATTAATATCAAAATACATAATTGACATAACATCAATTAATTATTCAGTGGTATCTGATTGTAAATCAGACACCTCAGTCTTTCCATGGATGGTCTTCATGCATTGACTCTCAGATGTTAATTAGTAATGTTTACCAGAGCCCTTTACTGTGGAATTGCACAGTGCATGCCTGCCAAGTCGCATTGGTTATTTGTAGGTACTTACACGTGAACTACTGAGTGAGTGTGAAGGGGGATTAACTTCCCAATGAGACATGCAGAGAAATGAGAAGAAAAAAATGTGAGCTTTATTATAGTTAGGAATGAGGAAAATTTTTGTTATTATGTAAGAATTTTTACCTTATGGTGGGATTTCTTATATGTCAGCAAATGTATAACAACTAATACAGAAATAGAAGCAGAAAAAAATAATAGAACATCTGTGCAGATGTTGTCTTGAAAAGACGCATGGAAAAAAATTCTACATCTTTAAAAAGACATTACAACTTTTAAGCATGCAACAAACAGACATGATTTTTCTCCATTTTAAAGCAGAATTCCGCTTCTCTCCAGATTTGAATCAGATTTTTCTTGATATACTCCATTTTTTATATCATCTCTGATCAGGTTTTTAAAAACGGTCTGTCTAGTCCCATTCCGCAATGACCCTTGAAAATTTTTTGTTCCATATATTAGTTAGCACACGACTCGAGTAGAGAGTATTCAGATTGGTCAAAGGTTTAAATTCATCCAATGAATCTTTGTTCAATGGAAACTGATGGCATTGGAAAGAAGAAGCATGCTTGCAAAACATGGCATCCTGAGTTGTTGAGAGAGAGCATGACACAAAAAATTTAGATAAAGGTTTAAAAAACATACAGAAATAGGAATGGCTGGAGCAAAAAGTTGACAGAAATTTAGTTGGTCAGTTTATAAGAAAACTGAACGCTAGAGGACTGGCATTTTGTGACCTCTGCAAGAATGATCTGAATTTTGGTAATCACGGTTTTAAGAGTTTGGAACAGCATCTACAAAAGAAGCTGCATATGGAAAAATTGAAGCTCAGAAGGCACATGGAAAAAGTGCAGTTAATTAGAAGAAAGATTTCTTGCATGAGAGAACAGATGTAGCTCTCTGTCAAAATATGCTCACTGAATGTTGCCAATACAAGCACCAGCTTGAAAGGAGAAAGGCTCTCATTGAGAAGGAAAATAAATGATTGCACATTGAGCCAAAAATGTCAGTGGTGACAAAAAGGAAGGCTAAAGAAATGGGTGTATATTTTACATATTTCTTATGAAAAGAGAGAAGTATAATATATTTGCTGCAAAAATTGAGAAATTATTGTGACTTAATTACGATGTGAACATTGACATGCACATGAAATAACTTAAGCATCAATAGTGAGTGTGGATTTTTAACGTAGCATTAACAATTTTTCAATCATATTGCTACGATGTCTGCAGTGTGACAGTTTATGTAGTGAAGTCTAGCACTGGGGCATCATGCCTCAGACATATAGCATGATATTCCACCCAGTCACATTATCCTGACACGAGGCCGACCAGTCCTAACACTAACCTCTTAATGCTGAGCACCAAGCGAGGCAGCTGTTAGTACCATTTTTATAACTCTGTTATGACTTGGCCGGAGATTGAATCCATGACCTCCTGCATCCGAGCAGATGCTCTAACTACTAGGCCACTGGAGTGGTCTCAGCATCAATAGTATTGGAGAACAAATTAATGTGACTATAAATATTGTGAAATTATTGAAGTAAAGTTGAAAAATTTTGGTAAGTTTATTAGTTTTTCAAATGATTATTTTGATTTATTTTATGGTCATAAGTTGCACCAGGAGCAATTTTTATGAGTGTAAAATGCGTTTTTGGCTGGACCTCAGGATTTGGGGGAGCTGCCCCTCAAGACTCTTTTTTTTATGGAAGACCAAAATCATGTCTGAACAAAGTAGTGGTTGTTAATTGGAACCATTATTATAAATGAAAATTATTACTTGATTTGAAAATGACACCATACTGTTATTAAGTACAGTATAGACATGTAATAACATGGCATTATCATATTAGCAAACTGGCATATTAGTATCTGTAGAAGAAATAAAGAAATGATAGCAAAGTCTGTACTATATATGTTCACTTTGATAAAGAACTCTGCAGGTATGTGATATGCCATACATATTCTTGGATGATTTTCTCATTTCTTAGTTTCAGAATGTCATTATTTTTCATCCAAAACCAACAAGTGGAAAAATATGATCAACAGCAACTCACAAAAATATTGTCGCACAATGATTAGCAGAGTGAAACACAAGTATCACCACCTTACCTTAATGATTTTCCTTGTCACACAAGGATTAGCAAAGTGAGACACATATATCACCACCTTACCTTAATGATCTTCCTTGTCACACAAGGATTAGCAAAGTGAGACACAAGTATTTCTTATTTGTTTGTTGCTAATATTGACAGCAGCTGCACTGGCTTTCATCAGTGTTCATATTTTTTGTGAAGATAATTAAAAAGTATTTTAAAGTCATATATACAGTGATAGTACATCATACTACATTTGTCAGCTAACTTAGGTCATATACTGCAGTCTTTTTTATTGGTGTAACATTATTTTCACAGTCATTTCAGTTTATTTTCTTTGTTTTGCCTTAGAAGACAAATGAAGGACTCCTTACTATGGTCTCTTGATTTCGTTCATAAACCCTAGTGTAAATGTCACTAAAGGATTCTCATGAGATGAAGTCAGTCACCTTTTTGTATTTTCTTTCGGCAGCGGCCCCAGCTTACTCGCCAACAGCTGTTGATGGGAACAGGGAGAAGTCTGCCAGTCCTGAAAGGGAGAAAAGTCGACATGACTACAGGAGGCACTCTTCTTCATCCTCTTCCTCACCTCCATCATCAGGTATCACAAAAAAATTATAATTTTCATTTTTTTCCCCCCAGCATTTTTATTTTTTTATAATTCAAGTGTTTTACATCAACTGTTCAGCAGACTGTGACTCTGTTCTTACAGTGGCCTGGTTGGCATGTGCGTTTCATTGGAGAAAGCTTGAGAGCAAGGAGAAACCATTCGCTCATATGTCATGAGATCTCCACCAAACAAGAGTCTGGTAAACAACCAAGTTTTTCTTACAATGCCAGAATGTGGCTTTCCCATATATGAAGAAAATATTTCTTTGGATGAAGAAATGATTCATCCATTATCGTCCAAATGATATGAGATAATATTTTATGTACTCATGGACAGGATATTTGGTCGATTGAAACATGGTCACTGAATTTACATCTGTTTACAAAGTGCTTAAGTTTATGAACAGTTTACCTTGGATAAGTACTTTTGGACACCTTTACACATTTCAGTGGAAGCACATTTCAGTGTCTAAATTCAATTCCTATACAACAGACTCGATGAGAGAAAGGGTTAAGCATTCTGTTTTATTATGGCTTTAAAGATTGTGACAAATTATGCATATTAAAATTTTTGAGATTGGGAGAGATGTCTTCATACTTTTCACTTGTATGAAGTTTTGCCAAAGTGCATTATACAGGGTTCCCACGCTACTGGGAAATCGGGAAAAAGTCGGGAGAAATGATAATTTTTTTCCCAATCGGGAAAAGTCCTTGAATTTTGCAAATATTGACCAAAGTCGGGAAAAACATGGGAATTTTCCTCCTCAACTTAACATCCGAAACAATTACACAGTTGAGTTGTAACTGAACTGATCATGAGTTAAATTTATTGGGTTCTAGCGAGAATATTAGGAGGTTGTAGTGATGATCATTTGGGTGCTTTCCATAAATATATTTGTTGAGACAATCCAAATGCTCAGTGGATTAGATTTGTCTGGTAGACTTTTTTGTGTCACAAACAGTTCGATACCCGTATCTTTTTATATGGAAGGTATGAAAACCAGTCTAGAATCACAAGAGGCAAATATGGTGGCCTTAAAGCATAGCCGCTTTGCGGATTGGCTAGCCAAATTAAACGTTAAATCGAGTTATACCTGCATAAAATCAATATCAAAATTATTTATTTTCTCAGAAATTGTGAGCATTAAATCCTTATGCCTTTAATCTGCTGAAAGACAATAAAACTAATGCATTGATGAAATTTGAGCTGGTACTAGCGATTTCGATTGCTAGTCGCACAAGCACACAGAATCGCAGAACCGTCATTTTCAAATATTGTAGAAAAAAATTAAATGAAAGTCGTATACTGGTTGTGATAAAAATACAAAAATGAAAGAGCACAAAATTCTCTATATTTATTCTGAGACCAACTTCCAGAGTTTTGTTGTATCGCGTGACTACCAGGTTGACATGTGCTTTCTCATGCACGGAGCATGCGAAGCAGGGATCCAGACAACTCTGCTTGATGAATCAGATTGGCCAAGTTTCTTGTAGTTGTTCTCGAAATAAATATGTCGAGAACTATATGTTCTTTCTGGTTTTTACAAAAGTTACCAGCCTTTCATTTAATATCATTGAAATTTTGTACAATGACATTAAAAAGAAGTTTGTTGTTGATATCACATGACTATTGGACGTCCGATGTCATTGTGTGAGAGTTGTGAAACCATGTGACTATTACCACATTTGGCGAGTACCAGGTCAAGTTTCATCTAATCCAAGTTTTGTCTAGTCTGTCAGCGGATTAAAGACATAAAGACTATAATACTTGTCATTTTTGAGAAAATTTTCCTATAGATTTCATGCAGCTATAAGTCAATATAATATAGTTTAAGTTTGATAGATCTGCTGGTAAGCTATCTTATGGTGGCGGCAGATTCCAATTTTTTTAAATATGTAATTGCTCTGAACCCACACTCCATCATAAATGACCAAATGTGTAAAATGGGGTTGGAATATTTGGAGGAAACTCGAATTAGAAAATTTCGACTCTCTGAGCTGAACTTTGGTGCAAAACTATTACACAGTGATATGTACCTTGAAGCATTGGTTTTTGGATCTTAAAAAGAGCGCAGGAGAAATGGGAAATTGTCGTCCCTTTTATTATATATCAAGAAACGATAAGAGTCCATGTATCAATATAGGTTTTGGGACTGGTTTATTGAACTACAAGAAGACAATTTGATTTTAAAGAAATTTCTGTCCTTGTTTATACAACAATATATAATTTTGAAGATCTTTTGTCAAACTTTAAATCAATCTTTTTGTAAATGTTTTTAAATGATGGAATTTTTTAACCATATGGTCTTAAGGAGTTTATGTTGGTTGAAAGATCTTGTTTGAGATTTTATTGGCACACTTAAATTCAGGGTTAAACTCTTTTCGTTACAAGATAAGATTTTAATACTTTGCATTTATTGATTTTTTTTTCATACTGTGATAGGAAATGTTTACTTTGTATAACATACAAATATATTGCTCTAGAATTCTTTAGAATTAAAGGTTTGAAAGGAAACAAAATAA
The DNA here is from genome assembly GCA_028554795.2 of Sinohyriopsis cumingii. NCBI lineage: Eukaryota > Metazoa > Mollusca > Bivalvia > Unionida > Unionidae > Sinohyriopsis > Sinohyriopsis cumingii. The sequence goes on along the minus strand of CM068827.1, from coordinate 102,519,871 downwards.
TTTATGCTCATTATGTTGTTTCCACGTAGCAACATACTGCATGTCAGCAAAGTAAATCTAGGATTTGTATTCTGTTCATTGAAATGGCTTTAAATGCCAATATATAAGAATATAGTCAGATTTTTTTCGTGTGACTCATTTTGTGTTGTTGTACATTATTATCTTTTCCGACATGTTTTGGAGAGTCTTGAAAGAGAAACATCTTCAGATTTGGAAAATAAATGTTTTATAATCCAAAATGTTCTTTAATTCCATTTATTAATGGTCATATGTTAACCTTGAAAAAAAAAATTTCATCCTGGAAAAAACCTGGAAAAGACCTGGAAATTTATATTTAGAAAAACGTGGGAATCATGATTATATTGGTAACAATTTACCAGACCCTTTTATGATGGAATTCTCTTGAAACTAAGTAAGAGCCAGGTGGAATGAGTCTAATGAGCACCTACTAACCCTCACATATGTTGGAACTTGGCTCACACTCAAGGTTATAGTGGTGCAAAACAAGTGTGTTACCATTGCAGTTTTGACAAGCCTGCATTAGCTGTTTCTGTTTGGCATCCATGTGCTTGACTGTATGCCCATCATCCAGACCATAATGTCAGTGTTGAAGTTTTTCTTCTGTAGCTAAATAATACGCAGCTCAACAGAAATGGTGTCTCTCATTCTTGCTCTTCACTGTAAAGCAAAGTTTTAAAACTTGAGTGATCTCGGAGATCTGTGGTCTGTTAATAAGAGTAAATCTGAGTGTCTTGATAAAACACAAAAATCAATAGTTGATATATGTTATGGAAGAATAAAATATTACTGCATGAAAGCCAGATTATTTATAACATGTCACTCTGTCAATGATAGGAATTAAACATCCTGAAAATGCACTGTATTGGAGTTGTTTCTCTTGGCCAGGAAAAATTATATTTTTCAATATGTTAGTAAATCAGAGAGGAAGAGACGTTTCTTTTTTTTTTGTTTTTTCTGAAGGATGAGGAGGTAAAATAAGTGTTTTAAAGCTATAGTATTCATCTATAAAATTACCTTTTTACATGTCAATATTTCTTTTTGTTGTAGAATGTCATTGTCTTAAAGAAATCAGCTTGAACTGTCATGTCTGCTTGATCAAGCATTCAAGGCACGGCAGATGTCTTTAAGCATATAAAGCTTTTCCTGCTTGAACCACCAATCTTTTGAACTAATTATAAGACTCTTAGAGGTCAGAGGTAATAATTTTGTATTCCATGTAAATCATGATGATCTTGCCTTTAAGAAAATCAATAAATAATTTTTCATCATATTTATTATTAATATCATTTATGATTTTCAATCACAGGTAATATTCTTGAGAACAGGATAGCCAGTATGCTGACTTCTCTACCCATGGTTACAGCTTCAGAGGTTTTTGGGGCCAGCAGTATTGCAACTTACACACCTCCGAAACCTTCCTCACAAACAGCAATCCCACAACATCAGGATGGTGGTAGTAACACTCCTCTGTCAGACGAGAGATGTTCCACACCTGTGCAGGATGAAAATCAGGAGACAAAGCCCTCGCCACAAGCTGCAGCACCAGTGCCGGTTCCACCCCCAGCTGCAAAGAGTAATCCAATAGATTTTCTTAGTCAACTTCTTACCAAGACAACCAACACCTCTAGTAGTTCCAATTTTCTTCATAGTCTGTCTCTCTTGACAAACACTGTCAAGATTCAGGTTACCCAGCAGAAGGCAGCTCTACAGGGTAATATTCCCATCAGTCAAGTCACAACACAGCCATCACAGATTGTGCCAAATGTTCCAGCTCCTGTGGAACCACCCAGCAGCTGGGCAGCATGGAAAGCAATAAATCAACCCCAGCCCCCTCCCCCACCCCCTGTTCCTCCCCAGCCACAGTCCCAGCCCCCATCCCCTCCTGTAGCCATGTCTATACATTCACCAATGCCTCCACATTCCCAGATGCACCAGCCAACACCAGTTCCACAAGGAGTTCCAGCTCCACCCAGACCACAGATAACCTCCCCACAGAATCTAGGAGTACCTCCTCCAGCTCCTAATCAAACCATAATCACCTCTCCTTCAATGGGTGTTCCTCCCCCACCTCCCTTGAATTACCCCAGTGTTCCTCCTCCTTCCAGCTTTCAGCCTACTAATCTGTCACAAGGATTATACCACGAGTCAGTTTCTCAGAGCCTTTCAGGGCCTCATCAAAGTAGCTATGTTGATCAAGTTCCATCTTCAGAGTTATTAGGCAGACAGATGTCATGGGAGTCTGAGGAAGAAACACATGTCCCCCTTAACTCCCCTCCCCCCAAACCCCTTCCACCTCCACCAAAGGGCATTCTTCGTAACAGATCTTCATCTTTAAAAGAGGTGACAATTATTGATGATGAGAAGGATAAGAATTACAACAAGGATGAAACATCTTTTCCTCCCAAACCCCCAAATCAACCCCCACCCACTGGGGATAGGAAATCCAGTAATCTGATTCAGATCTCTAGCCCAGCTGCTGGAGTAGATGCAAACTCCAGTGATGTACAGTCCGAGTTCATAGCCAAGCTGAAGAGAAAAACTACAGGGGGCTCCAATCTAGTTGTTCCTCCGATTGTGGATAATAACAAGATGGAGAATGGAAGGCAAAATGTGTTCTCACAAAATCCTGTTCGACCAAACTTAACAACCATCACACCTCAGGCTGATGAAACAACAGAAAGTGAAGCTAATTCAATCAGTGTGATTGGTTCAAATGACACAGTGGGGGAACCAATCAAAACTTTAGGGCACAATGATGTAGAAGAAAATGACAATTCCACCGGACAGCAAATTAGCACTATAGCTGGTATAAGGAGTGCTATACATAGAATCGAGCCAGTCACCAGATGGGAGGATGGAGACCTGCATGATCCTCAGTTACATGATGGTCAAAGCTCATGGGATTACAACAGGGAACCTTTTTACACTCCGAACAGAGGGTATGAGCAGCTTGGGCAGCCAAGATTTGGAGACCCAAGACATTATTACTCAAGGGACCCTTATTATGGGAACCCTTACAGACCACCACCCCCTAAAAGGATGTATCCTGGTTCTTATAATCAACCCTATTATGGAAACAGATACTGACTTTGATTCCCAGATACATTGGCAGAGTGATTGTACCAACTTGTGGGAAATATTAGTGAGGTTTGAATGCCTCCTTATGGTGGAGCTGCTGATATATAAAAGGTGGTGTTGAAATACTTGGTACAGGAATGAACTTTGAATGTAAAGATTTGTTGTAGATGTAGAAGGAATATTCTTGGCATTGTTGAGCATTTGTGTGAAATGTTTATGTATTAACATCAGATGAATGTTGAATCCAGGTCAACTGATCAGGGTGCAGAATGTTTGTGATGCTCATTTTGTTTTTCATTACTTTGTAGTAGGCAGTGGGAAGAATTGTTTTCTATGGCAACTTTTTTCTAAATTGAATTTTAATGTACCTACAGTAATAGTTGAAAAGCATTTGTTAAAATTTTTGTGCAAAATGGCATTTTTCCTATTCGATTTGGTAGTCTGTCATGCCAGTGTTTACAAATACATATTTATCAGTGAAGATCTTTATCATTATGGGGCCAATCTTTGAAGATTCAAGGTACATAATTATCCTAAGCAGAATGGTATATTTTTTATCATTTTTAATATGCATTTTGTAAACTTTTTTCAGAATACAATTGTTTTTATGATAGCATGTTTCAAGTCATGAATATATGCAAATATTTACCATGTATTGAAATAAGGGAGACCATTCCTGCCGATTTTGGTGCTGCAGGTTTCACAACATCTTGAGTGCTCTAATTTTGCTGCATACCTTGAAAAGGTTTTAAATTTGAGATCAACTCCTAGAGTACTAGAAAAGTGCTTAAAATTGCTTGTCAGTTCTGGAAAAGTTCTTGAATTTGTAAACATTTTGTTCTGATATAAATGTAAAGAAAATAAAGGTTTATCAATCAATCAGAAACTTGATCTTCCTGGAATTGTACTTCCGTATTGGATCACATATTTAGTGAAACTTAAAGTTCTAGTTGGGTTGTTTATGTGCTCATTTTGGTATGAAATTGTAACCATCTGATGATGTTTAAATGACTGGATGCCGTCTTTAGTGGGACATTAAAAATGACAGTTTTAAAAAGGAAAATATAACAAAATGTGATTTGTGATTCAAATTTGCTAATATGATGATATATTAAGCTTTTCATGTACCAACTCTGATAATTTTATTCACATTCAGCAAATCAGGGCCTAATTTTGCCATTTGTATATGCTCACCATAGGAGTATATTATGTTGTGATGTTAGTCCATCACCATTGTTCCAGTTTTGTTTCTGTGCAGTAATTCGGGTTGCCAAACATTATGGATGGCTTGCACTAGGAACAAGGAACAGTCCTATTGGTTTTGGGTTCAGAGGTCAAAAGCAGGTAACCTTTGAAGGAAGAAATATAGTTTCGACACAAAAGCCTGAATTCTCCACTGTTGGCAGTTGCCAAACCTTGTCAATGACTTGCGCTTATGGTAAATGAGACACCTATTGATTTGGGGACTAAAGGTCAAAGTGTCGGGTGGAAAGATTATAAAGGTTTCCACTCATTAACTTGGGGTTCTCCACCAGCTGTATTTACCAAACTTTGTGGATGACTGGTAATTGAGGTAAAGCATGACCCTGTTGATTTCTTGACCGAAGGGTCAAAAGTCGGGGTCTTTGGCTGAAAAAAGATGAATAATTTCTGCACAGTAACCTGAGCTTTCCACCGTCCACAGTTACCAGACTTTGTGGATGGCTTGCTCTTGGGGTATAGAAAAAAACCCTGATAAGCTTGAGATGAAACATTGAAGTCGTTTTGTTTGATGAAAGAAAAATATTTTCCACCAATAATATTTGTTCTTCATCACAAATGGGGACCAATCTAGATGCCTTGCACTTAAAGTAAAATAAAATCAGTTTTGGGTTCCAAGGTCAAAGGGCAAAGTCACAACTACTGAAAAGAAAAATGGTTTCTGCTACAAACTTAAGTTATCTACATGAATGACTATGAAACACAGGGTGACATTCATGATACTATATGAAAAGTCTTCTGCCCCCATGTTATTTATAGGAGGGCTTGTAAGTTAGCAAGCATTCTATAATGGGAAGTGGTGTTTAGTGCTGTCAGATTACAATTTTGTCCTTTCATTTCCAAATGAAAGGTCAGTATGAGCCAGGTATTGGAAATGGCCTGTTCACTTGAGATGAATAGCAAGAGTTGCATGCTGTAAAGATGTGTACAGTTTATCAACACGTTAGTAGTACACTGATTTTCATATTATGTCAGGATAATAGTGCCAGCTCAGGAAAGAAATTAGAGTTTTGATCAGTTTTTATTTTCTTAAGGAGAAATGATACATCGGATCTGACTAAACTGTATTACATTATACCTGATCTTGAAAATAGATTAACTGTAATTTTATCCAGATTTTAAAACTATTAAAAAATTTTGTTGTCTTGTCAGTTAAGGTTTTGCATCCTTTTTCCTGGGGAAATTGAGCTATTTTGTTTTGTTTTTCGTTTTAGTAGTTGATTGACTGTTTTGACAAATACTGATATTACTAAGGTACCTGTTCTTGAGGAACTAAAGATGATGTTTCTATGGGAGTCAGGTGTAATTGTAATGCATTTACTTAAATATGATCAGTGGCTTATCTTCTTCCATTTCTTCAATATTCAGGTTTTCTTTATGCAATGTCATATAGAAAATGTGCCATACATAAAACTTTATTTTAGAAAAAAAATGAAATCGGTAGTCAACATGTACACACTTTACAATTTCTTCTTGTCAGGTGTTTTTCTTTCTTTTTTCTCTTTATTCTTGTGAGGATTTTTGGTAAATCATGTAGAGACTTTTACAAATGTAACTCTTCATTATTAAATGATTAACAAATACCATTAATTGTAATGGAGTAATTAGCCATATTTTCTTTAGCCCCCAGCAATCCATGTTTAACTACTGCTTTAAAGTGTTTGTGCCATTGCAATCCTTTATTTCTATAATTTCTATTTTAATCTTTTATTGTATAATCATGGGCATACATTACAGAAGACTGATCATTTTTATGCCATGACATATTCAGTGGCAGGCATCCTCCAGGGCATGGAATGGATAGCAATTTTTAAATTTACCTGTATGGTGTAAATGTAGCTGGATAAAACCAGGTGATTGGCTGGATGCATGCAATAGACCATTGGTTGCACCTGTTTTTTCTGTGTTGATTCATATAGTGTTGCCTATTTCCATCCATCTGTCAGATCCGCACAAGTTATTTTTGTTGGTTGAGAATTTCATTTCTGCTCGATAACTTTTGAAAGATCTTCTGGGTTCAGATCAAGATTAGTTAAATTTGCAACATTTTCTGACAAAATTTGACCTAACTTTTTGCCTCATTTGGTTAAAACTTTGCCCTTGCATTTTGAAACAGGGTTTCTTCACTTCCATCATTTCGTCAAAGGCGATGGTGTCATATGGATATGGTTCTCGGTTCCCAGTTTCATTCTAGTCCTATAAATCCAAATAATGCAATTCTAGAGCCAATTTCTGCAGGTCTCCTACAAATGTTTGGTTTAGCGTTTTATGGCACAGGTCCATGAAATCATCTGTTGATATGACAGTTTTATTGATCAATCTTACTGTGAGTAAATGGTTTGCATGAAGTTGGACTGTTTAGCTAATTAGTTACCTCTACACAAAGTTTAAATTGTTTTGAGAATTCTTAGCTGTATATGTATACACCCTGATCAGTGGCCAGGCTGTGTCTTGGTGCATGGAAAGTGTGATGATCTTTAATGTACCACAGTCCTCCCTCATTCTGAACTGTACATTGTTAAAAGGTATTCCCATTCAGAACATGGTCTTGTATGAGTTGACAGAAATTATGTTGCTTGTTTAAATCCGGTAATTCCAAAAATTTCCCTTACAGTTATTGGTCAATCTTCACGAGTGTTTGAATATTGCTGTCGGCAAACAAATATTGGTAGAGCTACCAATGACAGTTAGTATCACATATACTTGCTTATAAGATGAGTCCAACTGCAAATTGCACAGACCCAGATCTGCCGGCGCATGATGTGCAGGCAGATATGGGTCTGTACAGTTTGTTAGGGGTAATAAGTAGAACAAACAACATAGATCCTGATCTGCCGGCACATTAAATGATATTACAGATCAGGATCTTTTTTGTTTGCAATTTGACTTGACGTATAATCGAGTATATATGGTAGTTCCAGATCTTGAATTGTATAATCTTTAATTAGATGTAACTGATGTGGTCAGTAATGTGCTTTTGTTAAATATGAAGCATGGAATTTCATCCAAACGTGCTATAATGTAACATTAGAAATATAATACATTACTTTGTTTTACTGTATAACAGTGTCACAAGGCAATTTCTTTGAGCATTGAAATATCTCAGCACTTATTGAGTTTATTCGGCATTAAAATCCTGTTAAACAAATAAAAATTTGATGTTACAGTTTGAATAATATAACATACATCTCGATAACAAACAGCAGAGCACCTAATTATGATATTATTTAACTCCTTTGATATATTTCATACATCACCGGTACTCGTGTATATATCATGTGCCCAAACTTCGTTAATTACAATATGCCAGAATAGTACCTCATCTTTCAAAGATATATTATTCTTCAGACTGACATAATACTGTGAATTCATTTTGTTTTTATCAACTGTTGTTTTTAATATTAACAAATATCATACTTTGATTGGTACTTAGTCTGGACATGCCTCTTAAACGTTATGTGTTAAGGGTTTTATAGTCAGAACATGCTTGGGCTTTTTCAACAGTGATTGGAAAAACATCTTCGAAATAATGCAGAAGCTGCAAATGCATGAGCATTGCACAAATTGACATTATAGGGTATCACAGATCATTGGAGCATTCATTACAGCCACCTGTTGATTTAGGTGATTTTCTAATGTCCAGAATATGTTTTTCTTTTCCAGTTTAAGCTTGTTCAAAAACTTGATTTTACTTAACTTGCATGAACAGTCCCCAGAAGTTATAATATTTTTATTACGGTACTAATTTACATTGCATAGTTCAGCATTTGACTTTGGTTTGAGCCATTTTACATTTATTTCCCCTTCTCATGCAGCATCACTTCATTGAAGTATTTCCGAGGTGGATTTTTGTTTGAAAAGCCTGAAGTTGTTCTGAATGAGAGGTCCTATCAATCCATTGTTCTTTGAAACTAATAACCCCCACCCCATCACACAATATCCTATTAATTTGTAGTACCTAAACTTAACAAGACCAGCGGGGGAGGATTGCTACATTGTGGTTCTTTTCATATTTGTGGGAAATCTTGTTCAAGGTTTTGAAAGTTAAGTCTTTTACATGTTTCAAAATTAGCAGCAATTTTAAATTAATGATATGATTGTTGAATGATTATGAGCTGTACAAATGCAAATTCTGATATTTTTGTTGTACATAATTATTATGCTTAAAGGTTTCATTCAATGTCTTTTAAGTTCACAAATCTGTCATGCCTTTTACAAAGTTGCTGCCAGAATGAACATTTGCATCAGATTAGAAACAAAATGTCAGCATAGGAAAAATGAGTTTTCATTTTAGTTATGTAACGTGATTTCTTGTTATGTAGAGTCTGTATAACTGGTAGGAACTTTGAAACTGGAGGTGACTGTTGCATAGTAAAGCTGCTTCTACTGACGGAAGTTTTAATGCTTTAGTTTAACTTGTTCACCCCTGGAGTTTCTTTTCATTTTCAAGGGTAGGATATGCATTTTTGGGTTTACTTCTGAATGCATGCAAATACGTCTGCTTCTGAGTGATTTTTATTTAGCCAGATGCCTTGTTGTATAAAAGACATTTTTTATTGTTTCACTCATGCATGTGGAGAAATGTAATTTTTTTAGTTTTTTGTGTGTATTGGACCAACGATTATTGTGTCCTGGCCACTTTTTATTCCAGACCTCAAATGTATCCTACTTTTTGCTTAGGTTCACCTGTCCATTTGCAGTTGGGCTGGTCTGCTTAATCTCAGGCCTAAAGATCTAAAATATGGACACAAACTTCAGTTCCAAAACCAGTCAATTTTGGTATAAAGATAAGAAATCTTTATTCCAAGGTTACATAGGCCATACATCTAATTAAAATATAGATATAAAATAAAAGTATTTTAAACATAAAAAATTATATATATGTCTTATGTACAAATATACAGACACATCTACAACAACAGGCTGTGTCCAGCATTGTTAAGAATGAAATTACGAAGCACATTCAAGGAGTTAATTTGTTCCATCTACTTACAATACATAATTGAAAAGAATGTCTTAGTTCCAGAGATTTCAAGATACAGTTCTTACTATTAGATATTCTTGTCATCATTGAGAATGCTCAATTTCTCATTATGTCAACAAAATTGAATTGTAGAACTACATCTCGCTACTTTTCTGAAATACCACCCAGTTTGGTATATCATAAATGATGTTGATGTTAGGTAGCTCACAAGTAGGTTTCAACCTCATGACACAATAACATGGCACACAGGATTAATAAAAGTTAATTCCTCAACACAAGTGAAATTTTGCCAAATATTTCCTCAAAAGTCTGTTTTTCTTTATAATATATCTTTTCAGGCAAAAACCTCAAATTTGCATGGACTTCTCCATTCTATGTCAGTGTAATAAACAGTTCCATTGCTACATCAGTAGAAAGCAGTTCCAAAATTTTACATTACTTTTAGGACAGAAACTTTTTACAAATTTTGATTGTACATATAATGCTTCAAATTGTGTACTTTGTCTGATGAATGTTTTCATGTAAAAACAAAGAGAATATTATTTTCGTTAACTCATTTTTCTGCCCAGATTTATACAGAGAGTCTTGCAGGGGTGTGTATACCATAGCAGCATGATATAACACTCCAACAGGCTTCCATGTAACATTAAACAACAGAGTTCAATGATTGTGAGTTTATCTGTGAGGATTTGGGCTGCATTTTTTAAACATTTATTTCTGCATTCAGTCATTCATTTTTGTGTGATGGTAGACTTGCAGTCATTGGTTTGCACTCATTACTAATCAAGGCCTAATTTCTCCATCATTTTCAGATATTATTATGACTGTGATGACAGTTAAAATCACTGCTAAAACAATTATTAAGTTTTTAGAAATGTTGTTGAGTGTAATAGGTATATGATAATGTATGAGTGACACCAAATGTCGAATGGTAACAGGTCATGCAAATTCCGCCACTGACAATTTACATGATTCATGTACAAAACTAATTATAAAAAAAGTTAATACTAGTATTTGAGGTCTGCTCTTTTATGTTTGAGGTTCATTTTTATGCATTCTTGACGGCGCCTTTTCATTGTTTACTTGAATGTATATAGAGGGTCAACAGTGTTGACACACTTTAAAATCTATCCATTCTGATGGGGAGAGAGATACTTGGTAGGAGAGAAAAGGAAAAGAAGAAGACAAAATAAAATAGGAAATAAGGTCTGAAGAACTTACATAAGGTCAGATATACTACTTAAATGGTAAAAGAAAGTAGTTCCGAAAGTGATATTGCCAATCACCATTGTGGCAATTATAATTTTTCTCCCAGTGATATTTATCAGTATCTCATTATGAAATATATAATAAAAAGTGTTATTAACTGCTGCTTAACACTTTATTATAAAAAGATTGTTTTTGCAAAATTGTGTTCATACTGCAGTTTGTAATTTACAGTGATATTCCTGTAAGAGATCAAGTACTATTCAGCTGCAGAATAATATCAAGATTAACGCTTAAGTCTGCTGTTAAGGCTACCTTGTTCATTTAGGCTTTCATTATGTTGAATTTCCTTGAGTTTAAGCATAAAATACAAAACAAGATAACTGCTCCATTGGTCTAGTGGTTAGAGCGTCCACTTCAGATGCGGGAGGTTCGAACCCCAGCCGAGTCATACCAAAGACTTACAAAAGTGGTACTAACAGCTGCCTTGCTTGGTGCTCAGCATTAAGAGGTTACTGTTAGGACTGGTTGGCCTGGAGTCATGATAATGTGACTGGGTGGGACATCATGCTACATGTCTGCGGCATGATGCCTCAGTGCTACATATCACTATAAACTGTCACACTGCAGACATCATAGCGATATGACTGAAAAATTGTTAAAGCTACGTTAAAAATCTAAACCACACCACACACCACACAAAACAAGATAGAGGTCAGTGTCTTCATTAATACATCACTGGTTTTCATATGCAGAAAAGTTCTGAATCTGAATTTTAAATGTGAAGCTTGGTATGTCAGTTTTGATACCAACAATAGATTACCATTTCCTTGCTTACCTTTCATGGATGGAGAATACTCTCATCCACGTCAGAAATTTCCATTCAGCTAAATGGAAAGTGTCTGAAAGTCTAGAATTAAAAAGAACACAGACCTAGTCAGTCCCCCAAATCATGACGGAGAGTCTTGTGCCATTCATTATCACCACCAATATTTCTGATTTATTATTCTTGCAGAAATTTTTTATTTGCAGGAATAAATGTTGCACAGGGATGGGATAAATGTGGGCATATAAAAGCCCGTTGGGATATGCACCAGACCTGAATGTTTTGCACTAGTTCACAGTGCAAGGATGGTTATCTCTTCAGTTGTCTATATTCAGATGAGGTATAGGACTTTGGTGGAAGTAGGTGAACTTGTAAGGGCAGGTAGAAAGGTCCTACTTTCTCATCAGGAGCATAGGGTTTCCTTCTTTGAGTTCCTTGGGACTAGAAAGAAGAAAACTCTTCCCAAGGGAATATAGGATCCTTCTCTGTACTCTCAGCAGTCCAGGATCTTCCAAGGGCAGATATACTTGGGCAGAGAGTGAGTTGCCCTCCTCCCCCATGAGGGAGGAGCAGCATCCTCTCCAAGACTTTAGCCTGCTTTTGGCAGAGTGAGTCACGCACCCCCTATGAGGTAGGAGCAGCACACCAGTGATGGTGTAAAGCATATTAAGCCACCCAGAATAGGAGAATAGTGAGCTTGACATGAGTACTGAGGCCAGACTTTCTGGAACTTTATGTCCAATAGGGGATGGAATTTTCTAATGTGGCTGTACGTAATTTCCATCCTGGAAAGGGAAAGTATGAATTAGCAGTAGGTGGAATTAATTTTACCTCTAAAAATACTACAGAGTTGTCTGACTGTACAAAAACACATTCTTACCTATGATATTTGACCCCACTATCATACTGTTGAGGAATAAATTTGCATACACAGATAGATTAATTGGGTAGTTTATTTGGGCCAATTTAAGTATAAGAAAAGGCAAAGCTACCATATATACTCCTTTATAAGTTGAGGCAAACTGTAAACAATAAAGATCCGGATCTGCAGTAGCATAATGTGCCTGCAACTCATGGTCATTGTTTGCTCTACTGGCTACTCGTAACAAACTGTACAGACCCAGATATGCTGGTGCATTATGCAATGACTGATCTGGGTCTGCAGTTTGCATTTGGTCTTGACTTATAAGCGAGTACATATAGTATGTACCTGCAACATGCCTGCCAAGTATGGACAAATCCCTTCCTAAAATTATGCCTGCTAAATGCATACACATTCTGTGTAGTACTACTGGTTCTGGTAGATAGCAAAGTCGTCTTTGCCGACACACTCTACACAATGCAATACTAAATGTTAATGGATATTTTTATATCTAAGTGTGAATATGCACGTAAGTAAAAGTCCAGCCATAATTTATGTTGACCATGCCTTGGTGGAATTCGGCATAGTGATAACTTTTGCATCTGTTTGCATGTCTGTACATCGATCTATCCACACCCTATCTTAGGTCAGTATTAAAGATTTTTTAGATTAAGCTCAGTGTTAAAATTTGCTAAATAAATTATGGCTTTGACAGTAAGAGAGTCTGTAGTTGTCTCGAAAGGCTTCATTTTCCAATTCAGTATTTACTTGGAAGTGTTTATGTTGGGTGTACTTTTCTGAATGTAAGCTTAATATTATAGAAATCCTTTCCAGTGCGCTCACTGATTGATTTTCAAACATGTCACATTTGATTTTCTTTTGAGTGGGTCTTCTTCAGAGATAGTACTATTTCTGTGTTCATTAAATTGTATATACTCTTATCAGAATAAGAGCATAGTTTTGCTTGAATAAAATGGCTTAACTTTGAGTACATACGAAACTAAAATCTAGCACCAATATGTTTGTGCAACATGTGACGATACATTGAATAAAGCATGTTTTGAAACCTTTTGCCAGACTTCAGTTGTAATAGAAATTGAAAACTGTCTTTAAACATAACATTATTACACATATTTAGGGTTTTTATGAAATTTAAGGAATCTTTTGAAAGTGGAACTATATCTTGAAACCAGAGTTTTTGTCAGATATTTTAGGACTCGAAAGATGTAATTAATCGAGATGCAGGAGTATAGTGTAATCACAGAGTGCCCCAGTGTATCCGTGCATAGTTCTGCAATCCATACACAAGGATGCTGTTTTGCAGTTGGATCGCCAGTTACATTTAGAAGTGTCTTTTTTAAGGTTTTCTTTGTGTAGTTCCAATTTTGATCAACTTATTGCATTTTATTTTCTTTAGTATTACATCTCCACTACAAAAGAGCCTTGAAACCAGTGAAGCTTAGGAATCAATTAGCTGATTCTGATGCAATTTGGTGTACATATTATCTAATAGATCTAGCTGTACTTTTTGTGGGTTTTGACTCCTTAGTTGGTTAGAGTTGTGGCTCCTGAATATTAAGTTATATAATATCTTCATATTGTATGTTGCTTTGTAACAAGCATAACTTTGTGACCTTTCCAAAATATTTGATGCCTTTTGGTAGGTGAATTGCCTGTTACATTTAAATGTGCAATTTAAAATGCATCATCATTTCAGATCGAATTTTTACAGAGATATTGCCCTATAACCATCAGTTTTACATCTCTGTTACTATAACAACAGATCATAGTAGCTAGCGTAGCTTAGGAACCATTCAACTTATTCTGATACAGTTTTGGTGTATATATTGTCTCTGAGTCCTAGAAGAGCCTTTTATACACCGTTTCCCTCATCAGCTCCATCTTCAGTAGTTATGGCCTTTGACGACTGATTTAATATTTTCGTGTGGGATATTGCTCGTCACCAGCGTAGCTTTGCTTTTAAGAAAATGTCATTGGGTATGTGAATTGCCTATTACAAAAAATATGTGGTTTTGAAGGGGTTTGCTTTAGTAGGATAATTTTTTTATATCTCAGTAGATCATAAACCAGGAGAGATTATGGGATGGTCTTTTGCTTGCAACCATCCATTTGTTAGCGCAAGAAGTTTGTTATTGCTACTCCTCCAAAACTGTTTGGAGGATTACCATGAGACTTTACACATGTATTCATCCTGTGGTCAAATTGGTCATAGCTGAAAATGTTCATCAGACATCTGAGAAGGCCACCATGGCAGCCAGCTTGAAATCTTTTTATTGCTACTTCTCCTGAATAGATTGACATATCATTATTATATTTTCACTCAAAGCCTTGTGATATCTAGTTAGTCCAAAATGAAATGGTCCTATCTGATATCCAATATGGCCACCACGGTAGCCATCTTGAAAATCTTGTTTCTTTTATGTGGTTGGTCATATCAGCTTGTGGTTTTTAGTTAAAGACTTAAGATGTCTTATTGGTCGCTTTGTCATTTATCCAACCGTTAGCACAAGTTTGTTTTCACTACTCCTCCTGAACTACTTGGATGACTGCCCTGATACTTAACACACACATTCATCCCAACGCCTACTTGGTACTAAGTGAAAATGGTGCTGATCAGATGTTCATTATAGCTACCATAGCAACCGTTTTACAAATCTCATTATCGCTACTCCTAACGTTGCATATTTTCTTGTCGCTACTTCTGCTCTTGTTGGTCCTAAATGAAAATCTTATTATCGCTATTCCTACCGAGTGGATGGTCATTTCAACAGAGGTTTTTAATAAAATTCTTATGATATCTAGTTGGTCCTAAAAGAAAATAGTGTCAATCTAACATCCAATATGGTCACCATGGTAACCATCTTTAACATCTTGTTGTTACAACTGTACCTGGACAGAAAGTCATATTAGCATGGAGATTTCACCAGAAGACTTCGTATGAGATCAGGTCGGTATTAAATGAAAATGGTGCCGATCTGACATACAATATGGCCACCACACATTGACAACCTTGAAAGTCTTGTTATAGCTACTCATGAGTGGATTATAGTATCAAGACAAGATTTTTCACTACAAGACTTCTTTTGAAACCTGATTGGTTGGAATGAAAATGGTGCCAATCTGAATCCAAGATAGTTGCCACAGCAGCTATCTTGGAAATCTTGTTATTGCTAGTCCTTCTAAACGAATGTCATATCTTGAAAATATTCTTATCTCTGCGTCTCCCGAATAGATGGTTATATTAATATGGGATTTTCACCAGTATACTTACTATACTATGTTGGTCCTAGATGAAAATGGGTCCAGTTGTATATCCAATATGGCTGCCATAACATCTGTCCTAAAAAGAAGTGTTGTCACTATTCACCCAGAATGGATGGTCATTTTGAAGTAAGATTTTCACCAAAAGAATTGTAATGTCTGTTTTGTCATAAATGTAAATGGTGCAGAACTGACACTTTGTATCTGCAGCGTAACAGCTAATTTGAAAAATTGTTATCGCTGAAGTATATCGGCGACATTTTCATCACTCGACAGTTTAAAGGAAGAAATGGTCTTATCTTGAATTCCCTTTCTTCCAGTCGAGCATCAGTCCTTTCGAGTAGCCCTTGTATTTTAGCGTTATTGACCTTTACATATTAATATTACACCTTCACTACAAAGGATTTGTGTAACCACTTACCTTTTTTGTCATGTTAGCTTCATTTTCGATAGAGTTATGACACTTGAGAAGAACTTTCCTTCACATGGAATATTCGTTGCAACTGGCATAGCTCAGGAACCATATCCTGATGCATGCTGGTATGAACATTATCTGATAGACTTGTATACACCTCGTAAGGGTTTAGTCTTCTTGTAACAGTTGTGGACCCCTGACTAAATGCTTACAGATAACTTTACCAAAATGATTTGATTACAGCCCAATATGGCATGTGAATTAAGATTGGTGACATCTTCGAGTTTTGATTTCCGGCATTGTGACCTCATTAGCATAGGTTTTGATGAATTTCGATGAAATTAGGCATGTTGCTTTATATTAATGAGACATTGAATTGATTTATTTCAAGTATTTAACATTATTTAGGAGCGTTATGGCTCATTATTGCTTGCCCTCCAAACTTCGCTTTGCACATAATGACTTCACCAAGGAATATTGCATTTCAGGCCAAGTTCTAATGCACCTTTATACTGCTGAGAGCTGGAATAAATTTTCACATCATCATTTGGAAGAGTTATGGCTCCTGAGCACTCTTCTTCCAAACTTAGGTTTTGCAACAGAAGTTGTTTTGTTATGGCTGTTCCAAGTAAATTGTGGAGAGCTGTGTCCTTTGCAATGCAACCATTACCATCAACTCTAGTTCATATTTTATGTTTAGTGAAGTTGCAATATTAAAGAAAAACTAAGTCATCTAGTTTACAAATACATTTCTGGTTTAGGATAGGATATATTTGTGGGAAATGCACAGAACAAACGACACTTGACCTTTCCTATCTGCACTGAGTGTCACACATGCACATTTAGCCTTTACAGTCTGAATCCACACTTTGTTAATATTTTGTTTTCATAACTTAAACTCCAGATGAAAAGCGTGTTGGTGTAGAAGACATTTTTTGTCATGGTTGTTTATAAATTTATCACCAGAACGTTTCTCTAGTCTGAGAGTTAAACCAGATCTTAGGAATGTGTAGCTCCATCAAAGAAATGGAATTCATCAAAAATAGTTCTCCTTCAGATAATGTATTTTAGCTGTCGGTGCTTTGATTCGGTGTTATTTAACTTTTGCTAACGAGCTAAGCCTTTTGATAAGAAAAGAAAACTAACACGACCACATTATAATTATGCCATACATACTCGTGATAAGTCCAGGCCACAGTACAATTATGCCATACATACTCGTGATAAGTCCAGGCCACAGTACAATTATGCCATACATACTCGTGATAAGTCCAGGCCACATTATAATTATGCCATACATACTCGTGATAAGTCCAGGCCACATTACAATTATGCTATTACATACTCGTGATAAGCCTAGAGTGAAGATTTAGGAGATTTGGCATGATATTTTTTAATCAAAATATTAATATATCACACTTGGAACATTGTTCATCTAAATTTTATTAGTTCAGACTCCTTTAAGTGTTCACAAATAAAAAGAAACAAAACTGACAAAAACATATGAAGATAGTCTTTCAGCTTCTTTCAGAAAATCACGAATAATTAAGTAGGAGATTGTGAAATCAACAAGATGCCCACATCTAGTCAGACAAATAAGCAAACATACCTAAAACGGTATAACTGATCAGTGTGCTGAATCAGATTTCCCAAAATTAATGTTATTTTATCTAAGATAACGTAGGATCCAACCTGTCTATATTTACTTCTCCATCCTTATGGCGGTTTCAAGAAACTTGCACACGGTTGCTTGTTTGTAAGATGTTAAAAAAATGTTGAGAAGTTACTCAGAATGTCAATTTTTTCATAGTTTAGTGTTACAATGCTAAGAAGGTTAAGATAAAAGTTTTATGATAACATGTAAAAACAATTAGCTTGAAAATCTTTTTATCGCTATTTCTTCCAAGTGGTTGGTCATATCAACATGGGATTTTCACTAATAGTCTTCTCTTGATGACTTGTTGGTCCTAAATCAGAACGGGACCGACCCGGTGTCTACTAGGGTTGACACATTTGCCATCTTTAATTTTTTTAATATCGCTACTTCTCCTGAACGGAAGGTCATATTAACATGTGGTTTTTACCACTAGATTTCTTGTCATGTCTGCTTGGTCCTAAATGAAAAAATGGTAACAACCTGTTATTCAATATGGCCACCACAGTGGCTACCTTGAAAATTTTGCTATCACCACTCCTCCTGAATAAAACGGCATACTGACCTGGGATTTTCGCTAGAAGACTCCTTGTTATGTCTTACTGGTCCTAATATAAAATGATGTGTTTCCGATTGCCATTATCATGTTATCGCTACTTCTCTTGAATGGATGGTTATATTTACATGTTCTTATCTTCTAAAAGACTTTTTATGGTGTGTATATAGTTCTAAATGAAAATGTAGCCGATCTGATATCCAATGTGACGCCACAGTGGCCATCTTAAAAGTTTAGTTATTGGTACACCTGAATGAAACGTAATATTTTTGACCGGGGGGGGGGGGTCGCCAGAAGACTTATTATGATGTATAGTTGGTGTAACATAAAAATGGTATCTATCTGACGTCAACTATGGCCACAACGGCGGTCATATCAGCATGGAGGTTTCCACACAAATATTTCTTATGATGCCTAGTTGGTTCTAAATGAAAATGATTGGATCCGACCATATTGAAAATCTTGCTATCTCTACTTCTTCCAGTTGGCTGGTCATATCGACATTCTGATTTCACCAAAACACTTTTTATGATGTCTAACTGGACCATAAGATTTCTTTTGGTGAAACGCTTTATGAATATATCCATGTGCTGAAGAGGAGTAGTGATAACAAGATTTTCTAGATGGCCATCATAATGATCATGCAGAACGTCAGATCGGTATCCATTCATTTAGATTCATCTTGGACACCATAAGAAGTCTTCAGGTGAAAACCTTATGCTGATACGACTTTCCACTTAGGACGAATAGTGTGATACCACGATTTTGATGATAGTTGTCTTGGTGGCCGTATTTGTTATCATATCGACACCAGTTTCTGTTAATACCATCTATTCATCATAAGAAGAAGTCTCCCCATGAAAACTACATGTTTACGAGACTTTCCGTTTAGAAGTCTTTTGAAGTCCAGTTTCGATATGACCATCCAAATCAATTCCTGATAAGTTAATGAGATGATCTTAACTCTGACTGGCTGCCTTGTGGACACTTATGAGATTTGATTTATGAATATATTTTGATAAAACTTGCTTTGTTTTATATATCAACAGGGTCTTTAAATAGTTCACTAAATAGTGAAATACACATTTTGGAGATGAAATTAGCTTGTCCTTGATTATTTTAGCTGATGGATACTTATTTAATAACAGATTTACGAAATATAAAGAAAAATATATCTAGTAATATAGGTTAACATAAGGTTTATCTTGACAAGATCTAAACTGAGTTGGATTACCGGCATACTAAATGGATATTAGTGAGAATCTACCATCATAGATACCTTATTTTTGACTACCATCCTAGATACTTTATTTTTGACTACCATCCTAGATACTTTATTTTTTACTACCATCCTGGGGACTTTATTTTTGACTACCATCATGGGGACTTGATTTATGACTATCATTCTAGACACTTTATTTTTGACTCCCATTCTAGATACTTTATTTTTGACTACCATCCTCCTTTTTTTTACTACCATCCTAGATACTTTATTTTTTACTATCATCCTGTATAGTTGTTTTCTTACTACCATCCTAGCGACTTTTTTTTACAACCATCCTAGGGACTTTATTTTTTACTACCATCATTGGGACTTGATTGATGACTATCACCCTAGAGACTTTTTTTTACTACCATCTTAGATACTTTTTTTTGACGACTACCATCCTAAATAATTTGTTTTTGACTACCTACCTAGATAATTTTTTTTACTACCATCCTAGATACTTTATTTTTGCCTACCATCCTAGATAGTTGTTTTTTACTACCATCCTAGCGACTTTATTTTTTACTACCATCCTAGGGACTTCATTTTTTTACTACCATCATTGGGACTTCATTGATGACTATCACCCTAGAGACTTTTTTTTTACTACCATCCTAGAGACTATATTTTTTTACTACCATCCGAGAGACTATATTTTTTACTACCATCCTAGAGACTATATTTTTTACTACCATCCTAGATAGTTGTGTTTTTACTACCATCCTAGGGACCTTATTTTTTACTACCATCATTGGGACTTCATTGATGACTATCACCTTAGAGATTTTTTTTTTACTACCATCTTAGATACTTTTTTTGACGACTACCATCCGTGAGACTATATTTTTTACTACCATCCTAGATAGTTGTTTTTTTACTACCATCCGAGAGACTATATTTTTTACTACCATCCTAGATAGTTGTTTTTTTTACTACCATCCTAGGGACTTTATTTTTACTACCATCCTAGGGACCTTCTTTTTACTACCATCATTGGGACTTCATTGATGACTATCACCTTAGAGATTTTTTTTACTACCATCTTAGATACTTTTTTTGACGACTACCATCCGTGAGACTATATTTTTTTTACTACCATCCTAGAGACTTTATTTTTTTTACTATCATCCTAGAGACTATATTTTTTACTACCATCCTAGATAGTTGTTTTTTTTTTACTACCATCCTAGGGACTTTATTTTTGACTACCATCCTAGATACTTTATTTTTGAAATTTTGATGAAATTTTAATGATATGTGTTGGCTCATGTATTAATAAGATCTCCATCTGTTTTCTTTATATATTTGATCGGGGATCAGGATTCCCATACGCAAGAAGAGTGATATCTGGCCCACTTGAACTTCTTGTCTTCTGTACATATCGGATCTTTCTTTTAAATTGGTCATATGTGTATATTTGTTTCTTTTAGGAAGCAAGAGGCTCAAGATGGCTTATTTCTAAATGGCAGATATATTAAAGAGAGATATCATTATTGCTTTTAAATTAGCGTGATCGTTAGACTAGAGTGATCATTAGAGTGATCATTATATTAGAGTGATCGTTAGACTAGAGTGATCATTAGAGTGATCATTAGATTAGAGTGATCGTTAGACTAGAGTGATCATTATATTAGAGTGATCTTTATATTAGAGTGATCGTTAGACTAGAGTGATCATTAGATTAGAGTGATATGGTTTCCTGATCCATGCTACAAAATATGTCCTACAAATAATACGAGTTTGAAACCACCTGCTGTCATGTTCTTTGTGTTATTACTAGACACTACAGTTTCGCATAACATGATTCTTTGTTAACAATCGGCGTCACAAAAACTTAACTCGATGCTAAAATGGACGTATTGTCTTGGTGCGTGTAAACTGTCAATGGACTGGAAACGTACCCCGTTTGTTGATAAGAGAGAGAAAATAACAAGTACGCATCAACATAAACATGTAAATGAACTTAACAGACATTGATATATCAAATATGGATCCTACACCAATCAAAATGCAAAGAAAAGAAAATTCTTAATGTCATATATTTAAGTACTTGAATTTAAATATCACAAGTATAGCAGTTAATGGCTATAACGTTCTGTGGTGAAATTACTAGTCAAGTCTGACATTAAGAATTTTCTTTTCTTTGCATTTTGATTGGTGTAGGATCCATATTTGATATATCAATGTCTGTTAAGTTCATTTACATGTTTATGTTGATGCGTACTTGTTATTTTCTCTCTCTTATCAACAAACGGGGTACGTTTCCAGTCCATTGACAGTTTACACGCACCAAGACAATACGTCCATTTTAGCATCGAGTTAAGTTTTTGTGACGCCGATTGTTAACAAAGAATCATGTTATGCGAAACTGGAAAAAGTTGATCGGTATACAGATTATTTTAGGATTGCCATTCCAGACATAAATTTCAAAATCCAGTCAGAAATGTTCGCTATTCTATATTGATTTTTACCACTGTATTAACATGAGGAGGATTGCGCGTAAAATGGGAATAATTCCGGCCATTGATCATCACTTTTCAAGAGGTAAGTTTACGATCAAAAGGTAGAATTCACTTAAACTATTAACACCATATACTAAAGTCATTATGATGAATTATTTTATTTTTAGAAATAAAATTCATCCACTCGGTGCTCGCATTTAATATACATATTTATGTAATCAAACACTACTTTTAGAGTACTTGTATATGAAATAGATCAACTAAATGTTTTTATACTCGATAATTCAAACTTTAGGTGTATTTCTTGACACGCATAACAAAGTAACTGTTTGATTACCACCTTTTACTAGCATGTGAATCTATTTTAAGGGTAGGTTCATTGAGATGAAATGTAAATCAATGAGCGCATTCATGTTTGCTCTAAATGTACGTGTGTAGCTGCTGTAGCATTTCATGTTATCCATGATCATGAATGCATTATATTAGTATACAAGAAGCCATAGTATACAAGAAACCAAATAATTAGCTGTTTCGTGTACCCCATAAAAGGCCATTAAGAAAAGCAAGGTAATTAGGTAGTTTATTATTCTCGTGTGTGTGTGTGTGTGTGTGTGTGTGTGTGTGTGTGTGTGAGAGAGAGAGAGAGAGAGAGAGAGAGAGATAGAGAGAACAACATGTTTAAAGATAGTAACAGTATTTCCATGCTAGTACTAATACTTGACAGCACAATACGACTGACAGTGACTAATACATTAAATGTAATTACGGCATTAATTTTGTCCTGTGTATCCGCATGTCAGTCGGATATGCCGACCAATCATATTTTCAATTTTTGTAATATGCTGTCAATACTGTGACCACCATCCAGCGAAAATATGTTCACTACCAAGTTACTGGGTATATATCGAAGGATGGCAGGAAGATTTTCATATAGAAAATCGTCCTCCTGTAGGAACTATGTCTTGCAAAATTTATTAATGTCGATTAGATGTGTGTGTGTGTGTGTGTGTGAGAGAGAGAGAGAGAGAGAGAGACTCAAATTAGAAAAAAATGTGATGTATTTTCCTGTTGATGAAACAGCAGATGTACGACTTCTCTCTCTCTCTCTCTTTCTCTCTCTCTCTCTCTCTCTCTCTCTCTCTCTCTCTCTCTCTCTCTATATATATATATATATATATATATATATATATATATATATATATATATATATATATATATATACACATACATACATAGCACACGCACACACACTTGAATAATGAAGTACAGTTATGTGTGTTTAAGATAATATATATTTGTACATGGAATGTTTACATAGCCATTTTTTGTCCATGGATGTAAGTTGAAAACAACATGTTTACATTCACTTGAGTTCAAGATCAGTCTTATTTACAATTAGACTAGGTTTTTCCATTGGATTGATTCATATTCGTTTAGGTTGTAGGTCAAGTGAACATGTGTATAAGTATGGATTTGATAAGCAAATAATTAATTCCTCTCCTATATCAGCCTGTGGGAATCCATGATCAAAATTTACAGTTGTGGTATTTAAAAAGTATTTATTGGAATTACTAAAGTGCTAAATGCCTTTGGAATAACACATTACTTTGGGATTATAGTGAACTCATTCAAAGACATTCTGGATTGTATCACTCTTATATTTGGATATCTAAGACTATTGGAATTCATTCGGAGCATTCTAAGCTTTTGGACTTGGATAAGATATTTAGGATTATTATGGATTTGATTCACAAGTATCTCATGAATTTTGTTTTTACTTAAATTGTTGGTTTCACTTCTTTTTGTTATATATATATATATATATATATATATATATATATATATATATATATATATATATATATATATATATATGTCGCAGAGCGTACACATTGTGGATAAGTACACATGATGGGTTGCAATTCGAGTAAAGGCGACGAAGCAGCAGTTGTTATTTCATCACCACCACCAGATTCACCAGTTTCTTTGCTCGGTCTGGAAACATTTGACTTGCTACAGTAACCGGCATCCGAGGATCAGAAGGTAAAGCAAATTTATTTTGATCCCATAACTTCATATTTAAAACAAATTTGTAATTTATAATTGCGGTATCTTGGAAACTGTTTACAAAATGAAGTATTTTTCAATACATTCTTCTTTTTAAGCTCTTATTGATTCGTTCTTGATGTCCAAGTTTTACTGTGCATTTTGTCCGAAAGTTTGTATCAGCAGGCATCTCATGCATCGATATAACAAGTAAAACAAAACTTTAGCATGGCTATATTTCCTACACAATTTCGCTACTTGAGCTTAATGTTTACAATTAAAAATTAATGCAGAATAATGTATCCGGCATGTCCGCTGTCCTAAACGTCTCACAAAATTACTGTGAGTGAAAACTACTGGTGCATCTTTCCATGGACTGTGTTAAAATTTGGCGAACATAAACATGAGGTAACTTATTGTTACACGCAAAGGGGTTACTCTACCTGGCGAATTCAACAATCGTATGAATTCTGTTGGGAGTCTCTTGTTTTCCCCTATCACCATTTACTTCTAGACAACAGTCGTTGTAAACGGTAGTTCTAACAATGCGCCAAGTCTATAAATACTTTTCCTCGAATCAGCCAATGACCACAAAATATCCA
This sequence comes from Sinohyriopsis cumingii, assembly GCA_028554795.2. NCBI lineage: Eukaryota > Metazoa > Mollusca > Bivalvia > Unionida > Unionidae > Sinohyriopsis > Sinohyriopsis cumingii. The sequence continues at coordinate 102,495,350 of CM068827.1, read as the reverse complement.
AGCTTCACATTTGCATCACAACTCCACTACTGCATGGCAACTCACAACTGCATGGTTTCTCCTTAGGAATCTGTAGAGTAACGTCAGTACTTAAAATACCATAAAATAGAAATCACAACTCAAACACCCAATTCAGGGATCTATTTTCCGATTCCAACCCCAAGTCAGTCGAAGCACAATTTTGAACCATACTTCACCTTCATTTACCGTCCACTAAATTTACCTTCATATCAACAATAAAAAGCGTCTCCAGATAATGGAACAACCCCTCCTCCAGTATTCCACTATATTCAGACCCTAACGCGCGCATATTTCACATGGAAATGCACAACCAATAAACACCTTTAAATTAAAATAGGAACTACTTTGCTCAAGCCCATTTATTCAGCTCAGATCTGAACTCAACTACGAAACTAAACCATGCCATCATAAAATCTCATCCTCACTGCACTCTGTGATATTTGTTCCTATAAATTGGCTAAATACTCGGACTGAGAAATATTTCCCCAAGACCGACCCCCCACAATCAAGCAAGTAATCACAAAAATCTAGGAAAGCTAAAAAATGGAGACGTAAATATAAATGGCGCGTACCCTATATTTGTTTATTCTGTCTTTGTGCTTCGGTTTTTTTTAATAGAGTTATGCCCCTTTCTCTTAGTTAATTGTGAATGTTTTTTTTTTGCAAAGTCTTACATACAAGTACACATTCTTCCAATTGTTGCTTTTTCTACTTGAATAACTAATTTAAGCACATCTCCTATTTTACGCTCAAGAGTAATTTCTTGTCCTCATTTACTAGAAGTAGAATAAATTTACATTCAATTTTCACGAATTTGATGCCACACCCAATTCAAAGTGAAAACACTGAACTTTTAATTAGGATACAATTGTGGAATGAAAGAAACGCTCCTTCACACTAATTTTCATTTTCAAGTTTACAAAACCTTACCTTCTACCTTCATGAAGAGCTTGAAACACAAATATTACACATTTTCAGTGGCTAAATTTAATACAAACTTCTAGCAACACAATATAGTATAGTCCTTGGCAAATGTCACACACACACACACTCACACACCGATACCTTTCTTGACAAAATAACTTTATAACTACGTATGGCCGCATGAAGAAGGCTATAATAATAATAATAATAATAATAATAATAATAATAATAATGATAATAATAATGAGGACTTTGTATAGCGCCTAATCCTTAGAAGCTCTAATCGCTTTACAACATTAGACAACACCTATAACATAAAAAAGCAATAAAAAACATATATAATGATATTATTACAGAAAACAAACACCATGAAATTAGAAAACATAAAAACATGCTGTAACTATTTAAGGTAGGGAACATTATTAGGTCTTTATGTTTGTTCTTGCAGTCGAAATAAGTGAGTTTTAAGAGCACTCATGAATGGGATCCGAAACCAGTTCCCGCTTACACTCCTTGTTGAGAAGTACAGTCAGTTATAGCAATGGCGCGTACAAAGCAAACCACAGTTTAGAAGCACTGGATTCCCCCACAGGACTATCTGAACTGCCCACTACGGACTCCGAAGCTCAAAAAGGGTGAGAAGAATCATCACTTTACACAAAATAATTAACCAAACCAAACCGAAAATTATCAAGAAATGGAAAACAACATGGAAAAACGAGGCATTGAAAACAAAATTCGTGCAACACGAGGCAATATGGCGACGAGAAAAGAAGTCAATTACCTTGAGAAATTCTTCAAGCTGGAAAGAGTAGTGATACATGACAAAAGCTACCTACAATGTAAATACAAGGAAGGAACGCAAGAAATAGACATGAGGCACATACAAAGGGAAAATATACCTTGTCTAACCACAGTAATGATAGCCATGAAAATAGCCCACCCGGAATGTATGGATAGAGTATACTCCATAAACCCTAATGGATACAAAGGCTACATAATAAGACCGAAAGGGAAGAAACCAATATTACCATATGGAGAAATGCAGATTGGGAAAGAAAAAGTGACAATAAAGGAACCAGAACCATTGCTAAGGGAGATTAAAAAACGAACAGGAGAATTACATGTTACAGACATCCCGCTGGAAATACCAATAGAAGCAATAGTCAAGCGTTTTGAGGAAAAATACAATATCCCGGTTAGCTCAGCAAGGAACAGAACGATAGAAACAACATCAATTTTAGACGGAACACGGATATTAGAGATAGAAATCAGTAACATGAAGAAAGTAAAGAGAGCCTTTTACATATTCGGATTCTTAGCAAAGACATGGTACAAAGGATGCATTTTTGACAGAACATGCAATAGATGTGGGAACACAGGTCACACACCATTTAAATGTACCCAGAACTCGGAAAATATAGGACCAATAATGACATCTACGAAAACAAGCAGCAGACAAATAGGAAATATGCAGCCACAACAACAACAACAACAAAGAACACAAGATGTGCAGCAGCAACAACAACAGCAGCAGGTACAAAAACAGGAAATACCGAAACAAGCAGGAAAAAAGATAGAACAAATACAACAACAAAGAGATGAGCAGAAGCAGCAACAACAACAAGAGCGTTTACAAGAACAAGGACAACAAAAACAAAAACAAGAACAGGAAATACAGAAACAAGCAGGAGAAAAGCAAAGGATAGAACAAATACAACAACAACAACAACAAGAGAGAGAAACTATACTACAGAAAGAAATTGAAAACAATAAAAAAGGGCTAGAAGTCCAACTGCAGCAACCCAAACAGACAAGAAATGAACAACAAGGACAACAACAACAACAACAACAACAAACAAAGCAACAACAGGTGATGGAAAATAGACAAGAAGAACAACAAAAGAAAATAAAATCACAACAGCAACCAGGGTCAACAACAACGACAACAACACCAACAGATCAGCCTCCAGAAAATGAATCACGGGGATGTAAACAACAACAACATCAAATACAAATGCAAATACAAGAAAGTCAACTGCAGCAACCCAAACAGACAGGAGGACAACAACAACAGCAACAACAACAAACAAAGCAACAACAGGAAAATAGACAAGAAGAACAACAAAAGAAAATAAAATCACAACAGCAACCAGAAAACTTAGAATTACAAGGGTCAACAACAACGACAACAATACCAACAGATCAGCTTCCAGAAAACGAATCACAGGGATGTAAACAACAACAACAACAACATCAAATACAAATGCAAATACAAGAAAGTCAACAAGAAAATATCAAGCTAATCCAACAAGATATTGAACATGAGCAACAACTAGAAAGCAAACTACACCCAAAACAAACAAAACGAAGTCTACAAGAAAAAGAAGGGATACCAATACAGCCATCATTACAAGAAAGTGACTCAGAAGTTACAGCTTTCAAATTACAACAGATCCAGAAAACACAAACACCTAGATTATTAGAAACACCCCAAACAAACAGGATACCGCAGCAAAATTCAAATGAAGACCCAGAATTGCTACAACCAATGGAAACAAGCCTAGATTTAAGGAAAGCACTTCGAAATAAGACAAAAATGAAAAGAAAAGAAAGGAGAAAAAGTCAAAAAGAGACAGAAGCAAAACCTATGTTCAGCTATGATGAATACATTGAAAGAAAGTATGGAATTTAAATAATTTTAAAAAAAAAAAAAAAAAAAAAAAAAAAAAAAAAAAAAAAAAAAAAAAAAAAAAAAATTATTACACTTTACAAAAAGCAATAACACAATAGCTAAACATACAGAATAGCAATCATAACATGTAGGGCAGGAGGGCCTCCCTAACTGGTCTGTGAAGATCAAAAAGGAGAGAGAACCCTCCAAAAAAAAAAAAAAAAAAGAAACACAAATATTACACATTTTCAGTGGCTAAATTTAATACAAACTTCTAGCAACACAATATAGTATAGTCCTTGGCAAATGTCACACACACACACACTCACACACCGATACCTTTCTTGACAAAATAACTTTATAACTACGTATGGCCGCATGAAGAAGGCTATAATAATAATAATAATAATAATAATAATAATAATAATGATAATAATAATGAGGACTTTGTATAGCGCCTAATCCTTAGAAGCTCTAATCGCTTTACAACATTAGACAACACCTATAACATAAAAAAGCAATAAAAAACATATATAATGATATTATTACAGAAAACAAACACCATGAAATTAGAAAACATAAAAACATGCTGTAACTATTTAAGGTAGGGAACATTATTAGGTCTTTATGTTTGTTCTTGCAGTCGAAATAAGTGAGTTTTAAGAGCACTCATGAATGGGATCCGAAACCAGTTCCCGCTAAAGGGAAACGAGATGACATTTACAATGTGGAGGTCTTCGCAGAGATAGATGAAAGAGCTAGAAATGTGAGATCATGTCTCTTATGTAGCTCTTCCTACAGAAATATGTACATCTATAATTCTCTTATTATCCTATAAATCTATCGGAAAAATATATATTTAATAATCATATCGGAATGCAACGACGTATCAGGAGATACATTAAAATTAATCACGACAGACTGAACAGAAGAAAAAGAAATCTTTCCTACTCTTGTCATCTTTCTGATTCCTTTTTTTAAAAACAGCACTGATGATATTTCCCCACATTTTGGATTTTTCTGGAAACGCCGTCTTGGGTTTTGTATTAAAATAATGTTGCAGTAGCATGAATACTTTTTCTTGAAATAAAGTATAGCTTGTGTAGCTTGCATTAGTGTCTGAAAATACATTTAAGTCAGACCTTTAGGCAACAGATGAGCACGCAGAAAGCTGTGAAAATTTAGTTGAATATCTTACTTCCGGCTTGGATACCAACCTACAAAAATTGAGGGCCATCTTCGGATGGGTTCACAGTCGTTTATGTCAAGGAAAATTCCAGGAAACGTACACATCGATACTTCATACGGATACATTCGGTTGATACAAAAGCGGAAGGGATCCTACTCATCATTCTAGGCTCTTTTATGTCGCTAGGTACACTATATAGTTACCAATTACACACACCCTTGTTCGTTATCTTTTTATTTAAATACCTTTTGATCTCACCTTTTTATGATTAGGAAGATATCTTTGGTATGCGTTTGTTTTTATCTGTCTAAATAAGTATTGTCGAGGGTGGGCTCAGCACTCAGGCCATGCTAGATGTTAGTACAACAGTCTAGATGTTAATATATGAAGAAAGTTAGATTCAATAAAATTATTTTACTTTTAAATGACTTTTGTAGTAGTTCAATTTTTACACCGGAAATACATTATTGTTTTTCTATGATCAGGTGTGAATTAACATTTTTATTTTAATATATCTAATTATATTTATAAATATATGGGAACTTTATCACAACAATCACTTAGCAGTGTTTTGAGATAAAGTGCTTTGAAAAAGTAAGACCTTCCAAAATGTTGACATGCATATCTTGCCAGATGCAAACGTCTCATAAAACAACAGAGCTTTAAATTGTAGGAAAGTCGGAATACCTTGCGCGATAGCGTCAGGAAATGCAAAGAGTCTTCACTATCAAGTTGGAATGACGACAAATGTACGAACCTGCGCAACACGGGGAATGCGATGTTCGTGGAGGGTGGATGACGATTAGTGTTTCCTTTGTGGGCCTTTTGGGGTGTGGGAACTTATCGAGAGGGACACTACGTTATGCAAGGTAATAAAATGAAGCAATGAAGTATTCTTTATTTATTAACAAAGCAAGAATAAGGTGCGCTTTATGTAAAACAATTGAATATTTTGTGTATATGACAACATCATATATATATATATATATATATATATATATATATATATATATATATATATATATATATATATATATATATATATATATATATATATATAATTGACTGATTACATGCCATATTGTGTAATAAACCAACTATTTTCAACTTCCACTTGCCTCAGAAAGTTTACATGCACTAGAAGAAAGGAGAAGGCTACATATTTTTTGTTGGCATTGATTAGCACTTAATAATGACTTAGTACTAATTTCTGAAGCAATGATTTACATGATCATTTCACTTTCATAAACATAGAGAGAAAACAATTAAACCTTTATTTGCATCTATGTAAAATATGAAATAAAACTCAAAGGAATTTCAAAATCAGTAGATTTTATTTATTATTTCAAACAGACAGCCACACTTTTGGGACTTACCTGAAATAATATTTGTTATTAGCTCTTCTGGCCAGGAGCTTATGATCGCTTGAATTGGTTATTCTATAACCAGTAAAGGCCTTCGCATGAATGATTTGGCGGGCCTGTATTTATGCACGGGGCCCCTTGTGAGCTCAACATTTGGAAATAAACTTTCGAACAAGTTTGACATGATATTGAACTTAAATTTTCTTCCATCGCTTTAAGTTTAATTGCTCTCCATAGATATATTTTTAAACATTACAAACACTCGGGCCCATGTGAGCGAGGGGCCTGATTGGGCCAAATCGGACCAATCGGCCTAAGGCCGGCCCTGTCTAGAACTATATTTATGGTCCAATTTAGAATGAACTTAATAAACAGACTTGTGTTATCAAGATGTAAAACGGCTATTATTATGAGTAGGATCTGCATTTTAATGAAATTCATCGCAGTTAAAACTAGATATATTTCGTATGTATTATGTTATGTTTAAAGGACACACGGTACTAATTATATGGAAAAATAGGAACCAGCCTGGGAATGGTTGAACTTGCAATAGAGTATATATGGGTTTGGCTGGCCAGGATTGGTTAATAATGTAAGTTATGTTGTAGGAAAAATAATCTTTTGAGAGCTTATCCTAGTTGTAAGTGAAAAAAAATAGAGACATTATTTTATTGATGGAATTTCAGTCCTTTAACAGTCTTGAGTTTGGAACACTCATTACTAAAATTAGCACCTGACTCTTTGGTGCGGAATTGAAAGCACATGTTTCAAGCACATGCAGGTCCAGAAAATGCATATCCTTTCCTCTACACAGAAGCTGGCATCCAGGTTTCATTGAATTTTTAATATCATGGTGTTTGCTTAGGTTTACTATGAGAACTGAATTAGTACCGCGAGTCCTAAAATACCAGTCTTAATGCAATCAAGGGGGCTAACCTACGATATCTCCTCTTGAGACTCTGGCTTGAGTTATTCCCCTTGACAAATGTTAACATCCATATACAGTAAATAAAAATTGATCAATTCAGTGAAATAATGCACATTAGGAATTAGCTGCAATCTACAACTGCAGTTTGAGTCTAAACAAGACATATTGTCACAGAAAATTTACAGTTATGGTATACCATAAACTATTTGCAGCGTTTCAAGTAGGATCCAAATTTATGTACGTTTGCCAGGAAGTAATTGTGTTTATTTCTAGGATTGATTTTGTTCCAGTAATAACATACCCAGTGCGAAAAGCATGTCCAAATGCATAAAAGATTTTGCAAAAAAAAAAATTATTTCTAAATTATTGATCACCTTTGAAATTCTTAATCATTTTGAAGACAGGTTTGATAAGCTGATCTACGTATTGTTGGAATGTTGTTAGCATTGCTATGTTAAAGTGCCTTAAGTGACATATGCAGTCTTTTTTGTTATAGCATATATTTGTGTATTAATTTTGGGTTTTTCATATATTCACTGCCATTACTCAATCTATTATTTTAAACGTCTTTTTATGTGTTTTAGTTTTTAATATTCAAAAATATCACATTTTTCATTCTCCTATAAAACTTCAGAATTTAGTTGCTAAGAGAAAAGAAAATCATGGCCTTAGTAAACACATACAACGAAAAAAGAAAAAACAAGGCCTTAACAACACATAAAACCAACAAAGAAAAAACATGACCTTAACAACACATAAAACCAACAAAGAAAAAACATGACCCTAACAACACATAAAACCAACAAAGAAAAAACATGACCTTAACAACACATAAAATCAACAAAGAAAAATCATGACCTTAACAACACATAAAACCAACAAAGAAAAAATATGACCCTAACAACACATAAAACCAACAAAGAAAATCATGGCCTTAGTAAACACATAAGGTGGCAGGGTCTATTTTCGTAAATTGGCTCCTGGCAAATTTCTTAACTTAAGCCTAAGGTGTGACTTTTTCAGCTATTATTGTTTACTATTTATAGATATGGATATATTTGTGAAACTAGGTGTTTCGGGCTTGTGTTGTTCTTGAAATTGATGTCAGGCATGTACACCTTCCATAGTTGCTCTGCAGTATGTTGATACTGCAATACCAATAGTCGACTAGGAAGAAGAGCTAGCCTCCCATAGCAGTAGACACGTGGGTTCAAGGCAAGTAGAGTATCTCAAAAAATGCTTGGATGACAACTATTCTGAATTGCATCAAACTATTTAGTAGACAATGTTTTTCAAAATTTTCATCCAGGAAAAGGGCTTGCGTTTGCACTGTGAGCACCACATGCTGTCAAAAATGGCCTTTGGATGTGAAAAATGCATGTATAAAATAGGGGTTGGGGTGCATAAACTTCTTCTGCTATGAACTGCCATTGACTTCTCTGGTCAAGCGAGTACTATTCTTATGCTTTGCTTTAATATAGGTATCTAAAAATATGAACCTTTTTGACCTCACTTGTGTATTTGATTTTTTATGATTTTTTATACTAGGTAGCTGATTGCGGCATTAAATTTGTACATACAAACTGGCCCCTGCCCCCTAAAACCAACAAAGAGAAAACTTAACGACACATAAAACCAAGAAAGGAAAAACATGATCTTAACAACACATAAAACCAAGAAAGAAAAAACATGACCTTAACAACATATAAACCAAGAAGAAAAAAAAAAAGACCTGATCAAACACATAAAACCAACAAAGAAAAAACATGACCTTAACAACACATAAAACCAACAAAGAAAAACACATGACCTTAACAACACATAAAACCAACAAAGAAAAAAACATGACCTTAACAACACATAAAACCAACAAAGAAAAAAACATGACCTTAACAACACATAAAACCAACACAGAAAAAACATGACCTTAACAAGCACATAAAACCAACAAATAAAAACTAACAACATGAAATATTTCAATGTACGTGAAGCCTTGTGACTATATAGGCCACAAATTATAGTTTCATACGTAAACTTTGCTTTTTATAGATCACTGATGACTTAGATCATGAAGGAGAGAATATGCGTATTAATTATGCCTGTATCTTTTTGGAAATACTTTATATAGGACAAAAGTAAAGAGGTAAAATTGGCAAGACAGTTTGTAATGATGGTTTTCTTTCGGTACTACATAAACATGCTTTGTGAAATAGTCAACTGTTCAGTTATTTTAAGTCAGGTGAATAAGACCAGTCGACTTGGGCAGCTTGTTGGTTTTATCACATTGACAATGGGGACTGCTCCAATTCCATTTTTTATTTTTAACCTCCTTCCATGTTTCTAATACATAATGAATCAATCATTCCATTTGAAATTTCGTAGATAAATCTAAGAGTTAAATCTTACAAATTCAACAGAACATCCTCTTTTAAAGATGATCTTTTTTATCAACAGTTGCAAATATGTATTCGTGTATGTTTTGTTTGGTAGGTGGTGAATCCGCTAGGCATGATCAAACACTCGGAAAACAACAAACCTAAGAATGTTTTCTTTTCCCGAAAAGTTTGTGTACTTTGGCCTGTCAGAAAAACAGGAATGGCAGTTTCTTAAGAAGGCTTGGTCAATAAGAAAATTAGCAGACGTTCCATTGTGTCGGCCGCCATTTTTTAAGTATGCGATTCAAGTGGATATTAGTGGAAGAGTTCATACCAAGCACGGGGAATGCGACTTTACTTTGCGATCTGGAGAAGTGATTTACTTTAGCTACATGTTGTATTACAACCATGTCGAATCAGCAGGTCACTGATTAAAACATTTACAACTCATAAAGAAATGCTACATTTTACCTTGCCACAAAATAATTCTTGTGTATATTATATACGACTTGCAGACATAGGTGTGTACAAACATAATTTTCACCAGTTAATCAAGAGGAGGACATGCCGATAGGGTATACGAGTTCAAACTGTTCTGCGATGAAGCAAAAAACTATTCCATATCCAGTTAATCCTGTGATAGATTTCGGTGTATTTAACGACACAGAGAAAAACGGTTTATCAACGAAATGTCAGAAAGAAGGAATCCTGTATTTAGCTTCACAGAGTCGAACAGTATTTGCTTTCACCATGCTCAAAAGGGTATGCGTGTATACAAGGCAGATGAATATTGGTGCATCAAAACAAGTAGAATAACTGAAAGACCATGTCTCTGTGGAAGAAGTCTTCGCTAAAAGGATGTTGAGCTTGAATGTAAAAGTGCCCGGCGAGGAAGGAGAGTACGCTCTGCAGATAAATGCTAAGGAAGAGGAGAACCAAACTGCCATTGACAATTCAGCGGAGGAAAAACAGTTCAACGAAGAAAGAAACATTTGCAATTATATGTTGGTCGCAGATGGACGAAAAGGGCAACTTTATGCTAAATAATAAAGATTAATGGATGCTACCGTCTGTGAAGTAGATAATTGTCCGCTGGAAATGATAAAATCATGGCAAATAATAAACATTACACGAATGCTATACATGCGTTTTGTTGAAAAAAGAAACCATTGTAGTATTAGAAGTATTATATGTTTTGTGCCTCGAAGTGGACACTTGCAATCACTTGCTGGCCAATAGAAACACGAAAAGGCAGATTTTATGAAGTAGTTTACGAGTTAATGGATACTGCTGTTTGTGAAGTAGGAAATTATCCACTCATAGTGATAAAATCATGGAAAATACACTTGAAATGATTGCTGTAATGTCCGTTGTTGAAAACGCCACCATGACAATATTTTATAAATAATAACTTAAACTGAATCTGTAGATTGAGTACTGTCTTTCTGAAAATACTTGACCAAGACCACGTCAAACTACGCTATCAAATGATCGTCATACCGATTTTTATATGTATAGTTGATGTTTGTCATTTTTGATGAATTATTTATGTTGTTAGAAAACGCTCATTTCTAAATGTGTGCAATAAAAGAGTTCTACCGCATTTAGATTAGGTTAGATATTTTATTGCCACAGACAGGAATAATTATACATGTCACAAGGATAGGATAAAAATTAGCTAGCTTGCTATTTCCTTTTCAGAGAAAATGCGCTAGTTCAGATTATTCAGGTAATAATGAACGTGTCTAAAGGAAGAGAACATTTTCTATGACATGCACTTCGCTCTAATAAATTCTAATTCCCGTAATTCACATTTCTTTTGAGCAAATAGGCCATGTACATTTATTACCCTTCCCATCCCCACCCAATCCTGCTTTCTTGTTGCTCATTTGGTAAAGTGTCGGACTCATACTCCGAGGATAGCTGTTTCGATACTTGCCATCGCCAGCCTAAATTAGCTGCATCGATGCGCAACTGTGATTAGCATTTAGCTCCCATTTGATCTATATAATAAGGAAATACTGTTTCAAAAGTGTCGCTAAAACCGATCAACCCTTTACTTTCAATTTATTTGCATTTTATCCATTATCCTCTTCAGGCTTTTTTCAACGATGAAAATCAGAATGATGGATGTTGTAACACTTGAACCAAATAAATATTTTACCCAAGTCGACAAAGATTTTTTTCTGTACACATGATACAGCCCCTCCCACAAAAAATAAAATAAAATATAACATCAAATAAATAAAGTATAAAGAATATAAGAAAAACCAAACCCAAAAAGAAGAGAAATAGAAAAGACCGAACTAAAATAAGTTGTATTTAAAAGGATATTTTCCATGTGATAGTTATTTTGAATGGCGGCGCATTGTTATAATTCTCTTATGTCACTTCTGCCACGAATTACACATACAAACAGCAAAGTAGAATCATACCAGCAATTTAGAACTGGAGTGCAAATGCAGAGTTCAAAATGGGAGCATAGAAAAACAAAACAAACATGAAAAACAAAACCAGCAATAACAAGAACATCAAGAAGGAGAACAAAAACAAAACAAACCCAGATACATTATTTCTCATGTGACAGCAGGGGCTATAGTAGGTCGTATGCCATACATAAAACTCATATAATTTAACGTATCTTCCTCTAGTTGCTCAAATCAACATATCACATGTCCAGTGTTCATCGGATATATTATTACAAATTATGTTATCACTGTCATCGATTTCTAAGGGTAAATGATTCCACTTTCTGACGCAAGGGTTCATAAGATATTTCTTCACATATCAACGAGAAACACTTGCTTTCTTTTCAATGGATACGTTATTTTTCAAAATAAATACATATCTAATCATCTCTGTTGACGTGTCAGTCCTTCAAAATTCATGAAAGAAAACAGTTACTAAGTAATGTTTCTCCCAGGAATATGGCAAGATTTTGCGTCTGATGTGCATCGAAGTGAAAAATTTAAATTTCAAAAGACATTGATCTGGAGGACTAGAACGTGCTTATGGAGAAAAAAGAATGAACCGAGTGACAGTCGAGGAGTTTCCGCCACGGCAGTATCGTTTGCTGTATACACGTCACTGTACAGTTCATAATAACGATTCATTTTTCCAAGGCTGAAATCTTGTATCAGATGCGCTTCTAATACCGTTTACTTAATTTTTCAGAACGTGATTCTGTAACGTCGCCCTCTTAGTAAGAGGAGTGGTTAACTGGGTTTAGCTGGCGTTATCTAGAGGATGAGCTCCCTCGATATTATAGCCCGGCGTGAGTGAAAGAAGAATGGAATTTCAACAGAGAACTGAGCGAGAATACTGGGGAGAAATAAAGCAATACGAGCCCCATTTGACCAGAAAATAACAAATTTAATTAGAACAAATTAAAAACGGCAATTCCAATTCAAGTTAGATTATATCAATAGAATTTAACAGGTGTGTCTAATTTGGATTTATTTCATCATCATAACGAGAGGTAGAAAGAGCGCAATGTCCACGACTGATTGCATCCCTTCCTTCCCTTTGACCGTATATCAACGTCTCCTAGTTCATCCTTCCTAAGCTCTATGCTTTGCCCCTTCATGGACTTCCTGGTCCTTTTATTCTGACCTGTTCTGTCTCCAGACTGTCTCGTCTTTCTCTCCAAAAGCTGTTCCTTATTGCTGTTCTCTTTCAGAACGTGTGCGTCTTAGCACTAAACCTGTCTTTCTTTTTACAAGACGACTACCTGGTCCCTTTCTTGTTTCACGAGTAAAGCACTAATCTCTTTATGCTTTCCACGAAGTCAAGACTAAGTTTCCTCTTCTAGGACATTTTCAGACTAAAGAATTTCGACTAAAGTCGTCACTTTAAAGTCTGATTGCTCTAAAGTGTACGCTCTAATTTATTCTGCCCAATCGTAGGCAGCGGTCTCTAATTTTTCCCAAAGAAATAATTCCTTTCATCGGGTTTAGACAGCTCAGAATCTGTGAACGACAGTGCGTGACAATTTCCCTTTGAAAAAATGATAAGTGGACATAGGATCCTACCAAGCGGTTAGGGTTGGTAGCTCAAATGTTTACTTTCTAAGGACCTTGTTAAGATACCCCGGTCATTTTCGTTGAGTTGGAATGCAGTCCCTTTGAAGTTTACACTGACATGGGGCGAGATGAACGAAGAAAGGTCGAAGTGACCTTTCACAAATACTTTTCTGGCTTAAATGCGGTAAAATTTAATGCTCAATGGATCCAACTTTAAAGTTCGCTGCAATTCAAAATTCGACACTTCACACATTCATATGACAGCGGTTGCCTAAAAGTTACGCAATATTTAACGCAATATACAGTGAGGGCGAATGAATTAAATTAAAGTCCAACAATAATACAAAATCTTCTTTTATTATGAACAAATATCTCAAAATCCCTAGAACCCTTCTTTATGTCAGTGGCTTAGCCCTGCCATTTCAGTGGGGGTGGGGGGTGTATGATTAAGCTGAAATGTTGTAAGCATGTAAATATTGAGGATTCGAACATGCACTGAAATTTAATTTCCAACAGATGAGAAGGCAATTATCGAATCTACTGAGGTAATTTACTTTATTAAGTGTATGGGTTTCCTTCTTACATTAACAATTATGCCCAACTTTAAGTATTTTGGTCTACATTAAAGATTATTATCAATATTAACAATTATTGACACATTTAACAATTATGGACTACTTTAACATTATGGACTAAATTAACAATTATTGCCGAATGAACTGATATTACAATTAAATTTATGCAAGAAAAGACAGCAGGGTGACAAAATACATTCCAAAAAAGATCTTAATCCTCTCAGTTCTCAGTAAGAATTAAAATAGTAAGACTTAATTGCTCTTATTATTTCAAGATCACATTAATCAAAACAAAGCACCATGTAATTATTGTTCTAGACGTCATCGGTTTGAGTGTTGAAGGTCATGCTTTCGCCATCCTTAGGTGCCACTACACAGTTGTTTTATGACTGGCCGTGGTTACATTTTGTTATTACTGAAGATATACCCACACTTTATCTCATTGTTACTCCATCACTTTTACAGGTGTGTGAAGAATGCATGATTTCATGTTGTGTACACAAGCGAACGATTCTAGTACATAAACACATTTCTGCTAGGCGTTCGAGATTATGTTTTCGCTTACAATGGCTATGAGCGGCTGCATATTTTCTCTTGGCTTTATTTTGATGTGTTAAACATAATTTTCATTGTAAGCGATTTTGTGGGAAAACGGTCCGTTCACTGTAAAGTTTCTCTTTATCAAAGTATGTATCTTGCACGCTGTTATCACTGCCTGGTCTATGAAATTTCCTCGAAGTTATAAGGGAACCGAATATGTCCTCAAACCCTTCAGTGCCAATTCAGCAGTAAAAATTCTGAATAAATACCAGATGTTATGCGCTAAAGTTCAACGTACCCGAAAGATCAAGATGAATTCATGGGGGATCCTATGCCTGTTTGCTAAACTCTCCCTCTTCTATTAAATCAGCACGAATAAGGTACGAAGAATCAGTGACAAAACTCAAAACAACTGTAAAAGATAGAATAAATTTATTACTATCCACCAGGAATTTAAAAGACTTAGGCAGAAACAGCCTCGAATAATTCTTCACCAGAAAACTATACTGAAAGCTTCGCGTGAAAAAAAAAGACGAAATAAGGGTTCCTTTAAATGTCTCATCTGCTAACGCTGAAGATTGCAATAAAATGTTGACTGTTAGAGACCTATAATACTCTCGTGTTCCCGTCCTTGACACTTCAGCAGAATCAGATAAAATCCATTTCCATCCTCACAGGCATGTACCTGACACAGCTCTCAATGCATTAATAAACATCTGGGGAAAATTGCCACTCTTTATTACGATGGCACAGATATTGATTTCAATATCTCACCTAGAGGGGACCATATTGACTCTTCCAGCCATCGTGCCATTAACACTAACAAGTTGATGTTATAAGACCATTGAATCGGTGATAAATAACAGACTCTTCTGCTATCTCGAATTCAACTAAATAATCTCACATTTTAAGTACGGATTTAGACTCCAGAGATGGACAACTGACAAAAAAATTAGACTTGAACTTTTTTCAGAGAAGTTTTCACATGGTAAATATATTTTTTTACTCGGAGAAACATTGTGACACCACGAGTTACTTTTGAAAGAAGTTTTACATCTTTATCTCATATACTTTATATACAGCAATAAATGTTATATAATTAGGATTGTGCTCATGTCATTCAACCATACATATATATATATATATATATATATATATATATATATATATATATATATATATATATATATATATATATATATATATATATATATATATATATATATATATATATATATATATATATATATGTGTGTGTGTGTGTGTGTGTGTGTGTGTGTGTGTGTGACCCATGCGACAGAGAGAAATCTACCTGTTTTCCTAATCTTACTTTTCCAATCTCACTCTGGTTATCTCGGACATGTCGTCTCAGTCATGGTGTCCAAGCGCTAGGACTGGAACAACTATTAAAAAGAAACATTTTAATTTTTCTGCAGGGCCTGGCGGAGTTGTGAATAAATTCAGCAGCAACAACAAACATAGATACATAACCAAAAGAAATTCACTCATAAAGCAACTTAAGGTCTCTCCAACTTTGATAACACCACACAAAACAGTTTGACACACACACACACACACACACACACACAGAGCCAAAACTGCACTTACCAACGACAGCGATTCATTCATCAATCTACATGCTATTCCACAAAAGATTTCCATGTAGCTTATCATTGCACTAGTGATAAGAACACTTACCATATTTTCAGGACAGAAAATATAAATTTCCCAAAAAGCCATGAATTAGAAATTTCATGATGTCACTACACACTGTTAAAACTGTACCCGCTAGACATATTGTACTCCACAGAATCGTACCTTTGCCTATCACATAATGTTTTCCAAATTAGAATTGATGAAAGTTAAAACTTAAGAGTATAAAATATATTAATTAATACTTGTTAATTTCATATGACATCCATCGATTAAATGTGATAATACAGCAATAATATCAATTGATTCTGTGTTTCTATTTTCTCATGCGTAGAACTTGTGCACTTAGGGTTGACATGTCACATGTCACCCTATTGCCCTCATTAACATATTGGTCTTAATGCGCATTATTTGGAAAACAAAAATACTTCCAACACATAACAATTATAACTTTTTTCTTGATGTTTTTTTCCTTTCCTAAGAGCGGCATATACAGATAGATTCTATTTAGATAATTATTTAGATACAAAAATGGTGACCTCTATGTAGAGTGAGAAGCAATGCTAGTACCTGATGAATACTGTGTTTTGAATCTGCTGACTAAACTACAAAGGTATATTAATTGAGTTGGAAAAAATGGGTCAGAAAAATAATCTATGTCGTTGTTTGTACCAAGGCAAGGAAATCCCTGTGCCGGGCTTACACTGTTTGTCTCCCCACGGGACTACGTCTCTTGGGGAGAAAAATAATACAACCCCTTGACTAAGATTTCCTTGTCTCGGTCTAAACCCCAACACAGATTCTATTAATCTGTTGTGTAAACTGGGGTGCAAATGTATGCATGTTTGGCACAGCTCGTAACAATGGCTTGGCTAATATCATATATTAATAGTTTATATTGGATAGATGCAATTTTACTGCATTTTAAAATGTATTACATCGTATCGTATGAAACAAAATAATGAAATATTATGTCATACATTTTAAGTATTTAATCATCTTTAGGCAAACCATATGATATAAATACAAACTTTAAACAAAACTTAATAAACAATACTGTAGTAATGATTGAACTCCTTGGGTAGGAATCACAAGAAAACTTACACCAATGAACATTACGCAACTGGTTTGGCTTAAACGATAACAATAACGTCAAGGGTTAATGACGTCATCTTTTTGGTCAGAGAAATCAGAACACTTTATTAACAACCCGAGATCTTGAAGGAACTTAAACAGAGAAAGTGAATGCTCGATACCAACTATAATTATATGACATAACAAGAAGAGATTAATGTGCAGATAATTGATATATGTATCTCTATACAGTACACACCTTTCCAAAAAATCAACGCTGATTTTGTGTAAATTGATTTTCTTTGCAAAACGTGATTGAAATTAGGACACTTCAGTCTGTTTTGGGATCAATCTTTGTTGTCTGGATCGTGATAATAATTATAAACAAAGAAAGACAATATATTGGTACTTGGGATAAATATATATGAAATATTTTACCTTTTTAAGTACAAGTGACACTGTATGAAGTTTATTTATTTTCACACCACGAATGACCTTTAATGTTCTTAATTAAAGGCAGGTTCTTCAGCATCACATCATAACACTTTGAAACACTTAATTAGATAAACGCAGAAACCGATGACTTTTTCAGGAGCTCTCCTTTACGTTACTGTCCTCTGTCTGCTGATTCTGCCACTCCTCTAACATACGTATTATTTTGTTTACCTGGAAATAATGTAACACATTGTAGATATTACAATTCTATGTGGGGCATTAGTAGTCTTCATTGTAAGCAAGCCGTGATGGCAGTTTAGTTTCTTACCTTCTAAATTTTACTGAATTATATCAAAAACTGATAGTGTCGACAGAAAAATAAGATATACAAGTAAACAATTAAACTGAACAAGACTACTTTTCATACCAAGTCAACTGCGCCAAAATCTGACTATTGTGTATACCTCCATCGGATATCAATGTAACGGTAAAACAGCAAAATTCGTGTACGGGTTGCTCAATTTGTGTCCTAACTTCCGGTGTAAGAACAGGCTAAAGGTGCGTTTCGATGTTGAAGGGGAGTATTGACGTATAAAGAGTACCTTGTTGGTCCTTACCCAGACGAAAAATGTGCCCGCCCCAGGGCTAATGCTGCGTATACTTGATTCAACATAGTCCTGTACAAGATCTCGCACCCTGCCGATCACAGCGGGTGTTACGTGGTCGGTGTCAAAATGCTCCACACGGTACGGTAAACTTTGATTTCCCGTTTTTCCGAGCAAAAGCCTTATATCTTCCCACGTCTGGAATAAGAAGTTAAACAAAACTTTTTCAGAATTTCCATGTTATTTTTGCCTTCATTTCCTTAATTGCTTTTTGTTTAAATATTTTTTTCTTCACATAATCTTGAAGATGAATTTATATGAAATCTGTCAAACTGCTTGCTGTCAAGGAACAGAAAACTGACGAAAATCAAATTACAAAAGATCCATAGGGTTATTGACCAACACGTTTTAGCGAACCACTCAGGTGGAAGACAGGTAAACAAAAAAAAAACAAAAAAAAAAAAAAAACAAACCCTTGGGTGATTAGATTGGCCAGTTACCAATTTATAGTATACGCTAATTGCTTTCCATTACGCCATTTCTTGGTCGATGTTCGACGTCCTTTCGCAAAGAAATTAATTACAGTGGGTTGACGTAGAAACCATAATTAATATAACAACTTACAAGAAAGTAAGCAATGATTTAGAACTTTTGCAACAATCATTCTACTGTTGTGCGACAAATCCTAGACATTGGAGAATATGAGAGCCACATTCTGCACAGCCTTAAGACCAAACTGAAAGAATATCAGCGTGTGCCTCTCTTCAAAACCTCCAATTAATGCATAACAAGAGAAGCGTCTAAAATTCTATAAAGCCAGGCTACTGGCATAAAAGTGCAAATAAAAACGAAAACAATTTATTTCTATTCTTTGAAAGACTCTTCTAACTCCACAGTTAGTATACCACTTGGAAAATGTTTCAATCATAAAAAATGCACAACCAAACTATGCTACATTTTCCATCCCTTCATATTATCTTTTTTTTTTTCAGTTTTAAACGTAATTTGGGGAATGGGTGTACTAATCGTGGACATGGCCTTAAATACATAGCACTAACAGAATAATCAATAATTTGCCAAAATAGGTTAGAATGTAATAATAATTGAGGTTGTTGTTGTTGTTGTTGTAGTGTTTAACGCCATTTTTCAGCACACGATAGGCTATACATGGCGGCCAGTATTAATGGTGGAGGAAGAACCTGGGAAAACCCCGGAAAGAACCACCGACCCTCGAGAAGCTACTGGCAAGCTTTCTCACATATCCACATTGGCCGAATCCGAGACTCGAACCTACGCAGACAGAGGTGAGATGGCAGTGATCCGTAACGGAGAGCGCTTTAGACCACTCGGCCACTCGGGGCCCCAATAATTTAGGTTAAAGATTTCTTAAGGACATAAATGTAATAATTACTTGAACATCCTCCTCCACTTCACCCAGTGGCAGATAGGTGGCTGTCATTACCGTTTTGACGACCTGGGAAGTCGTGTGATAGCTACGGAGCTCGTTTATCGTTGCCTGACTCATTGCCATGACATCGTGACAGATCTTCCCGAGACTGTCCAAATGGCTTCTGAGTTTCTCCGCTTGGTCCGAGAACTTTCTAATCAGAGGCCTTCCAGTACATCTTAACCCACTGCTGAACGACAAAGCCTTCTTTATTGTTTCCAAGTGTCGTCTGTTGATGGCGTCTCTCAAAGCTTTTTGAAATATTAAATGATTTAATTGTGCGTAAAATCCGCATACAGAATAAATTTATATTGATCTAATAAATGACATTAAGAGCTTTAACTTTGGTTTGAAAATTTAATGCTCACCATTGGTTGAATTTTATCATGTTTTGCGATATTGTGCACATGTGTACGTCATAAATGTTTTGTAACATAGCGATTTCATCAAACCATTTCGTATTCAAAAACTTTAATTTTTTCTCACCTTACTGAAGAAGCGTCACTTTGAGTAGGGAGCTATTTTGAGTAATATCTGCATCTAAGAAGTGCATACCTGTTAATTTTACGAGGAACGCTGTAATAACGGAAAGAAAGTTTGCTTTCAAGTGCTTCTTGTTTAAATTTTTAGTTTAATATTACCATTAACAGAGGGAGACTATAATGCTTAATCAACTTATTTATGCATATTGATCTGACTTGTCGCTACATTCCATAATAATTTATATTCCCTGACCACGTCTCTGACTTGCCGATGTTATCCATGTATTTTAAGTCTCCTTTATCACTTTTCTGCATTGTCACTGGAGTTCTTATACGATATCTCCCCTGATCGCTTATCCGACTACACTGAAGGTTAATGTCTCATTTTAAACATATAACCGGATGTAAATCTGTCAAATATTACATGTGTGATCACTTTTCTGAATTGTCGTTATAGTCCATATACTTTATGTCCCCTGATCCCTTCTCTGACTTCTCGCTATATTCCATATAAATTATGTCCCCTGATCACTTCTCTGACTTGTTGCTATAGTTCATATGCTTTATGCCCTCTGACAATTATCTGACTTGTCGATATGATCCATATACTTTACGTCCCCTGACCAGTTCCCTGACTTGTCGCTATAGTCCATGTACTTGATGTCCCCTGATCACTTCTCTGACTTGTCGCTATAGTCCATGTACTTGATGTCCCCTGATCACTTCTCTGACTTGTCGCTATAGTCCATGTACTTGATGTCCCCTGATCACTTCTCTGACTTGTCGCTATAGTCCATATACTTGATGTCCCTTGATCACTTCTCTGACTTGTCGCTATAGTCCATATGCTTTATGTCCTCTGACCATTTCTCTGACTTGTCGCTATAGTTCATGTACTTTACGTCCCTTGATCACTTTTCTGTATTATCGCTTGAATTTATATACATTATGTCCCTTGATCATTTCTCCTACTACATTGAAGGTTGATGTCTCATTTGAAACATATAATCGAATTTAAATCTGTCAGATATTACATGTGTTATCACTTTTCTGATTTGTCGTTAAAGTCCATATACTTTATGTATCCTGATTACTTCTCTGACTTGTCGCTATATTCCATATACATTATGTCCCTTGATCACTTCTCTGACTTGTCGTTATATTCCATATACATTATGTCCCCTGACCACTTCTCTGACTTGTCACTATATTCCATATGCTTTATGTCCACTGATCACGTTTATGATTTGTAGTTATAGTCCATATACTTTGTCCCCTGATCATTTATCTAGCTTGTTGCTATAGTGCATATGCTTTATATCCCCTAACTCTTCTCTGACTTTGTCGATATGATCCATATACTTTATGTTCCCTGATCACTTTTCTGAATTGTCGCTATAGTTCATGTACTTTATGTCCCCTGATCATATTTCTGACTTGTCGCTTTATTACATATACTGTATGCCCCCTGACCACTTTTCTAAATTGTCGCTAGAGTTAATATACGTTATGTCCCCTGTTCATTTCTCCGACTACATTGAAAGTTAATGTCTCATTTGAAACATATAACCGAATTTAAATCTGTCAGATATTACATGTGTGTACAATACTTTTAAGAAATACTAAAAACGGAGGTTTGTCTCTTAGTACACAATCACACCTACATTGTTTCGTTTTGAACTTTTGAAGGCATTTTATCTTTGAAATCTCCAAATGTTATGGCATTATAGTGTTCAGTCGCATTCCAAACTATCTAGATAAAAATATCGTCCAATGTAACATGTCAATCAGTTATATAAAACTCGTGGCTAAAGCAAATATGCAACATGAACTGATAAAGAGTAGCAGCATGTTAGTGTACTTACCTTGTTTTACTTTCAGAAACTCCAATTCTTTATTCGCCTTGGTCAATTCTCCTTTGTTTTTCAACTTTAGTTCTTTAAACATTTTGACGGCGGCTTCCAGCCCTATGACGTCTTGCTCCTCAATCTTGATTTGCAAATTCTTCCTAGCTTTTTTCTGAGTCGGGTTCTATCCAGAATTACGTTGATGAAGATGAAAGTCAGCCATGCAGTAATTCAAAATAACTTGGCATGCATAAGCTTTAATAAAGAATACATATAATTAGTTTGACAAACGATACAGGTATTGTACTTTGGACATTTGACTCCGTCACATATTCCCGGTCTTATTTGTTTCTTTCCATTCCTACATTTTCATCAAAATAAACAGTTCATTACTATATGATTAAACGCTGAATTGTGTTCAGTTTCTTCCAGGTAACAAACAAAAAGGGTTACAGAAATTTCAGAATATGAAGCTAATCGAACATAAGGTTCGCCTGACGTCTCATTTTCAGTATAAAACTTAAAAATTAGACAAGTTTAGAAAAAAGTAAATTAATGTCAGAACATAATAACGTAGCAGAGAAAGCTGTATTTGCTCAAATGCCAAACAATGTTCACTTGAAAGTATATTTGTTTTCCTTAGTCCGAAAGAAGACTTGTCATATATTCTAAATTTACTACACTGGACGAGGTATCGTACCGTTAGTTAAACATTGTAAAGTAATTGTGTGATATTTGGAAACAATATATCCAAGGATATTACACACCACATGAACGAGGGCCCGATATTTTGTAAGACTCAGTCAATAACCTTTCAATTATGTATCTAAAAAAAGCATAATAATCATTATTTTATGTTATAGGAATAACACAATTGAAACAAATAATTGCTTCTACGTTATATTGAACATTTTACATATCGCACATTTTTGTCATGGAATCTTAACACCGCGCAGTAATACACGCTATTTCACTGCTATGGAAGTGCAAACATGGGGTGATTCTCATTCAGATGTGAACGAAACAAAGTTTATTTTTTAAACAGGATGGAATGTCATGTAGAAAAAACAAAAACATAACGAAATCTTGATGTCTGGAAATAAACATCAAGCAAGACAGCAGTGAAAATTGACTTTACCATTATGAAAGGATGAACCAAAATCGCTCCAAACTTATCGTGGTAATTGTCACACTGATACTATCATGACGTCATGTAAAACTGAAAGTGCAGATTGCGTTAAAATTGTTGCCAGGGTATTATAGTCCATCGGTCTTGGATAATATCCCATAAAAAGGACGCATATTCATTACTGAGTTTCTTGTGTTTCATTACATTCCTGGTAAAAGATACAACAACGGCATGAATAAAAATGCACTGTGAGAGAGAAGTTGTTGACTGATACATTGTATCAAAGGCCAGAATCTCTCTCTCTCTCTCTCTCTCTCTCTCTCTCTCGTACTACCGCTAACGGCAGCAACTAGGGATCGCCATTCGTCCATTTTCAATATTTTTTAAATCATATTTATTTATTACTTCTTTTTTTTGCAATCAACGCCTTTAGATTTGTTCAGATTTGTTAAATTTAGTCTGATTTGTTGATAGACGGTTTTCTTCAGATAAGACCAAGATTTAATTATTCTACATTACTGGTGTTGGGTACAAAGGGTTACAGTCATTGTTGCCCCCTGGTGGCCATCAGGTTCGTGACATAATCTAAAATTAAATCGAAGCCAGAAATAGTTCATCGCATACGGGCATGTGTTTGCCGTATAAGGAAGTGATGAATAGTTTTACTTAACTATTACCAATACAACTGGATATGGACTGGACAAAACAACATTAAACGAACTGGACTGTTTATAAGGCATATAATAAACTTAGATATACACCAGATAATTTCAAGTGTCATGCAATATTGTGCTGCATTTGGGATGCAAAGTGCTAGAATCGTTTTTTTTTAAACGTAGACATGAAATAAAAAATGAGAGACAAAGAGAGTTTGCTTTACCTCCGGTCTACTGGAAAATTTCAAGTAATTAAGGCAGTTGTACTTCTCGTCCCCCGTTTCAGCCTCGTCACCTGCATTCACTTGTAATACATAATCACCAATTTCTTTCACATTCACTTCAACTTTAAGAGATTTCCCGTCGGGCGTATGCTGTATTTTGTGAGATATATTGCCTTGGAGTTCTACAGAAGATATGGTATTATGAACAAGTCTGGTGGAAATATAAGTATCTTTTGTCAAAACAAAGTCGTATTCTGCCATCTGATGAGGAACAGCGTTCACCATTCCTTCTTTATGTGACACAACTTTCAAGCCAGCCTTTTCCGTGTCCGCGCATGGACCGAATCCAATTTTTGGACTTATCGGAAGAGGGTTGACATCTTCCTGTATCTCATCACAGAAGAGCCTGAACTCGCAGATGACTTTCTTGGTATCAACAGCTTTGTTCGCGAGAATCACCATGTTATTAACACCAATCTCTGGAAAGCGGATATGGACTTCCCAATCCGCATCAGTCCTATTCGTAAAGATATATCGATCAAGCTGGATGCCTTTAGAAAGTTCCTTTCTCGATTGTTTCTTGTTATAATACATATCATAGCTGAAGTACATGTCTTCGTTCAGCTGTAGAGAGACAGTGCATTCCCCGTCTTCACTCTGAAGAGTGCAGCTGTATTGGTTGGTTATTTTCAGGTCATTCAAGAAATACACAGTGGGGCATCAAAGAACTTTTGAGATGACCACTGGACATCCAAGAGCTGCCATCTTTGCTGATCAGGTAAAGCAAAATAAATAAATTCCTCGGGGTCGGTTAAAAAGAAATAATCTGTAGTAGCGGTTTCTGCCCAGAAATAATCGATTGTAGCGGATTCTGCCCGGCCGTCTTTTGCCTTGCTATTTCTTTGCCGCCCGATGACTGAAAAGGTAGTAAATACTGCATAGCCTAAGTAAGTAGCGCATATTAGGACGAAAAACCCGTCTAACAGGTGATTAGATTTTCAACATCATGTAAAATTAAGGGATCGACTGCGTATCTGATACCAACAACTTTGCACATCAGAGATCAAGTGATCATTTTCCACGCATTTTTATTCTGAATCTGTGGAAAGAATGAATTTGATAAGACGTAGGAATACATCAAGGCCATCAGACGTATTTATATATCATACATAGTTCGTTCTCCCTGACTTTGGTAAGAACGAAACAAGATTTTTAAATTGCGGTTTTCTATATATTATACACTTATCTTTTGTACTTTCCAAATATTTATAGCTATACAATGTAAAAGAAATTAAAAAATCCCGGATTCATAACTTTTTTAAACTTGGTGCATCGCAGAATATTCACAAGCTGATGTCAGTGACAAAACACCTAAATTGTTCCAATCTTGGTATACGATACTGAGTACGGTCTGGACATCTGATTCGATTACGACACCAACCCTGCAAGATTCAATGGTTAAGTAATAAATGGTCTTATTCCCTCCGTACTAACTTTTCTCCGTTTCAAAAATTAAACCCTTCACACCATTTGTATTCTGCGTGGATTGCACAAGTTCTAATAACTTATTTCACGTTCCCTTGAGATGATCTCTGAGGTGGAGATAAGGAGAGAAAAGCATCTATCCTGTAAGAATGACCACATAATTTTTAATGTATCGGAAACAACGATATAATCTGAGAATATATACGTGCCAAATAAATTAGGCACCGAACTGTTATCTTGGTCCCCACATGTACCTTCCCGAGTATTTAGCAACCATGAATGCTCTTGAAAGCAAAGATGTTGATTGAATGTTTTCCACAAACTGTAGTGAAATCAATTGACCCTAATTGTTCAGAAAGAAGAACTTACATATGCTAGATCAATCAGTTTTTAGAACTTACTCAAACGAAAATCTGGATGAATATTTACCCCGACTTGATGCGTCTGCGAAGGATGGAAATATCAATCTCCATTCATTGGAAACGTAGACAGCTGCCCACGATTTCCTCAACATCTGGTTGCAGGTACTCTTGTCCATACCAGGTTCGTAGTCTGTATCTTTTGCAATATCATGAATAATCACACAGGGGATACCCATTTTTCTGTCGTGAAAAAGAACACAGGAATGTAAATGGTTATATATTTTCCTTAACGTTTGCATGGAAAGGGAAAGAGACTGCCTGTCTTCGTGTAACTATAATGTAACTATTGTATTTGATATAAACAAAATGTTTCAACTATGATTCTCAAAGAACAAATTTCTCATCAGATTTTATACAATTCGGATAAAGTAGTGATATGTAAAACATCCATCTTTCCGTGCTGTCAATCAACGTTTTTTTGGACACACTTTTGTATGTGGTCTTGATTGAATATGAACATAATCTGTATATTTCAGTTTGTGATGTTCTACAAGAGGATTAAACATTACACACCTAAGATGCATAGAGAAATGAAATACACTTGGGGTCATATTAAGACTAGCAATTTTTTTGCTTGGGGCCCCGCTCATCGCTTGCTGCATTGGGGCCAAGCATGCTGCCTTGGTTCCCGCACATCCTAGGATCAGGTCTGACCACATCCACCCACCCGTTAGGCCAATGCATATTCATATTCCCTTAAGGTAAATGTAACAACTCACATCCAAACAGTACAGAAGTAGTTTTTAACTAACCTAATTGCTTTCGACTCCCGGAATCTTTGTCAAAGGTAAACGTACAAACCAGACCAAAACAAAACAAGCAATAACACAGCCAAAATTGTTGAATTTACAAGCATTCAATGATCATGAGTCTAATAAAAGTAATGTTTGAGAAATGCGGATATCGTGTCCATTTATTTTAGCTCCGATTTTAAAGTGGCAGTTTGGTTGATTTTATCCTACAAGAGGAGGAGCAAAAGCGTCATCTGTTTCTTTATATAAAAAGACGCAAAAAGCGTCCTCTGATTCATTATATAAATTGACAAAGTTGCACATTTTATCCCGGATAATTCATTCTCTGTTTAACAATAACTACAACTAAGTCCAACGAAGAACTACAAAAAAGTAGTTATTATAGGCAAGTGAATAAATAATAATACATTTTTGTTGAAAAATATGGGGTATAAACAGATAACGATTTTATTTTGTTTGCGCCAAGGTGCCCTCTTGATTTAAGCCGCTTGGTTTCAGTGCTCGTATGCGGCGTATCTAGTAAGATTCCTTTTCTTTCCTGGCACTGAACATTTGGCAAGGAAAAAGAAGTGATCTGCTACTGAACTTACATCCAACTTCTTTGTCATCTAATCAGATCTGTACCTACTGGTCCTTTTGTGTGGTTTTAAGGTTTCTCCGACATATTCAAGGCCGCGGATCTCACATGTAGTGAGATAAATTACATTCTCTGATTTGCAAATTTTGTTTGGACCATGTTGTTGTTGTTGTTGCTCTGGTTTTTTGCTGGTCTCTGTTACATGTTCACATTTGTTTGAACCCGTTATCACCACTGGAAACAAATGTGTCAATATGGTCTTGGTCTGCGATTGGCGTTAATATTCTTCTGACGTCTTTGAGGATTTTCTGTCTGCGATGACTACAACAGGTTTGCTCTGGAAGATTAACTTAAAAGTGTTGCAAGATTCCACGACGGGCCATTATTTCAGGATTATCTGACTTATTCTGTGGTTGTCTGGATGATAAGTCAGGATAAATAGTGTCTGATCAACCATTTCCGTACACATGAAAAGGTCCTGGTTTGTTTAGTCTTTTGTGTTGCCTCCGTTGTCAGGTCTTTGCTGTAGCTTCGGTTCATGAAATGTTCGGACAAGTCTTTCGATCTTTCACAGAATGTTTCATCGTCGGAGCATATTCTGCGTAACCTCCGTGCCTGGCTGTACGGAATGTTTCTAATGCCCATCTACTCAAAACCAACACCAGTCTCCTCTCCCATTAAGCATTAAGTTGTAAGATGTCATCCAAGGAATCGCATTTGGAACATCCCATAGTTATAGCCAGGTAATGAGGTTTCATGAATGCATATATATATATATATATATATATATATATATATATATATATATATATATATATATATATATATATATATATATATATATATATATATATATATATATATATATATATATATATATATATATATATGTATGTATGTATGTATATGCAAGCTTGCGATAATGTTTAAGCAAACTTACAAAATGTTAAGCCACCCAGCTTTTCTCACCCTCTGACCCTTGAGTCGCCAAAACATTCCTGCGAACGCATATATGTTCTTTATTAGCATTTGATAGACTATTGATATTAGTATTATTGGAAAATTGTCATTTTATCATTGGACTTCAACCAGTAAGACAGGATTTCCATAGTTTCGAAATAATACTTCTGTTTGATCCACAACCATCTAAATTTTTGTAAATTCGATGTACTCTGTATTTATTGTTTGTTTTGTTTGTCGGTTTCGTAACTTTGCCCTTGACAAAAATTCAATGAGAGTCGAAAGCTCTTGGGCGACTTAAAACCCATTTTCCTGCGAACGAGTCCATCAGAGGTACTGGATAAAATGAAAGGGTACAACTTGTGATCTTTATATATTATTTTTTATTAAAACGATTTGTTGGTAGAGGGGGTTGGGGTGGGTAGGGGAGTAAAACGTCCATCGATGAAAATGTTTGGAGATAGATACAACTATTTACTTTTCGATAAAATATACTTTTTACAATTAAAGAGCCTCCTGATCGAAAATAGAAATGCATGAGGAACGTTAAGAGCAGTCGGAGACAATTTGCAACGAGTGAAGATAAAAGAATTTGCCTGGCATAGAATATGAGTGTTAAGTCAGAATGCTGCAATGATTGGAAATGAGGACAATTGAACTGTGTTTGACCAGGCGAGCTATCTGAATTAAATGGTTTAACATTATCAAACATCTTCGATGTAAAAGTGCCACTCCTACTACGGCTACACGAACCGATCTTTAACATTTTCAGTGCATTTAAATAAATGCTCATCTTCACTTTTTCGATATTTACATTTTCATATCTTGTTACTTTCCTTATTTTAAAATGACTGACATCTTTAGTCTAATTTCCCAACCACTTCCTCTTAAAATGGAAACTTGTAAATTATTAAGAGTTAGGTGAAGGTCACGGCATCGTGTCTTTAAGTACCCACATTCTTAACCTTGGTATTTATTTTCTTGTAGTCTTCCTCCCTGTAAATGTCCCTTTTCCTATTCCTGGGAGGGATAGGGTCAGGATATGACTCGACTTCGTCTGGTACATCAAACTGCTGTTAGAAAATGCACACGGTAATTTCTTTCCTGAACTGTAAGGCGTTTGTGAAAAATATTTACAGTAGGTGTACCAATACACCGTTCTCGCTTTCTGCTAGAAATTTCATAATAGTTTGAAACATAATAGAAACCTGTTGCAACATATATGATTTAAAATTATCATTGCTACACTTTTCTATCTACAATCACTATCCACTATCGACTATCATGATTCCATTGCAAGCTTTTAAGAAAAAATTATCCCAGAAATATTAGACCATTTTAAGTGGCTCATGTGTAAAGACAAAGTACGCACTGTTGCTCCTGTTTTGGAATAATTATTATTATTATTAAATAATAATAATAATAATAATAATAATAATAATAATATTATTATTATTATTATTATTATTATTATTATTATTATTATTCCGAAACATGAACCCTTTTGACCACGCATGGGCAACTTCCTCCAGGGTGCAGGCCGGATAAATGATTTTATAAAGCCTCACCTTTGTTGTAAATAAACAGGTAAAACCCGGTCACCAACCGGATCCAGCTCGCGGGTACTATTTTTTTAATTCCTGTTCTAGTCAAATAGGAGCAATAGACTTCCGTATATTTTATTCGAATGCCACTGGTACATATGTCTTTGAAGTTAATATACATTCTCAATACACGAATGCGTGTTCAAAACAATTTAATATTGTTTTGTTGTTATTATTTTGGGTTTAAAGCAATTTCTCAGCGCAAGCTATATAGACATGGCGGCCAGTATAACCTGCAGAGAAAGAACCATAGAAAAACTCCGCTAAGAACCACGGACCCACTGGAAGCTACTGTGTCAAAAGAGTTTAAAGTAAATGTACTAGATATGTAATTGCTGCATGAAGCATTCGTCAGCCAGAGGAAAAACGGAGGGAGAACTGTACATGTTAAATCCACATAGATGATCATTTAATGTTTTGTACAAAACTTGTATAATTTTCGGTGACTTCAAAGTTTGTGAAAACGAACTATTGTATACTTCAAAGACTGAATTGAATATGAAATGCAATTTAATTTTATCTGTTTTTCATTCTATTATACTTCCAAACATCGCATTATTGTTTTTTTTTTTTTTAAAGATTGGCCCAAAAGAAACCTACAAAGTCTGTTTGTAACTAAAATTGTGACAGGTGAGTAAAACAAACAATAAGAAAGAAAGGATCTAATCACTAGACTAAATCGGTTTAAACATTTTATACTTGGATTGCATTATATGTTTATAACATTTATACAATGTATATGTGCTCTGGACGGCTCAGATAGCGACATAATGTTTTCTTTCTGTGGAAGGAACTAGAAAGCCTGCGTGAGATTGTTGGCTTTGAACGAGTGACCACGTACCATGTTACACGTTAGAGTTGTGGTTCGAACGTGGGACCGCAGAGGTACAAAGTGAGCGTGTTACCGCTGTACTAGCACCAATCAGAATAATATTCATTTATTTGAAATGGAGCACAGTTTAAACGCAGTCGTCACTAAACGAATGTCGTCTGGGCCAACGCAGATGTTGATACATTTGTATTATTTTCTGTCCAGGTATTCCAATGATAAATGTACAATACAGTTTTTAATCATCGAATGGAAAAAAGAAACCAGCTTTGGGATAGATCATTATTTATTTAATAAATATTTTTTTTATACCTCAGAGTCGTTTATCTCGTCTAGCTAATGTAAAGAATCGTCTGCTTTACTTGACGTGCATCCCATTCTGCGGCCTTCACCTAAAACAATATGTAGGGAAGTAAATATTTGAAGATGATATATATTCAAACTGTTTTCAATAGCAGAGATAATAATAATAATAATAATAATAATAATAATAACAACAACAACAACAATACTGCTACTACTACTAATAATAATAATTTGAAGTAGTAATAATAATATAGCAGGGGATAATCAAATCTCTCTGCGATTTTGAGGACTACATCATCAATGATGCTGCTGGTGATGAAACGAAGTTTGGCATGAAGAAATCCATGCTGAGCGTACAATACGGTACTTGCCTATCAGACTCACCTACAAATAAATGTCCGCCCTCCTAACTCAGTTTTTCAGTATCGGATGAAATACTTATTATATAACAGACAAACTTGGGTTGTACCTCATGAAATTGGTCTTCTTTTGCGCATTTAGATACGTAAAAAAATGCGGCTCTGCCCTGACTGTTAAAATCCACATCCTTGTCAACTAGAGCGTTATTGGTCCTTTCTTATTTATATTGTGCGTATTCATATAATTAGTTCTATTGCAATATGAATCACTCAGCTATCTTGTTGTAGCTTTGTTATTGAAGAATGGACTTCAGTCTACTGTCGTATCGTTCTCACAGAGAGAGTAGGAACGATCGGAATGAAACAACCCACTGTTCCAGTCAGCCTGTTTCCTCAAAGCTAAACTACTTCTTGGTGTTGAGACACAAAGGTGTCTTTTCTTCTTCATTCATGTCTGATGGTGCGGAAAGTCCTGTTAGGCAATAAGTAATTAAGATTAAATAATTCGCTTCCTTGCGTAGATCTCTTTCGACCCCATATTCGAGCTTGCTCGAAACAGAACGTTTACAATAAGATTGACCTGTTTGAATTAGTATCGTGGTAAACATGTATTGATTCTCAAGCACAAAACAGTAGGGTGCTAAAGACTTAAAAGAAGTTATGATTGCAAAAACATAGATCAGGTGTGTCCGAGATCGTTTACTTGCTTACAGATGCCTAACCACCATAATACGAAGGCATTTGGCCAAGAGAGGCTTTGTGGAACGCTTTGTAACGTTTAAAGGATGTTCTAGTAATCTGGGAGTCGCAGCTCTCTCTGTCTCTGTCTGTCTGTCTGTCTCTCTCTGTATATAAATCAACATAGTTTATGCAAATTTTGAAATAAAGAATTTTGCTAACATGGTTTCTATCAAATCTGATCAACTTCTGTGGGTTTTTGGTAACAGTGGACATATTGAACAGTGGATCAGCATCAGCTTTGTGAAATTGTGAAGGCCTTCATGCCAGAATGCTTTAATTTAGTAAATACCTTAATCGGAGCAGTCATTTTCAGTTATTTCAATTTTTTGGTCTTAGCTATGTTTCTTGCTTTTAATAATGCAAACAAACTTAATGACAGATCATTATTATTTCTTTAATAACGAAAGACCTTTTTGCCAGGGTGCTTCTGCTCAAATGCGTTTGAAGTTTTCAAGTTTGTTTAGCAATTTTTAAGATAAAGTTGTTTAAAGGTTTGTATGTTTAGTATTATTTGCAAAATTTGAAACTATTTATGCAATATTTCTTTCAGTCAAATGTCGTCAAATTCTGTTAAACGGTTTTTGGAAAGCAGTTGTTTAAATTATTTTTCTAGCTTTTGTAAAAAGGACCATGTTAATGGCGGATAGGCATCATTTGTACAAGTCTCAAATCATTAAATAAAAGAATGCTGTCCGTAGCTTTTTTAAAATTCTTTGTTAACGTTTTTGAAAAGAAGTCGTTAACTGTTTTCTATTTTTAGCAAGGGTGGCCATATTTGACGGATGGTCGGCTTTGGCTGTAGATTAACAGCACTTTATGACAAGATGCTCTCCGCCGAATTTGGTTGCAGTCAAAATTTGTGAAGAAGCTTGAAATACCGAATGCAATAAAACACAATAAAGAAGACATTAATCGTATTTCCGTCGAGTATCCAGGCTGTTAAGAAGTACAATTTAATTTCTACGCCCTCTTCCTTAACCTTCATCTCTTTATCTCTCTGACAAGTATACGGCAGTCGATTCAAATCCTATATTCATCCATTCGACAGCCGATAATGACGTTTTCCAGACAAGAAAGAAACCGATTACAAGGCATTAATTTGGTTTAAATATATCTCCTACTCGAATGAAACAAACGTTTGGCTCTAAATTTAAAAGAAAGGGACTTCTTTTAAACTCTGTGTATATACAAGTACCAGACTGACCCACCCATTCTTGCAATCGAGTAGTAAATAAACAAGTTCATTTTGCAAAGAAAATGTTATAAATTAAGCGTTACACGTTACATTCAAATATATGTGGGAAAGATAAACAATAATATTAATAGTACTTTTGTCCAGGTGTCCGCAAACTCTTTGATGGATGCAGGATTGCAGTAAATCATATTACCTTATCAGTACAGTACTTTGTCCAGGTGTCCGCAAAGTCTTTGATGGATGAGTATTGCAGTAAGTCATATTATCTTATCAGTACAGTACTTTTTGTCCAGGTGTCCGCAAACTCTTTGATGGATGAGTATTGCAGTAAGTCATATTATCTTATCAGTACAGTACTTTTTTGTCCAGGTGTCCGCAAACTCTTTGATGGATGCAGGATTGCAGTAAGTTATATTACCTTATCAGTACAGTACTTTAAATCATACTTGACAGGATATACACCTTTCTTAACTCTCTCTCTCTCTCTCTCTCTCTCTCTCTCTCTCTCTCTCTCTCTCTCTATATATATATATATATATATATATATATATATATATATATATATATATATATATATATATATATATATATATATAAACACAATTTATGCAAATTATTAGTAGCAGAGACATGCAGCATGTCTTGTGTAGTAATGTAGCCCCCTTGAAGCTCCATCACTCTCTCGTTTCTGTTTTATTTATTTTTTGCATGCGTACCTTTTAAGTCATGAATGCATAGGTACGCAAATCAAGTATGTATGTATGTATGTATGTATGTATGTATTTATATACGCACGCACGCACGCCTGCCTGCCTGTCTCTCTGTATGTATGTATGTAGATATTTATGTAGGTAGACCGCTCCGGTGGCCTAGTGATTAGAGCGTCCGCCTCGGATGTGGGAGGTAGCGGGTTCGAACCCCGGCTGAGTCATACCAAAGACTTATACAAATGGTACCAACAGCTGCCCTCACTTGGCGCTCAGTATTAAGAGGTTAGTACTAGGACTCGTCAGTCCGGTGTCAGGATAATGTGACTGGGTGGGACTTGATGCAACATGTCTGCGGCATGATGCCCCAGTGCTAGACATCACTATAAACTGTCACACTGCAGACATTGTAGCGATATGACAGAAACTTTTTAAAGCTACGTTAAAGACCCAAATCTCTCACACACACACACACACACACACACACACACACACACACACAGATATATATATATATATATATATATATATATATATATATATATATATATATATATATATATATATATATATATATATATATATATATATATATATATATATATATATATATATATATATATATATATATATATATATATATATATATATATATATATATATATATAGGTAGGTAGGTAGGTCAGCAGTTAGTTAGGCTGTTAAGCCGGCAGTTAGGTATTTTAGCTGTATTCATCTACTTGTAAATGATCACAGAAGATAAAACCGGAAAGAAAAGTACATATATAATTGACAAACGGATGAAACCAGTCTGATTAATGGCTACAGATTACCGTACAAGATAACGGATTATTCTAATAATCTGTTTATTTGTAATGACATGTCTTTACTCTGATAAATCTTCTATATATATCATTTTGAGACTCTGATGGATGCGGGTAGGATTTCCTTGATGAGCTGTATTAACTTGTTTGGTCTAGGGTCTTTTGATTTCCCTCTAATGAGTGCTTTATCATTACTGACTTGAGAGGAGGCTGATGACGTAAGTATGATACACAGTCTGTAATTAACATGCATCTTATCTTCGTTTGGAGCCGAGATATTATAAAATTAGAAAGTGACAAGGTTCTTCATCTATCTTGATTGTAAATCAAAAGGCATTAAATTGCAGGAGCCAGGATTTCGATTTTAATAAACATCTTCATTTTGAAGAAACTTAACACATTAGCGTGTGAAGGAGGGCATATAATTAGTTCATAATTACAGAGAAGCATGAGGATTGGAAATCTTGTCCATACTGGTTTTTGGACACACGTAATGAAAGCGGCAACATAAACACAAATTAGTCCTCAGCTACCTGACGACAACTTTTTAATGCTCTGCCATATTTATAAAGGGAATTTATCAAGTTTCTAATGCGCGTCTTTCCCGTCCCGTCAAGCCACGTCCGAGGAGAATTTCGTTTTCAAATAACTGTTTAAAACTTCCTCGTGGATTCAAGCTATATATTTATATGACTTTACAATAGAAAGGCCAAGGTCAAATTTAATAACTCCATTTTCCAGCAAAGTGTAATGGAATTTGTAGAGAATATACGAAATCCCACTTTAAGGAGGAAAGTGCGCGAAGTAGCACCACATTTTAGTATTATGCATAGCGAAAATTGAATCCTAAAAGTTTATTAACCAATTTAAATGCAAATTTATGCGTATTAATTTTTGTTTAAAAATCCAACAGATGACATAAATATGAGAATGAACGAATCTTTGGGCTAATTTGCAAGCAGTCTGCACACGCCTAATATAAAGGTGGCCCATGATGGCCGAATGGTCTGAAGCACCCGCCTTTACAGATCACTTACATGTCACCACTGTCCGTATTGTTCGAGTCTCAGGCTTGGCCATCGTGGATATGTGAGAAAGCTTGCTAGTAGCTTCCAGTGGGTCGTTTGTTCTTCCCGGATCCTTCCTCCACCAAATATTCTGGCCGCCATATATAGCCAATCAGGTGCTAAAAAATTGCGTTAAGCCCATAAAACCAACCAACCAAACATACAGCTTTTCTAGTTAGATACAAAGAGAGGATTCATAAAAATTATTAAACAACATCAACGAATGAACATAACTAAAATGAATTCTTGTCAATACAATAAGTCTGTTATCACTGACTGAAAAGAGAGCTCATAAAAGTCTCTAAGACAAAGCACTGCAATTCAGGTATATACGAACCTACAAAGTCTCGTGAAATAACGCTATGCCCTCGAGCGTGAGTTCATAGTGGCCTAAGCTATTTTATATTGATAATGGTAACCGGCCCTTCGGATATTTTGACATGTTGCTATCAATATATTTTCTTGAGATGTTAAGATATAAAAAAATTGGGACAGCAGTGTGCATTTCACAGGAATCGGAAATCAGTTTGTCCAAACGTATTATATATCATAAATTAAAATGACATTAGTTTGAAAGATATTTGTATTGATGAATTCCTAATATTTCCCACAGGGTGATAAATATGTATTATCAGTAATGACCACATTTGGTTCATAATTTAAATTAAAAGTTTAAACGCACGACCCCCAATATGTTTATACACTACTGAGCTGCTCATCAGCCGAAGATCTGTGCATCAAGTTCTATTTGGGACTGATTTTCTTAAGTACTGTATGTTTCCAGAAATGTGCTTTGTATAAGCCTTTTGTTGACAACAACAATTGACGATGCAACTGAGAAGTGACATTAATCAACGGAAGCTGTATTTAATTTCTTCGTATCCAGTAGCGTATTCACTATATCATTAACACAACATCGGTGCTGGTTTCAGTGTCGGCTGCACGCACTTCGGGAGAGCCAATTGAATAACGACCGCGACGAGAGCAATTCTTAGTTCTGCAGTCAAGATGCAGTTGTCAGTCTCAGGTCTGTTTCTCCTCGTCGGTCTCTTCTCGTTCTGTGAACCATTCTTTTTCGATTTAACCCCTGAAGACAGAGCTAGAAATGTTTATAACAAAAGAGAAGGTGAGTTCATTGTTTTATTTTTCTGTCATTATTGCAAAGTTAAAATTGCTTGCTATGTTTTCGGTATTAGAGATAGAAATCTATTCACGAATTAAATGGATCCGAGTTTTCATAAAATAATTTAGAAATGACAGTGGTAACAGATTTCCGAAATGTAATGGCTGCAAAATAGTTTCACATGGAGAATCTGCAAAATCCGAGTGCGTAAAAAGGCTTGAAGTATTGTAAATATCACCATACTTTATGTTTTACGCTTTACTTTGACGGCTTGCACTGTCAGAAAAATACAACTTCCAGACCTTCACGCACGCACACACACACGCACGCATGCACGCACGCACATCGAACACATACTTTCGTCAACGTTTACAAATTAACTATACAAGAAATTTGCATATTTTATACCTTCTGTTAGAATATGCATTAGTTTTTAATCGCGTTTACAATGCGTTTAATGCGATTGGTACTTTAGACATTGTGCTTTTAATTTCAAGTAATAGTTTAAATTTCAATAAGCATTTTAGGAAAAGTGAGTCAAATTTACTTCTTCACATGCCGAATGAAATAAAGTTATCTCGAAAAGTGGTTTTCAAGGAGCAGTTTCAGTTGAGTACACGGCCATGTTTTTACATTTGTAAAGCTAAGTGAGGATGAGACTTCTTTATTTCAGATTTCTTGATCCCAAAGTGTATAATGTGCATAAAGGATGGGTAGTTTCAATGATCGTGGTAACTCGTCAATGGCGTTATACACATATGAATAATTATATGCAGCATTTCATTCGAAACTCTCAAGTAACTCTTGCACGTGATTGGCACATTTATTGTAGCTTTCTGATGTATAGGAAACTAGGTGTCATGTAATCATGGCATCAAGATGTGACCAAATGATTTAATATAAGTTGTTATCTAAATGGTTTTGCAGCTTGAAATTCCCTCATCTTAGCTTTGATCATCAAAATATATAAAAAATTGTTTAGTGACAAGTTTTACGATATTGATTACTCGAGAGTCACCATCCAGAAAATATAACATAATAAATAACATGTATATAGCTTCATTTTGTATGCAAGTGTACGGGAAAACAGCAAAACAAAGAGCACATATAAAAATTAACTGAAATAAAG
The DNA here is from genome assembly GCA_028554795.2 of Sinohyriopsis cumingii. Classification (NCBI taxonomy): domain Eukaryota; kingdom Metazoa; phylum Mollusca; class Bivalvia; order Unionida; family Unionidae; genus Sinohyriopsis; species Sinohyriopsis cumingii. Next base: position 102,457,106 of record CM068827.1, on the reverse strand, counting down.
TTTAGTGGCGTTTTAAATTTTTGCTGAGCGTTAGCTATAAATGTTCTATAATTTCTTTAAGTTTGAATGTGTTTTGATGAATACACAATACTACATGCTTGGTCAAACTCGAAGGAAAAAAATACGTCAATTATACGATTATATGGATAGTTCAAGACCAACACGTTTTTCCGCACCGTATGAAAAAACGTCGTTTCTCTAGCTCAAAAAAACAAACAAACATGAATATAGATTTGTATTTAGAAAAACCCTTTTTAAAAGCTCTTCACGATATATTTCATTATCTAGTATGTCGGATTTGATTACTTGTGATTATTTATTCGGATTTAATTAAATGAATTTAATACTACTTGCTCTAGTCAACAAGAATATCATAGATTTAAATTATATTCCAACTTCATTCTTAAACACGTTTCAAGATATTTAAAAATTATTACAAATTATTGAAACGTCAATGGTATCTTCCTATCACGAGATTCTTCGCAAATAAATAGTAAAAAATGTACGTAAATAAATTCGATTTATGCAATGCCACATTTTGCAAATGATACCACAAGCACTTAGTCTAGCTTAGGATCACGGTCTCGAAAAGTCAACGCAGTAATTATGAGACATTATTAATATCGCTTCGAAATGAGCGTACCCTAAGGCAGCTATCATTCTCAGACGTAAAGCTCACAACTACATGAAACCATTACTGTGTATCTGGTGAGTATCCTGTATTTGAATATCTGGTGAGTATCCTGCATTTGAATATCTGGTGAGTATCCTGCATTTGAATATCTGGTGAGTATCCTGCATTTGATTATCTGGTGAGCATCCTGCATTTGAATATCTGGTGAGTATCCTGCATTTGATTATCTGGGGAGTATCCTGCATTTGAATATCTGGGGAGTATCCTGCATTTGATTATCTGGTGAGTATCCTGCATTTGAATATTTGGGGAGTATCCTGCATCTGAGTATCTGGTGAGTATCCTGCATTTGATTATCTGGGGAGTATCCTGCATTTGAATATTTGGGGAGTATCCTGCATTTGAATATCTGGTGAGTATCCTGCATTTGAAAGAGAGCAGGAGTCTCAAAGCCAAAAACTTGTCACAACTATAAAAATATCTTTAGAAACTTCTTGTATGTATACTGGCTCTTACTGCTGAACGACAACAACATGAGTGTTGTTTATAGATTTTGGTTAAATTGAAGAGACAGTAAAGATGCGTCCATACTTGATTATGACTAAACGTATGCCTTATATTAACATGGTATCATTCGGGCATCAAAGAAACTATTTCCAGAATGAGATTATATTTCTGCTGTAGGAATGGTTTAGTTCTCCGATCACAAATGAAAATACCTCAATTTTATATATTAGAATAAGAATTTATTTTACAGTATAATTCTGTAATTGCATATCATACAAATACTGGTACTATCTCTAGTATCCTATTATTAACCTCATCTTGCTATTCTAACATCACTAATTGACGTCATAACGTTTGGTACCATATGACCATTATCGTGTTGACCTGCTGTTAAACCCTAACATAGACAAACATGCTGGCCAGATGTTAGGATACTACCCACCAACCTTTTCTTGAAGTACAGAAAAGTCATTGATCTATTACTTTCCTGTAAATGTTGTATATTGTACATTAGTTTCTACTTGTTCGCTTCATTATTTGTTGTAAATAAATAATACAAACTATGCTTGTTCAGTTTTCGTCAGAGATCAGTTGGGTCTGATTTGGTTTCGGTTGCTGTCAAAGATTAACATTACTTATTTGCAACTGCTATGTGACACAATTAAATGCACTTCTTGTACATATTCATCAATGTAACATAAAGCCATTTAAGGTCGCAAAGGGAAACCAATGTCATTTATACGCTCATTCAAATAGCAGTCGAATGAAAATACATCTGTAGACCTTACAATCTTTCAGCTTGATTCTGAGCTCGAGATTTTTTGTCAGTAAGTCGTAAAGAACTTTACTTTTTAAAAGTCACTTCTGATCGGCATGGGGTAGAAAGGGAATTTCTTATTTCAGTTTTATGATATACGGGCTCTAGGACAATTTATGGTGTAATAATAAATAGTCAATTAGATCAGGAGAAAAAATGTGAAAATACGCGAGATGAGCTTTATTACTTTCAGCTAGACTCTCAGGTAGCTCCATGGAATCTTCGCCTAACATTTTGGAACCACGTGGGAGTCTGCTTAAACGAGACAAGGGTATAAGAATCTCACTTTGCTCACGTGATTAAAAAAAATACCTGATATTCTGATATGCAAGCCAGCTGTTTAAGTTGTGCTGCATCTTGACCAGCTTTTTTTTACCTTTACATGATGCAAGATCTTTAAGTTGACACATAATGAATTCATCAAAGCAAGTCTTTGATGTAGAAACTGCATACAGGTATTAATCTAAGAACCGTCGTTACCGATAGAAACAAGAGTTCTATTGGATGGGTCACGAAACCTACGCCTACATGTTTGAAATGGATGTTGGTATATATAATGCAGGGTATCCTTCAGTCAATCCTAACCTTTGGTAACTACAGGCAGGAAAGTAACATGGCCAAGACTCAAATGGTTCTGAATATTATGCTAGCCTTTTGCTTCTTTCAAGCGGTAGCGCAAGATTATATCATAGACGTACCGGAGAATGGGAGACATGCACGTAAGTGTTGATGCTTTTGTCTTTTTGTTTTCTTTTTGAAAATAAAGCCCCAAACATATGACTGTTTTAAAGACTAGACATATTTCCAAACAGGGAACATAGTGATTGTTTTTAACCGTACGATCTGGAAAACTTGCAATTCAGATAATTTATTCTCTGAATTCTTTACTTCGTTTGATCTAGAAAGGTATCTAGAAAGAAAATGTTGAATTCTGATGTTGTTGAAGAGTTTACAGGCTTGTTCATGACGATAACGAAATTAAACATATACAGTAGCATAAAGAATTTTATACATTTTATTTACGAAGAATGTATGAATGAATGCATGCCTTCCTTGTCAGACAGACCAAAATTTTATATATTGTATTTCTAGCGACTCTTGCGTGTTTAGAGAAACAACGATTTATGCCCCCACCAAAAAAGGAACGACTTTTGCTCTGAATTTGTAATCGACTTGAAACAAGAACTTTTTAAAACTCTTCCGTTCCTATTCAGAATCAGTTACTACGTACAATAAATGGAGAACAATGTCGGATACTGGTTTAAAGTTTTTAATGAACTATTTCTACCCGGACAATCAATCAATATATATATATATATATATATATATATATATATATATATATATATATATATATATATATATATATATATATATATATATATATATATATATATATATATATATATATATATATATATATATATATATATATTTGTGTTATATCTGGAAAGACTTTTCGTTACAAGCATAAATTAATTCAATTGTTTAAAGGCTCAACGGTCTTGCTAAAAATACTCACAAAATCTTAAGTCTTTAGAGTATTCGAAAGCCTTTGTGCAGAAGCAACCTTGCACTGAAATTAATTTGTAATTTTTGCCTGCTACAATTTAAATGTCATTGATGGAAATATTTACCAATATAGCTTTTCAAAACTTCAAAAGATTACCTTAATCAGGATTAATATGTGACTCATTCGTATTACTACGATGGGTATCGGGGTTGTTCACGGCAAGCAAAGGCGATTGGGAAGCAAATGTAGCAGTTGAAAGAATGTTTTATTCTTTCAAAGGATTTTTTGCTATATATGGTAGTTTAGAAATGAACATTTTAATCAGAGGAACCCTTTCGCTTACAAATTAAAACTATACAGCTCAAATAAATCGCGTTCTTTTTACATTTGTTTTCTTAATATGCAATTAAGGTATTATTATTATTATTATTATTATTATTCATTTTTTCCATGTACTCTGATCAAATTAACATACAGAATTTTTTAGCATCGGAAGCCGTCATACAACTATTGGAATGTTGTTCAGATTTACACAGCTTTTCTTATTATATATAGCTCTCAGCAATAATGACATATAATAGAATATATTATGTAGATATTAATGTATATTAGTGATATATCTACTTTATGTCAGTCGACAAATATTGATTTTGTTAGAATTTCTATCAGAAGGGACAGTTTTAAAAAAAAATATATCAGATTTCTCTTGAATTCCTAGGCATTACATTATATTTAATTGTATGTGAATATGTGAGGTTAAAAAAAAAATACAATGAATATTGTTGAATATTCTTTCGGATTTTCTAGTTTTCCCTCGAAACAAAGCTGTTATGATACTGAAAGCATAGCGATATTGATCAACTTTCGGAATTTATTGATTAAGGGTTTATAAGCAAATTTTAAACGTGCATGTCTAGAATATGCTAAATATCTCTCTCTCTCTCTCTCTCTCTCTCTCTCTCTCTCTCATGTGTTAATATTGTCCATTTATGCTACTATGACATAATATCTGCATTGAATCATATTGTAACTGCATTGAATCATATGGTGACTATGCCGCAAACAGTATGAAGCTTTGTCACTGTGTGGGAAGGGCTTAATTTCAGTTCTGAGAATTGTAGCCCAGGGGTCTCAAGCTCAAACCACCCCCAGGCCGCATGAGGGCATTTTTGATGGCCCAAGGGCCGCACCACCTTTGTTATCTCTTATGACACATTGTGACGCCAATCATTTTGCGGGCCACAGGATACGGCTTGGCGGGCCGCATGCGGTCTGCGTGCCGTGTGTTTGAGACCCCTTTTGTAGCCTGATTCCATTCGTGTCTAGTTTTTGGCAAATAGAATATGTTTAAAGCAAAACAAAAACGAACACAGAAGTTTTGCACATGACGGTCAATTATCCAAAGGTGATTAATATGAACTGAAATTGATGAGTTTAATATTACGATGTTATCGTATACATTTATTTCCGTGTGTCTTCGTTTTCGCGCATGTGTACAAAAGAGAGGGGAACTAAGACTAGCCTCTTTCAAATATCAATTACTAAAACTTTAAAGCATGAATGATTCATACAATTGTGAAGAAAAAAATCATATTTTGTCTAATTTTATATTTTTACTTTACAATATTTCCCGTCACTTTTTCAAACTTCGATGATGATAAACGATGAAAAAGTTTACGTAACTTTACCACTGCAGAAGTTCCTTCTCGTGGGTCGGTGGTTCTTTCCACCATTAATACTGGCCGCCATGTATAGCCTATCTTGTGCTGAAAAATGGCGTTAATCCCTACAGCAACAACAACCACTGCAGAACATCAGTCCTCGACATTCTCTTAGAAAAACACTCAACTCTATTTCATATCGGGCTTTATGAAAAACATTGATCAATCACCATATCTATGGTCTTTCTCATTATCACCACTAATTCGTACGGTCATTTTTTCTGTATTTTTTACTACTATTAGAAACGACGTTGTAATTGCTTTGGATAAAATTGCGGGCTATGTCAGTAAATTAGTAAGGTTTGACTAACATCAATAAGCGACTGAAATCTTGGTGTCTCCTTACTATAGTATCATTTTGCGAGGAATAGTACTTTCTTACATACTTTTTAATACAGGGTTAAACAATCACGTTTGATCATGCGCGTATAATTGCTTATGCACTTATGAACATTATGCTTTTTACAAGATGCACCAGATTTCCTAAATTACGTAATCTTCGATAAAAGCAATTCATTTGGTAATGGGAGAATAGCCACAAGATTTTGGACAGTCAAGTTAAGAGAAGGACGTCATGATTACTGTTTATGGGACATCTGGTACGCAAGATGATATGACACTATTTTTGAGGACGAAACTCCCATAGTTTCAGAAACATATCATTGAAGTGAGGAAAGACAATGTTCCAGTGATGGGAATAGGATGCAGTTTCATGATAGAACCTTTTTTTCTGCTAAGTAATTTATGATCGATTAATAATCAGTTAGTTTGTTAACGCGATATCTTGCCAAAATTGGTGTTATTTATTTAAATATGAAGTGAGAGCAAACGTTTGACTTGTCGATTTCAACCATTAAAAACCATACATTTGGATAATCATTCATGCATATTTTAAAAAATTCTCATAACGCCGAAATTTCATAACATTATGTAAATAGGTTGAGACAATAATGGCAAGTATGACACGGTTTGTTAACAACATTTGGGAAATTCTTTGATCATTTCCTTAATCCATTCGCCCTGTCATTATTTTTGTTTGTGGAATGTTCTGTGTTTCAGTTACATATAGTGCGTTCGTAGTATCAATTATAAGCGACAATGAAAACAATGCATTATGCGTGGTTTAGCCGTCAGTCTATCACAGTTGGACGATTTTTCAAGCTAAGGTTTTACCTAATGTTATGCAAATGATTTGGTACAAAACAAAAGTATAAGGGATGTGCTTAGATATTGTGGATGTGCCATATTTGCGACATGACATTATAACCGAATCTTCATCAGGTACCTCCGTAAAATCTTCAAGCAGACGAATCAAGAATGACAAGGTACAGGCAAAGAAAGAAAAACTAACAACTTCACATTATAAAACTTCACGTTTGTAATTTTTTAAAATATTTTTTGTTTTATTCCTGACTTGCACCATCTATTTAAATAGAGAGAAGGATGAAATGTCGCCATCTTTACTTTCCAACGATGGAGTCAATGGTCCTACTTACAGAGTAATTTAATAACATTTTCATGAATACATTCAACGAGTAAAGTTCTTTTGAAAGAACAGTGACATGTTTTATATATTTTCATAATTTGTTTACGTCAATATAATACCGTGAAAATATTGCGTTGTCTGAGAATATGTATGTATGCATGAGTTTTGACAGCGCTTAAGCACAATCATGGATATATCGTGCCAAGCAAAACCTATGTAGCAAAAATGGTAAATTCAATAACCTTGCAGAAATCCATTGGAAGACACACCCTTCTAACCAAATATACACCAAAGTAGTATAGGGGACTATCGTAACATCATCTTCGACCGTTATGGCCTCAGGGATAATTGAACATTATAAGCCTACAATTTTCTCACTGGGCCATTATGGCCTCAATCGGAATTCAACGCTGAGACTATAAAGAAGTCTTTTGACCAATAAACCGTTTTACTAACCAATACCAGCACTTGCTCAATAACACCCTAATCAAGACACGATTTCGCTAACCATACCCTCACGTGCTAAGCAGTACTCACGCTTAGTAACTGATACACTGTGTTACTGACCAGTACCCTTATCGACTGATCAGCAAACGCATCCTCTGACCAATACCTACACATGTTAACCAATTCGAAGCCTTACTAAACAAACGTCACACCTATTGACTAACACATACACATATTACCAATACACAATATTACTGACCAATGCCCATGCTTGCTAAATAATACACATATATACTGACCAGTAGGTATATCAGTAACTGTATGTACTGGTCAGTATATGTTGAATTCCTCTTTTTACAACCCATGTGACGAAACTATATTCTCATAATATTAAAGTCTTAGAACATAACGTTAGAGTCTAAGGAGAGAGAAAGGAGAACGGACTTTTACAGCATTTAAATGTCTTGTTTGCACTGAATGAAATGTCCATGATACATTAGTCAAAATCATCCACTATTTTCGGTTACGGTTGTAATATACATTGTTAAACAAACGAGCGACAAAATCCCATTTAGTACTGCCATGGCAATTACCAGCGGTAAATTTATGTTTCTCTTTCTCTCTGTTTAAAACATGCAACATGTTTATTTAAAAATAAAGCTGACGGAATTGTTTAAAGCATGGATTGCACGAGCTATTAAGGTTAGGTGTACTTGCTGGATTCCACCCCCACCACCCCGGGTAAAAATAAACACTCTGTTGGGGAGAATTGCCTGCGTGCAATTCCACCGTAAAGAAGCAAAGATGTGGCACCATTTTCTCTGTTTATCAATGTACACTGAGTGGAATTCATATCGTTCAATTTCTGCGTAAAGACGTATCTCTTTCTACTTCATTGAATGGTGAATTTTAATTTACTATGCACAATTATATAAAGCTGATTTTTTATTTCAGAAAATAAAATTTGTTTTTTTCCCTCCTTTTTTCAGTAGATAGTGCTGTGTATGGTGAAGAGGCCTCTTTGCAGGAAATGCCCTGGGTTTTAAATATACCATATAGAACAGGTATGTATATAAGTAACACTCTTTATCCTATCCTTTTAATAAATTAAAACTGAGACAAACAAACATAAAGACAGACAATCGCAGTTTCCAAAGATGTAGCAATGATATTTTCTTAAACCCTCTCAAGGCTTAAAATCTTTCATTCGACAGGATGGACATGTATAATTCGTGTCTTCCTTGTCTCAAATTTGAGAGAGAATATAAAATGGCAAAACGAAATTTTGTGTGTGATTTCCCAAAAATTACTGTTAGCCCTAGACCATCTTTTTAAAATCACGTCAAATTATTAGAGTTTAGCTGTTGCCTAGGCAACCAAAGACACAAACACGCAGCACCTATTTATCTCAGCTGGGAGATTTTTTTCCTGAGTGTTAACGATGTATTTGCACTTTAACCATATTTTGCCCGTGCTACAATTTATACCGGATAATAACATCATGTCGGTATGCAAACGAGCACTTCAGTGGTTCGGAAAGCGTTAAAAACGATATTGACTCAAAACAGTGAATTGATTTACTCAAGCATTCAAACACACAGGCTTAAATGCACCAACAATCCGTAAGTAAAAAGACATAAAGTGCAAGAATGTGCAAATAAATTATAAGCTTCTGTCATGACCTGAGAAACAAATCATGAGTAAAATCTTTAAATCTCTCTGGAACGGTCTGAAAATCTAACCAGGTAATTTATTTTTATAGCTGTGATAAAGTTTGCAAAATTCATGTTTCACAGCTCAAATTGATATTTTATAGATCTGCATACGTACAGAACGAATGGACGGACAATAGCTAAATAATATATACCCATTTCTACTATAAGTAATGTGGATATTATTCTAATGTTTTATTGATTTGAAAACAGCGACATGAAGAACTTTGTTGTAAGTGTGAGTACATTCAGTAACGAAGCAACGGTCAAAACTTGTTTGTATCACTTTTTAAAGCGGTAAGGTTTATTTTAAAGTGGCAAGGTATAATTTTGGTAAATTTGAGGCAACAAGTGCTGTGTATCTTGGTATTGAAAAATATTATTGGTTGATTGAAATTATTGACTAAATAGGGTCTCAAGGTAACCATCTAGCCAAATTCAGCATAATCTATGTCCGTGATAGGATGATTGTGTGCAGTATGAATGCCAGTAGCTTGTATAAATAAGGAACTCTTCCACATATGATAAATTTGTTTTAACTTTTCTTTATTGATTAACCGTAATACTAATCTATCCTCTGTCTTATCATGTTACCATCCGGCCTGTGTTCACGGTCACCTGACGTTTGTTATCGCGTTGATTCCATTTTTGAAAGTTGCTTACATTATTTACTCCCTGGATTTTTTTCTTCTTTTTACTACCGTAAATCCTCAGTGGGTAAAAACAAGGATTTATGTGTATGTGCAAGTACAAGATAAAGCAGCGTGTATTTTTTTAAATTATTTAAGATAAACTTTCTCCGTTGGTGCATTTGTGAGTCATTCTGTCAGTCAAATCGTGGTTGCAGGTACTGAACAAATTGTTTGCTATTTTGTTTCTGAGTCGCTACTTCGCAGGAATGACACTCATTATCCATCTTTGAAGAAAAAGTAGGGATTGTGTGATCCTTCCACTCCGTCCGTCTGTGTCTGCGTATATGCGTATTTGATTTGCGGCCGACTGCTTCTCATAAACCGTTTAAAATAGGTTTGATCCTTTGAATATATCTTGGGTGGTCTGTAAATGTGCACATCGTTGTTGATTCTTGTCAGAGAAACTAAGCTAGGGGAATTAAATAAATTTAAAATCATTTCCGAACTATTAGTCTTATTTGTTTGAATAATGGGATGTGTGATCATTTTATCCCAGCGTCAACCATCTCCGATGGAGTTTTGAATCAGACCCTTAGTTCATGCCACAAAGGCATATGTGTGGCCTCTTGGGTCTTAACATCGAAACCATTGAGATCTCCGCTCTGTAGTCATAGCAAACACTTACTAGACATGACAAGATGAATTCAGATATGCAGCTGACATTGGCCCCTGGCTCTATCCAAATCCTTATGTGACTTAACCCCTGGGGCAGATTTAGTAGTGTTCAAGGTCAAAACAGCTGAGCTGAGGGATATAGGTTTTCAAAATGGAGTCGATTTGTTCTTGCGCAGAATGAGTAGTTTAAGCAAAATGTAGTTCATTTAACTTCCGAATTTGAAATGGATTGATCAAGTGTCAAAACAGCTATTTATTTTATCAAGAGAGTCTAACTATAGAGTAAGGGATAAAAGTCATGCAAAATAATTTAGTATGACATTTTGTTTACTGATCCTGTAATCGATAGATTGGAAATTAAGTTCAGTTTTATCTTCATTATTTTGTTTAATTATTTATTTTTATTCTTTAATTCCGTTGCAGTTTGAATATTACCATTCTATTTGAAATGGCACTTTCGTATTGCAATCAATTTTGCATGCATGGATAAAATCTTCAATTTATTTATTTATTTATTTATTGATTGTCATTTCAGACGTTAACAAAAGATCTTCAACGGACCTGAACACCCTTATTTCCCTTTTGATGAAGAAAGTATCACCTATCATGCCAGCAGGCCGCCCCAGCAGTTTTAGATTTGGTGCTGGAAGGAAGTGATCCAAGTCAAGCATCTCACTGACAGTGGTGGTTCTAAGACCATCTGAGGTCAAAACGTTCCAGAACGTAATACGTGTTCTCCATGTTATGAACAATGTAGTAAAGAGCTCCGTCTTCTGTACCTTTCTGGAAATTATATAAACATTAAAATCTTAATTTAAATAAACATATTATCTTGATTGCCCACTACAACTTATTCTCTTCGTTGCTCGTTACATCTTATTTTAAAAAAATCCAGTAAATTAAGCCTGTTCCTTGGCAATGCTACTTGCGCGCATCTTAACTTTTTAGTGGAAAGACTTACAGACTTCGCCCTGCGTTATAAACAAATACAAAATAGCGAATTTACGACAAACTAAGGTTACGACCATGGGGTGCTTTTACAATCACTTTATTCGTTTTTGGACAGCCGGTCAGACAGATACTTTGCTAGAATCTTATTTCTTGTACACTCAGTTTAATTCAATAAAAAAATGTAATTAATACAATCCACGAACTGATCTGTATAGAGCTATGAGCAGACCTGGCCCTAGGTTGTGCAGGGCGCAAGGCAACATGCGGTGTACAAGGTACCAAGCGATGAGCGCGGGGTCCCAAGAAAAAAAAAATTCATTGCGGAATAGCGCGCGGACCAAGGGCGGTTGCCTCGTTCGCCTTGCCGGGCCTGGTAATGAGATATATTTGTAAAATATCTACACGAATAAAATGGAACACATGTACATGTGAATGCACACAGACACACAGACACACGTAGATATAGTTTTGATGCTCCCCAGGACTCCAGTGTTATAAGCCTTTGATGCTCTACACTACAGGACTCCAATTAGTCAGTCATGTGGTTATCTAGAGGACTCCAGTTACTTAATCTTGTGATGCTGTACAGGACTCCAGTGAGTTAATCCTGTGACGCTACTCAGGACTCTAGTGTGTTAATCCTGTGATGCTGTACAGGCCACTAATGAGATAATCTGTGATGCTCTATAGAACTACACTGCGTTAATCCTGTGATGTTCTACAAAACTCCCGTGTGTTAATCCTGTGGCAATGAGACCACAGTTATTTATATTAAATGCGTCATTACGTCACGTTGTTAAAATCGTATGTCACACAATGTCACTGAATAAAAAAGTGTCTATGGCGTGATGTGACACACAATTTTGTTAATCATACATATAACTTATCAGACTGGTTGAATAATGGATGCAATATAATTTGAAGTGAATATGTCGCGTGTGATTCTATATAAATGAGGGATGATGGGTATTAGAAACCGGAAAAAAGCCACACACGACTCCTTAGAAGCCCCAGCTCGTCTTACTTGAAAAGATCTGAGACACATCGGCGTTATTTTAAGGCGCTCTTCATGGCTACTTTAAAAAATGATTCAAATATGCGTCGTATTTATTCTGCCATAGAGACACGCTTTGGACTAAAAGGAAAACAAAAAATAAGTCTTGATTTAACGGAATTTCTTCATTCAGTGGATAAGATTATTCTCTCTCTGTCTCTGCCTCTCTCTCTTCGAAACTAGATACTCTAATTTAGTCACAATTTAGCCACTTTCAAATAGCCAGAATAAGCACAAATATATTAAAATAAGACAAAAGTAAAAAAAAAGTAAATATAAACACCACAAAACTTCCCATTACAAGGAATATGGCTCCATACCTCCCAGGAGAGAAGGGAACGTTCTTCAAAGTAGTATTAGAATCTCCGTGCCAAGTTTCATAAAGGCTTTAAGAGATATTTTCTGGCTGTACGTGTCGCGAAGGGGGAGGGGAAAGGCACATTGGAGTCAGATGGTAATTCCGGCCTGCACGCTTTAATGATTCCCATTATTGGTCTAGTTGCGATGTACATGAAAAATAATATCGTCCTGGTTGGTAACTTTTTTGATTGAGAAGCTCCAGAGCAACGGTAAACAAATCTGCTTTTCTTTCAAGCGCTACATTTATTAAATAGATTGACATGGGAATTCTAGCATCAGTGTGAAAAATGGTACAACTTTTAAAAAGCGGTATTTGAATGATCTATATATAAAACCATATTCTTATGTTTCATAACTCAGCTGTGATGGATGACATAATCATAAGTGTTGAAATATTCAAAATAACGATTTTGACATCGCCCGAATCCGTTATTTTGTTCATGCAAATGTAACCCATATGAAATTGGGGTGTCCTAAATAACAGTTAACGTACGCATGGCAAATTCATCTACGATAAGATGTTGGCACAATCTGATTAAAATAAAATCTCCACTGTCCTACCTGAAGATCTGACAGCGAGCGTTTAGGGGTCATGTTCTGGTGATCTGTGTTACTGCAATAATTGCTAATATTATCAGCCAATCAGATGAAGGAATATATTCGCGTTTGGAGACTGAGCAGTATGGCTGAAGTGCATAAATGTGTACTGAAATGTTATCTTTTTTATCTCAGGATAATTAATATTTTTTCAAAATAATATAATGGATATAATATGGTGTTAGTTTGCTATACGTAAGAGGAAAACACATTTTCAAGAATTGAAAGAATGACATTAAACAAAAAAGTGTCAAGACTGCTAAAGAAAATTAAATTGTTGGTCCCTAATATAATAGCGGCATACAGTGGTACATATCGCGGTACGTTCAGAAATATCACTGTACTAGATTTTTCGCGGTTTCCAGCTCTAGCGAATCCCATACAAGAATTCACTTGATTTCCTGTTCATCACAGGCTTCTTACATAAGTCGGCTGCCTTTGATCTTGGCGAGGTGAGCAGCTGACTAATCCAGATATTGGTTTTTTTTTTTTTAAATTTATATCCTGCATAAATTAAAACTGGTGTGTATTTTTAAGTCGGCGATGATTCCATTTCCAGCATGGATTAAAGTACATTGATCTTATGTGGATGTTAAATTTGGGAAAGAACAACGCATAACCGTAAATTATGATTTTGTTGTACAATTGACATAAAACAACAACAATAATAATAATAATAATAATAATAATAATAATAATAATAATAACAGTGATATTCGGTGCATGTTATTTGTTCCATAAACAGTTTCAACAGGCGCCTCTATATATAGCTGTCACCTGTGTGCAACGGCCATATTTGTCTTGTCCCCACGAGTGACCGCTATTTACAGGTCTGACGGTAATTGTTTTAAGAAGAATTGCCTTATTTTTCGTTTTACAATGGGGTGGTCATTTTTGATGTTTCCTTGCACCATGTGACACTTGTGTTAGACACCATAGAGAACTTTGTTTTCTACACACTTGGAGGAGTACATTGTATTTGTAAATCAAGATTCATTTGCATGAGTAGAATCCTTGAAAACCTATCTTCGTCGCCATTCGCTCATTATATTGGCACTAAAATGAGCAAAAGGCACATCGGTAATCAGATTATAAATAGATTTTAGAAGGTTAACGGAAGTACTGATTTTAATCTCTCGTCACATCGTTCGTTTAATTCTGCAGAATTCCAATTTTATGTTTTTTTTAATTTGCGTTTTATGCAATATGAAGCCATAAATTCGTAAGAGTTTGGATAGAGTTAAATAAAGAAACATGGGTGATTTTGAGAAGCATTTTAATGATCACATCGACTGACATATATTTCAAAAAGACTTGTTCCATCCAGGCACCACTTTTTGGTCAATTTTCATTTAAAGCACGTATTTAGGTAATTTCCTTACCCAGTTTACTCCAGATCTTTACAGAATTAAGAGGTTAGGGTGCGGGTTCGAATCCTACCATCGGTTCAACCTTTGCAGGCTAGCGTAGTGTGTCCTTGGGCATGGCATTTTACTCCAGTCGGTTTGGCACTAAATACCCCACTTGTATTGCTGTGCTATAAAAACATCCGATCAACAAATCAACAACTTCCCATTACTAAAAGATTACTCTGTTTTTTAAAATCCTATGCGATTTTCTACTTTTCCCATGTTTACTCGGTCATACAGTTGGCTTTTGAACAATTGAACATTGTTTTTTGCGAACATTCTTTTAACTTTTTTCTCAGGTTTCCTTCCTTTCTCTTGCTGAATTACTTCAGGTCAATCGTAATCATTGTTTTGTAATCGCTTAGCAACATCATTCCTACTCGGCAGAGGTATAAGCCCTACCAATCGGAAAGCTACTTGCATTATCCTCAATATGTATTCTCCCCATATTTAACCAGGACCGGATGTTCAGGGTTTCAGGGTCCACAGGTCAAAATAACACACACACACACACACACACACGTCACTTGAAATTTGACCATAGTTTTATTCTTGCGCACATTTACTAGGTATTATGCACACTTTGAGTAAATCTACACTTAGACTTTTGCTTTGGTTCCCTTTCGAGGAAAGTCAGGGACCTTCTGAAATTTGGGACCACCCCACACTTTTCCTGGTCTTACAGGTTTAAAAGGAGAATCTGTTTTAAAATCTCTCCCTTAGCAATCGTAGTTTTCAACTTGCAAATCCCTTTCTTTCACTAGAAGCTGTAGTTTTTGCGCTATTTATGTTAATGTCAGCTTATGAATTGCTTGAAATTTGTAATTACCACGAGCTTCACTTCTTTTTTCATAAAACAGGCTTAAGACCAGAGAAAAATATAATTTCGTCTGTGTCCAAAGAAAAGAGGTATCTGTTTCGCCAGTGCCTGATGACTTCCTTTTTCAACTCCCCAGACCAATCGGCAACTGGTAAGGAAAAATGCCCTTGCAGAATTTCTGAGATAGTTTGGCAAGCTTTCTCAATAACATCATAGAAATTCCTTTTCCTTATATTTTTGAAAGTGAGATAAGCATAATGATCATGTATTCTATAATCATAGTAATCCGATCTTGATTCTCTACTTCTTGATCTCAAGATCGACATTTTATGATAATAACAACAATACGTGATCTCAAGATCGAATTACTATGATAATGACAACAATACATGGGGCAAAACCTTGGGGTTGTATAGGGTCAATGGAAGTCCCAGTCAAAAAGGTGTCCCGGCACTACGGGGTCAATGGGAAATTAACATGGGCGGGCATGTATAGCGACAATGGGAATGGCACCTGGGGAATTGAACATGGGTGACGTCATGGTGTTTATAGGGTCAAAACTATTTATAGGGTGAAATGCATTTATAGGGACCAAGGTTGATAGGGACAAACATAGACATACAGAAACAAACAAATATACATTCAAACAATCTTTGGATGAAAAGACAGCAGCAGGGAGGATGCGACCAACAATGAGTGTCCGACGGGTAAACGAACACGCATACAAATTATGAAATTTGAAAACACAAACGACAAAGACGAAGTAACAAAATGAGCTAACCCAATTAGAGAAACTCTTGGTTTTGGTTAGAGGCTTCGGTTTTGGCGTTATTGACTTTATATTTTTCATTTTTTTTGCATGAAGTTTTATTTTCAAAGAAGACTCTTCTAAAATAAGGTATATTCACCATTACTATTTTTAATACAGTATTCTTACTTTTACTTTATTTTGTACTGTTAGTATTGGATGAAGTTTTCGAATTTGCAGAGAATAGGAAATTTAAAACGTTAATTGAAATTTACACAGTCTACTGACTCGATATGCTTTCTGTATGTATGACAGAGTAATTAGGACTTGTGTTTATCTAAATTTCCATTGAGTAATTTAATTAGCTGAATCAGAACATAAAAATAAGACACCAATACAGCGTACACATGTTGGGTCAACGTTACTCTAACGTCATCTTCAACGTCCGCACATCATGACTAAATGACGCTGGCTCTTCATTTGTTGCTCATTTTCCCTCTCAATGTGTCGTGCAAATGTTGGCACAACGGTGAACATCGCTGAACTAACGTCGACCCAGCGTCACAATTTTATGATCATCAGTCGGTCCAACGGTACCCCGACACATACAATATTCAGCGTGGTAAGATCCACGGGTAGACCTGTAATCTACAGATTAGATTCAACTGACAGAAGGCATAACTGATAATTCTAATACGAAACTTTAAATAATTGTAAGAAAAGACCATTCTTACAATGCTTAAAATATTGCTACCCAAAATACCCTTTATCTTCCAGCAAACGTTGTTGCCATTGCAAGAAAATAATTTGTTTGTGGCAGATGCTCAGAGAAACGGAAAAAGAAAACAATATGTTGTCTTAGTCATAGTTATTTGCTATGAAATATCTTAAATTTATTGTTACATTATCAACACAAAATGAGAGATTATTT
Organism: Sinohyriopsis cumingii; assembly: GCA_028554795.2. Lineage (NCBI taxonomy): Eukaryota > Metazoa > Mollusca > Bivalvia > Unionida > Unionidae > Sinohyriopsis > Sinohyriopsis cumingii. Next base: position 102,440,092 of record CM068827.1, on the reverse strand, counting down.
AAATTCACAATACGTCTCAGAAAATGTTCCCGTTTGATGGGATTCGCTAAAAAAATTGCAAGTAAACGAAAGAACCAGATTAGATCCAATGATTAATCCTTATATTTCAGGTTAACACGAACCACGTATATTAACTGCCTTCGGTTTTAGTGTTCTATCTACACAATATCAATGAACATCATTAATTTAGGCCCCAACTTTTCGAAATTATTTTTTAGCAAGAAATCTACCATCAACCTTTTTAAAAATCCAGATGAGATATCATATTTGGGGTATATATCCAGATGAGATATCATAGTTGGGGTATATCAGATATCTTAGACGGGTTATATCTATTTGATTAAATTAGTACACAAATAAAGAATCAAACGTAAGAAATTTCTGAATATTTATTTATTATGGTGTTATTATAATTGAAATTGAGAATTTTAAAATTTCTTTAACTTTGAGCACGAGTTTGATATTAATGCTAAACAGATTCGTAGGGCTGATCTTTGCATAAAAAAATCTTACGATCGTGTCTGATATTAATGCTATCGTGTCTGATATCAATGACATCATGTCTGATATTAATGCTATCGTGTCTGATATTAATGACATCGTGTCTGATATTAATGCTATCGTGTCTGATATTAATGCTATCGTGTCTGATATTTATGCTATATTGTCTGATATTAATGCTAAACCAATTCGAGGGTATAGGGCTGATCTTTGCATAATAAAATTCTTAAGATTGTGTCTGATATGAATGCTATCGTGTCTGATATCAATGACATCGTGTCTGATATTAATGCTGTCGTGTCTGATATTAATGCTATCGTGTCTGATATTAATGCTAAACCAATTCGTGAGTATAGGGCTCATCTGTATATGATACAAATCATAAGATCGTGTCTGATATTAATGCTACTGTGTCTGATATTAATGTTATTGTGTCTGATATTAATGCCATTGTGTCTGATATTAATGCCATTGTGTCTGATATTAATGCTAGACCAATTCGAGGGTATAGGGCTGATTTGTAGATGATAACAATCTTAAGATCGTGTCTGATATTAATGCCATCGTGTCTGATATTAATGCTCTTGTGTATGATATTAATGCTATTGTGTCTGATAGCAATGCTAAATCAATTCATGAGTACAGAGCTGACTATAGATGATACAAATCTTAAGATCGTGTCTGATATTAATGCAAAACTAATTCCTGATTACACGGCTGATCAGTAGATAATTGAAAAACAAACGTAAGATCGTGTCTGATATTGACATTAATGCTAAACCGATTCTCGAGTACAGGGTTGATCTGTAGATAAGTAGAAAAGACTCATGATCGTGTCTGATATTGACATTAATGCTAAACCGATTCCTGAGTACAGGGCTGACCTGTAGATAAGTAGAAAAGACTCATGATCGTGTATGATATGGACATTAATGCTCAACCAGTTCGTGAGTACAGAGCTGATCTGTAGATAACAAACATCTTAAAATAATACTTCAAATCTTTTGAGCTCACGCTCGAAAATGTTACGTTGTCCAAGTAAGGTCATCGTCATCGTTATAAGTGATATTGTACGCATCAAATCACCTTTACTTCATTCATAATGTGCAATATGGCCATAATCTTTCAAAAAAGTAACATGTTTTTTTCATAGCAATAAACTCAGATGTATGTACAATTAGTTTTTGAAAAACATGAGTAAATTATGAATACAAGACCTGCCTTTCTGGGCAAGCTTGTAAATGTGTGAATGGACCTTAAGCAACAATACATAAATAAATTTTGAAACAATCATTCAAACCAGAAAGTATTGTACAATAACACATTAACAAGGAAAATACATCGTTTTGCTTTTTGTGAAGCCTTGTGTTTACGTTTATTCGTGTAACCCAAATTGGACATGAAAAGCGTTGCTTGTACAACCCCTAACTTGTTTTTGGCTCACTTAAGTGTTTCTAAACTTCCTTTGTCAAGTTAATAAGCCCTCTCTCTCTCTCTCTCTCTCTCTCTCTCTCTCTCTCTCTCTCTCTCTCTCTCTCCATATATTCATATAAACACACCATCGTTTGGGGGGGGGGATCCATTGGTTTACAAACGTCGGAAGTTACGCGTATAAGCAAAATATGCTTTCTATTTTTAAATGCAAGGTGCACAAAATCTAAAATGTTTAAAATGATCCATATTTTTTCTTATTATATGTTCATTTGTTTTCTCCGTTAACTTTACATTGTCAGAATCGTGCAATATTACCCGATACTGAACTCGCGTGCAAATACACATATTGCATTCACGTGCATAAAGGAATTACTTTCTATTGAAAACAAACAAAAGACACCGACGCCAGCACTTTTGATTTGTAAATAAATCATGTACACTCGCGTAGTAGGCGCTTTACGTTGTGGTTGTTTAAATTTGTTTCTGAATGAAGTAAAGAAGATGTTTCGTGGACTGCCACATACAGCTGCGGTGGCACATTCCGCGTTAACTTTTTTGATACAATGTTTCGGATTTAGGCTAGCTATACAACAGACGCAAGAAAGAGTCCTTACAAATAACATACAAGTGACAAGGCATATACTGTCTTCTTTAGCTGGTGATAAGAATGGCAATAAAATATGCTTACAGTTTTACATCCTGAATTTCCTCAAAATGTACTTTCTTAGTTCTGCAAATCCGAATGACATGAGCCATGTCTTAGGTTCTCAATCTTTATTATACATTTCGAAATTGTACTGTAATTTTGAATATAAGTGCAATTACATCATCCTTACTGCACTAAAAATGAAATAAGCATTAAATTTCAAAGCGTCTTTTTGATAATTGCAATTGAAAGACTTCATATTTTCCTCACATTATGATTTCAAACATTCAATGACAGAAACAGAAACACCTTTGCAGATGTCAACACGCTTCTCCCTCGCTTCTTCAATCTTATGTATTTATGTGGAATTGTCACATATAAATCCAATCCATAATCACAGAATTTCGTAGAATCGAAACAAATACCAAAATCCATTCATTCCAGATCAAATGGAAAAGTTGCTGCAATGCGCATTCATTCACAATATGACTCCGAATTTCAATTTTAACTAGACACGCCATTTTCTTTCGAAAAAGTTACGTCGAGCGCTTGACTACGTTCAAATTTATCTGGGTGGAGTTATGTGAGCAGTAATAATGTTCTTGTTGTGTAATGATGTATCTGCGCTTGTGTGTTTAGTTTGGAATACGGCATACATTCAGTTACTTTGTTTCTTTTAGTGTATTTTGTTAATATAATTAAGCATTAGGTAAAATAAAAAATGAGCATATAATAAAAAGGTTACTGCATTTGTATGGGAAAATATGAACTCGTTTTGGCGGATGGATATACTGCACTCCAAAGGTCGTGAAGTATTTCCATTCGAAAAACTCGTTCATATTTTCCCATACAAACGCAGTAACCTATAAATCCCTTTTCGCACACTTTAGCATAAATTATAATTCGTGCAAAACAGATATAAAACACAATATTCCTTAAGTACTGTATATAGCATCAACATTAAGCGACAGTCCTAAGTGTGCGTATGTATGTATGTATGTATGTATGTATGTATGTATGTATGTATGTATGTATGTATGTATGTATGTATGTATGTATGTATGCATGCATGTAGGTAGGTAGGTAGATATGTATGTATGTATGTATGTATGTATGTATGTATGTATGTATGTATGTATGTATGTATGTATTTG